>CM056594.1:34252497-34632497 GCA_029721355.1 Tegillarca granosa | reverse complement strand
AAGATCCAAAGGTAACCCCTGTTGAAGGTTTTTATTTCTATTTTTACTCCCACCTCCACTCCCCCAAGATATTTTTTGTGTGTTCTTAGTTAACCTGTTCATAATACAGAGAATACACACCCCTGATTTGGAATTTTGCATTGCTCTGAAAAACAGTACTAGTGTTATGTACTTTTAAGGGTTTGTGTTTTTGGTCACAGCTTATAGTTTAAGTTCAGTAATATGAATTACAGAAAAGGTTTGTCATACCATATTCTGATGTGTTCATTAGTATCTGGTGTTTGAAAGTTTTTAAATAGACTGGATTTGCTGGAATGCCTCACTGTTCCTCACACAACTCTTGTTAGTCAACTTTTCATAAACGTTATTACAGGGTGGAGAAGCATTCCTGTCAGACACAATGGACAGAATTACAACTCAGACTGATGCTGCTGCTTCTGTGTCAAACTGTGATCTAGTTATTGAAGCCATTGTGGAAAATATAGATGTTAAACGTCAACTCTTCACTGTTCTGGACAATGCAGCACCAAAGTAAGTGCTCTTACCTTAAAATACACTTAACAAACAGGTAACAATGTTTTTTGACATAAAAAAATATGGATCTGTCAATTCAAACTTTATACAATATTTGGGTATAAAAAGAGCCATTGACTTTTATATTAATAAACTTCATATGAAAAATAGAAAAGGTGTTAACCTTATTCAGTTAGACATCCCCTTCTTATGTAAAATATTATTTAAGAGCACAAAAGGTAGTAGGGATTTTAACAAAACTTTGATATCAAAGGAAAGCAAAATAAAAAGTGAAGAAAAGTGGAACTCTGTTTATGAGAGACCTTTAGACTGGAAAGTGTTATATAAAATACCTTTTGATACCTGTAAAAACACAAAGTTGCAATGGTTTCAATATAGAATAAATCACAGAATAATATCTACATATGATTTTCTGTGCAAAATTGAAATTAGAAAAGATAATGTGTGTACATTTTGTCAAGAATCCCCAGAAAGAATTGAACACTTATTTTGGGGCTGTAAGGTTACAAATGATTTTTGGCTCGAAGTTGAAAATTTTATTTTTACAAAAATTCATCGAATCATTAATATTAATAGAGAAAGTGCCATATTTGGCATTAAAGGTAACACAAAGTTAATAGCTAAAAACTATATACTTCTAATGACTAGATTTTATATATACAAGTGTAGACTAACCAATAAAATGCCTTTATTTAATACATGGAAAATTCAGTTGAAAAATCAGATAAAATTAGAAAAAAGTATAATGATAAAAAAAGATACATACAGAAAATTTCTTGAAAATTGGGATGTTTGGTTAGAACTTTTTAGTGAGACTTGATGCAGAGACATCATTTCGGATGGTGTGTTGTGTGCATAGTGATATATATATTTTTTTTTTCATTACTGGTGTATTAGACAGAGTATATAAACACACACACAAACACACACACACACACACACACACAGAGCACTCAGTACACACACACACACTCACACACACACCTTAAATATATATATACTTTTTTTCTTTTTCAATAAAAGTCCAGGACCCTAAAACTTTAAAGTAAATTCTGAACAAAGTTCTACGTTAAGATTAAGCTTTATTTCATACTGAAAGTAAAACATTGCGTTTTTGTAATGGTAGAAATTATTTTGATATATAATTGCATATAATTACATTCAATATATCATGGAATTAGTATATATATATATATATATATATATATATAATATATGTAATAGATATATAAATACATATGTGCATATTTATAGATAATGCAATTTATGTAATAATGTCTTTATCAAATCTTGTTTTATTGTAAAGTTCTGGAGAATAAAGTATAAGTTACAAAAAAAAAACAAACAGGTAACATCTCATGTCATCATTCTGTAAATTCCAGAGTATTCCATCACAGCACTTTTGAAATTTTAAAGGAATGTCTTAATTTCATATATCTGTGTAAAAATCTAACACTGTACATTAACAGCAACATACTTTGATCCAGTTTAAGTTAAGCAAAATTGTTGAGTTATTTGTATTTAAATAAGTCCTTTTGTTATTTCTGTATTTATTTTTTACCTTTTCCGATTCTTTCTTCAGCTATGTCTCACCGGCAGAGCACCAATATGGCAGCTATTATGATGGCATGTACTTTTTTGAAATAGAAAGTTGTGGGTCTGATCACTGGCTGTACCTAATCAAGACCACAAATTTGAGTCTTGGTCAGAGATGTGTGTTTGACCACTGACGGTTGGTCAGAGTTTGCATGGATAATGAACTGGAGGAGTAGTATGCATGCTTGCAGCATACTGACTTGGTGAGCTAGCATCTTAACAAAAGTCTCACTGAGTGCATGCTGGTACATGGCAGGTGAGGGATTTGGGTTTGACCATTGACAGTACCTAATCAAGATCAGAATTATATTTCAGTTAGAGAAGAAGATGTATTTTTCCGATCTGACTTCATTTTATCCAATGCAGAACAGGCAATTAAATGTATAATCTTATGGAATTTTTTTTTCTCTTTCAGACATACAATATTTACCAGTAATACTTCCTCCATACCTATAGGTGATATAGCAGTATCTACACAAAGACAAGATAGGTTTGGTGGTCTTCACTTTTTTAATCCAGTGCCTATGATGAAACTGTTAGAGGTAACATATATTCATCACCGGATTATCAAAACGATTGACTCCAATAATACAACAAGAAAACTTTTTATTTCATGGATTCCCGCTATTAGAATTGAGAAAAGTAACTTTAAAGAAACATGTAATGGCATTAGTGATTGTGTTTGTCTATAATTACTACCTAATATAGGTAGTTTCCCTTGGGGAAAATTAATTAGTTTTTCCTTTCCTTCTTATAGCACATAATATTTGAATTACTGTAAACATAGTTATTTTCGCAATGTGGAAATTTTCACTTTTTTCGCTAATTGAAAAAAATTGCGAAAATTACCCCCTCGTGAAAATTTCAACTAAAGGACCATGTTATCCATATAGCAGCCACTCAAGATCAGAATTGGCAAGATTGCGAAAATTACCCCCACGCGAAATGTCAAGTATCCGATTTCATGTAAATTTCCACTCGCGAAAATATCTGTGTTTACAGTATACTGGAAATAAATTAGTTTTTTCCATAATAGCATATTATATCTTAATGGATTATAATTGAAATGAAATTTTATTTTCTTTTACCTCTTATATAAATAATATTCATGGTCACTGATGGTTTTTTGTCGAGCCAGGCATTGCCATAAGGCGGGACTTAGGTGTTACTTTTCCGGTGTCGGCGGAAGTGTGTCAAAATGTGAATGTTTATGTTAAAGTAATTTATTTTCTACTCGATAAAAAACTAACCAGGTGAGACATGTAAATATGTGGAATTCTTGTAAATAAAATGAGATACACGTATGTTTATCATTCCTAGGTAATTAGAATTCCAGCGACGACAGATGAAACATTTAACAGATTATTGGAGTTTGGTAAAAATATGCAGAAAGTTACAGTTAATTGTAAGGTATGTTGGTCATTACAACTTTAATCTACAGTTAAAATTTGGTTAATTGGGTTTTGTTCTTGTAAATACTTTAGATTATTCAAAGTTCTCGGCAGGTCCCAACCATCTTGCATTATTGTTCTGTTTACAAAAACGTTTTTTATTCCAACTTTGTAAATCCAATACTTGTAGTTATTCGAACATCATTTTTGAGTCCAGAGTTGTACTTGTCTGTGAAAATATACCACTAAAAATTCGAAAGTAAACATTTCTTATACCAGCTATGCATGTTGACCCAAGTCCAGATATTTTCTTTGTGTTTTGACCTTAGAATCATCTTGTTGTCATTTTATGATCAGACTTTTGACCAGTTCAATGTATGGTTGTGTTTTCTGGTATGTATCTTAACAAGTACAACCAATAATAATATGTTCTTCTGACAAAAAGTAGTCACCAGACAAACATTATTTCAAAACTTGACTGGTCCTCTGGCATCACAAGGATAAAACGTGTACTTATCATCTGGCTGTTCTTATTGTCTGATTAAGATGATAAAGATCATTTGACCAATCAGATTGCTTATGGAAAATCCAACATTGTATCTATTTAGCCATATTAATCAGAGGATTTTTGCTAGAGTGCCTGCATTCTAAAATTGACAACTTCACAAGAGAGTGCTCTCATACACAACAGATTAAAAACACTTGTACAACATCACATACCACACAAATGTGTGTTAAAATGAATAAAGTTGTGTTTTGTATTGAGTTTCTGGTATTCCATGACAATAATATGCAACCAATCTTAATAAAACATAAGTGAAAAAATTTATCAACCTAGAAGTTGCTAGTTAGTGAATAATGTATCCAGAATTTTTGTTAAGGAATATCTGTATTTATTTATCTATTTAGGATACACCAGGGTTTATTGTAAATAGACTATTAGTGCCTTATATGGTAGAAGCTGTCAGACTTGTAGAAAGAGGTAACTTATTATTAGTTAAGATGTTGTATTTGACCTACTTACCTGAGTGATATAAAATACATATTTGTCTTTATTACCCAAGTTGTTCAGATATCTGACCTACTTACCCTAGTAATTAATTCAGATATCATTATTTAATCTTACCCAAGTGTAATACTGGGTAAGTAAGATAATCATATTTGACCTACTTACATGAATTTTATTAGATGAGATATCATATTTGACCTACTTGCTTTAACCAAGTATGAGCTTAAAGTTGATATTAAGTACCTGTGTATTTTGATTTAGCTTTTTTTCCTCTATTAATTTGTCTTTTATCACTGTAAATTCAAATTTAATCCCCAATTTCTATACTTGCCTGTACATGAACTTTAGAAATTCCAAAACTGAATATAAAACTCTAACATTTGTTTGGTACCATCTGACTTTGAAAGAGTTGCATTTGAACTGAATGTAAAACTTTAACATATACATGTAAATTGTTAACTGTAAAATTAGAGATGGATGTTTGTGAGAGATTAATTTTCGCTATTTATGTGGGTAAGTTAATTGTTAATGTCAACAGAATTGTTGAATTACAATGGCCTACAATGGGATTTATTTTCATAAAACAAAATTCCATGAAGTTTTCTCCAAACAACTTGTAACTTACAAAACTAGAAAATGTTAACCCCACGAATAGTAATGATTCTACAGTATATACTTTACTGATGTATGCTCAATGAAAAAGTGTAACATAATATTATGAGACGTAAAGAGAGAGGGAGAATTAAATGTCAAATAGCATTACTTTTAATAATTACATGTATTTATTTTATTAGGTGATGCCTCAACCAAAGATGTAGATACAGCTATGAAACTTGGAGCAGGATATCCCATGGGGCCATTTGAACTGTGTGATTATGTAGGACTGGATACAATGAAGTTTATACTTGATGGTAAACTGATTGAATATTTTTATAATTCTTTGTTATATTACTTCATAAGGTTTAAATATTTACTAAATCTTGGTTATAAATGGAGTGGAGTAATAGAGGTAATGCTCTGTCAAGATTCTTTCTTTTATATTAATGTGGTCATTTCAAGGATGGTGGGAGTGCCAAGAGAGAGCCACAGGTCTTTGCAGAGCAAAGGGGCAATTTTTACACTAAGGATCTGTTCCACAACTAGGAAATGAATCTTGGTGGTTAGTGGTGCTATGATCTGTCTGAGAGTTGAAGTGCTAGTATAATAATTTAAGAAAAAAACTTTAGCATATTGGAAAATATGCTAGACTTTAAGTTACTAATGATTGCTTGATAGCTAGGTCTTTGGCAATTAAAGGGATATTCTGGGAATTTATAGGACATAATTATTACATGTACACACTGAGGCTCAGTTAATTCAAATGTATATACCCATGTTTGAGGTATTGCTGTCACACAAATGAAATTACCTTTGTAGTTAGCTTGTTTCAATCACAAATTTGAAAGATGGATAAAATCATGATAAAACTTTGTTTTATTTTTATTTCATTTTATTTTTTCAGTTGTCAGTGGTTGACAGTAATTTGGTCAATATTGTCATGAATTTGAGTTTCATTATGTGCAGAATTTGATATTTTCTTGTTAAGTTTCTTACCACATATTTATATTATGGTAGTCAAAAAATTAAATAAAAAACACAAAATATATAAGTTAAATACAGCTCCTGTTTTTCAAATGGTTATAAAAGTTGATTTTTTTTGTTCCAGTGATCACTAATTAATGGTGCTCTATTTATTAGAGGGAGATTTGGATAAATGCACACAATGGGAAAATTTTTCTTTAGAACAATTTTTATATCTGTTAAAAGATGTTATAGTCATGTTACTTTTTTTCTTTTTAACAGGTTGGAGTAAAAATTATCCTGACAATCCTTTGTTTCAGCCTAGTGAGTTACTGAACAAATTAGTAAGTGAAGGAAAACTTGGTGCCAAGACCGGTGAAGGTTTTTACAAATACGAGAAGAAGTAATTAAACCAATAGACTTATAATAATTGTATTACAGATATATCATTATGCAATCATACCAAATCAGGAATAAAAGAAGAGTCTGTTATGCGAGAATAATTGTTGTGAATTAAATGTAAAAGTTTTTGGTGGTCGTGTCCATATTCGACATGCTATGATATCTTCAAAGTTTATTTAAATACAGGTAATTTAAATGAAATGATTTATATTTTTAAATGAGTGAAATTTATATACTAATGTATTTGTTTTTGTTTTGTTTTTTTTTCTATTTGTTAATTATACCAGAACAATGATTGTATTTGTTATATAAAATGCCTAAAACATATTACACTGTTTTCTTGTTAATATGTCTTGCCCAGAAATTATAATCACCAAAGACTAGACACAGATGAAAACAATAAGACTCCAGGAACTAAATTTAAGAAGATGGTTTTAATAAATTGTGAAAACAACATGCATTTCTGTGAATTTATTAGTGCAAGAATAGTTAATGTTCTGAATGGTGCATGGATGGTAAAATTTGTGTGTAGGTGCCAGATTTAAGTCAATTTTTGGCATTTTTACTCCACTTAGTGTAGTGTATAGGTCTAAGGGAGATAACTTATTTAAAACATCTAGAATGATGAAAAAACTATTATTGTTCACTTTGATTTAAGAGATGCACAAATTGTTCATGTCAGCTTATTGGAAAGCACAAGCATTGTTGAATAGGCCTCTAATTTTACTTTTTGTGACAATGTTGGCATATAATGTGACATTTGTATGTTAAAGTCACTTAAATAACAAGTGGAAGCCTTATGCCTCATTGTGATTATAGGAAAGAGTTTATGTCTGAGCCCCATTCAAGAGTATGTATGTATGCTTTTGCTTTGGCAAGCAAGCTATTCAGGAGTGGGTGTTCACCAAAGTGCATGCGAGCTCTGGCTGTCACTATTCTAAGGTTGTTTGACTTAGTTTCAAGATGGTGTCCCTTGGACAAAGTTGATAAAAGTCAAGTGTCTGTGTCCAAATCCAAGAGAGACTATTTTTAAGTATCAGGATGATTAATTTGATTTAGATTCAATGTTATTGCTTGTGCCTGTTCATTAGAAAAAAAAATTGTTTGGGAGAGTGAAGTTGAAAGCAGCTAGTCTGTTGAACAGGCCTTTGGTTCATTGGAATAAATGTTTTACATGTATTTCATATGGTCTGGCCAATGGATGACTGAACCATGGGTAACTTTGCATCCCCAATTTAGTATAAAAGATTAGTTGATTGGTTGCATGTTGTTTTATGTCACATCAGCAATTTTCAGCATTTTGTGGTGAAACAATTCTTACTAATCTCAAAGGATTAATTTTACCACAAGTTCATGTAATGTATAATTGTGCAACCATTTGTGATTTGCAATTCAAGAAATCAGCTGCTGAAAATCAGTAGTTTCTGCATTTTCCTTGATACTGTCTTGGTTGCCTAGGAGAACAGTGCACTCATTTGGAGCAGGAGGTGGTGAGTTTGAATCCCCATTCGGGTCATAAGTAAGATTTTAAAATTTGAGATAATGTATTCTCTCCAGGCACTCGGCATGAGAGAGAATATTGACTGGTTCACCCAATGCCTTGATAATTAAGTGGATAAATAGTATGCTGGTCCATAGCATATTGACTTTAGTTACTCTGGGTTTTGCACTAGTTCACAGCAGACCATAATACACACTTGCACATCTCACACATACACAAACTTGTTCTAAGATTAATCAAAAGATATTAAAAATCTTACTCTCGTCCCGAGTAGCTGAAAATTGCTGATGTAAAACAACATAAAACAACGATCTAGTTTCCTCCATCTTCCAGGACTGGCCAATACATGTACAATAAAAGTGAAAGAATCTTGAATAGGAAGTTAAACACCATTCACCACTCTTAACTTCAGTTTTGAAAAACCTTTTCCCACTTGATTTTTGCCTTATCCGCTGTGCAAAGTTCTGCCAGTAGTGTTTGTAAGAATTTTTATGTGACCAGCATTCATTTGTTATCTCCAGGTACAAATCAATTGCTACATGTATGTTTAGTCTCGGTTAAAATATGTCGACTTTTATCATTTGTTGGAACTGATTACAATATTTTTCAATGACATCAAATTGCATGGATCAAAACTACCAGACCCTGTCAACATTTTATGACTTTTTTTCCCAAGCACCTGAATTTCATCTTCACCATTTATTTTCAAATAGTGTAAAGTGGATTTTGGGTGGAAGATTGCTTGCATTCAATAATGTGAATTTCTGTAAAAGTTTTCTTTTTTTATGAAGGTAAATAAATGAACAAAAAACTACTTTACCTTAATGTAAAAATTGATATTTTTATCATTAATGTACATATTTTCAATGATGAAATAAACATATCAATCTTAAACAGTAAAAAAATGAATACCTGCAAGCAAGTAAACAATACATATGTAAAATATTGTTATTTTACACATCTAAAAACATGGGAATTTACAAAATAACAAAGGCTCATGCCATCAACACATTCTCTCACACGAACAAAGAACTGAATATCCCTGGTTACAATGACTTCAGAAAATGTCTCTCTCTCTCTCTCTAAAGTGAAATGAAAAACATGCACATAGACTCATACTTAACAAAAAACTATATGCAATAATGTAAACAGCCATACACCCAATACACAATTAGATACATGTATTTGCCAAAACCATTGGCAAATGCAACATATTTTTTCACCAAGCACCAGAGAAGATCAATAATTCTCAAATGTATACTTTACTGTTTTTCAGTCTCTCCTTTTAATGAGAGTAATATCTGGCATAAAACAAAACCATCAATTTTAAAAATGTCATCAAAATAAGGCCATCTTTTATTATATTTTCAAAGCAAATAATAATGTTTTAGATGTTCATTCTGACATCTTTAACATGGAATTATGGGAGTCAAATTGCACTTCTACTTGCAAGTATCTTGCAGACATAAGTATCCACCAATTGCGCAAATAATCATACTAATACATGTAACAGTTCTAATCCTTGTTGTATTTATTCTTTCTCTTTTCTATTTGTCCTAAAACTCTGTATATTTCCTTTTTAGTTTCTTTGTTTTTCTTTTCCTTCATAGCATTTATTTTTGACATTTTCTTCTCATGTTCAGCTGCACGACTTCTCATTGCTGACCTTTCAGTTTTTCTTTTGTGGTCATGTAAAGTCTTCAACATGTTCATTAATTTGGCAACCTAAGAAACAAAACAGATCTGTATTATTGTACCTTGTTTAAATTGTAAAAATAAATAACATGTTATCCAATTTTTCAAAACATGTACATGTATATGTAAAAATACCCAGACGTTAGGTAAAAATTTTGGTGATCTGTCCAATAAAGCAGTTTAATTTATTTGGGATATTCTGCCATTTAGAAATCATATCAACCACACAGGCTGAACTTTATTCATTAACAAGTTCCTGATATAGAACTTTGTTTTTTATGTAACTACCAGTATGTATTATGTTCACAATTTCATTTTCAATTACTATTTTGCATATAAACAGACAGTTTAAAAAATTAAAAATAAATAAGAAAAATAAAATAAAATTTTAAAAAAGTAAAAAAAAAAAATAATGATAAAAAAGTATGTTAAAACAATACTCTGTTCTGTCAAAATGTCAATTTTTTACATAAAACTGGTGATGTATGAGTGTAACTTGGTACTTGCCTGATTGGAGAAGTTGGGTAAAATGTTTATGTCAAACTCTGAATAAATTTAAATCAAATATGCAACTATACAAGATGGTGGCAAATGCCACTAGATAGCTTGCATTTCAAATACATCATATTATAAAGGTTGCCCCATAAGCTGAAGGAAACTAAACAAAAACCATCATCCATCAAACAAACTTTCTAAGTACGAACTGCCTAAATGTATAGGATTTAAACCAAGGCAATAAGTGCCAACACAGAAAAAGAAACAGATTTTACAAAAAATTATATTATACAACATGTACCTTAGCTTCTTTGGGTTCTCTTATTATTGCAGTTCTTTGTAAGGGATCTTTCTTCTGTTGCAACAATTTTGGTGTATCCTTGAAAGGTAGGGATTTCTGAAGTTCTCTGGGAATGTTTAGAGCAGTGATCCTTCTTACTTTCCTTTCTACTGGCTAGAAAAATAAACATAACCAATTGTTACTTTTTCATTTCTAAGACAAAATGGACATAAAATAAAACATGTATAAATTTACAATTAATGTAGAACTTTGTTCTATAAAAGCATAAATATACATATGAATACAGTGTGGGTCCTAACATCCAACATTTAACTGTCCGATCACATCAAAGAATATCATCCTATTACATCAAGCCTTGTTTGAAGGGTCAGAAAAAAATTTTGTTACAATGACAAAACTAAGTAACAAATAAACAACAGTCATATTTACCTTGTATAAGGAATCTGTTTTCTGTGGTACAGATATTTTCTTCTCATATCGTAGCTGACCAACAGTTCTCATTCCTGTCCATTTCTGTTTTTCTTCTGGCGGTAACAGTAAGGATGTTACAGGAACATAAAACTGAGGGACTTCCACTGGGTACCAGGTCCTCAAAAACACAATATCTAAAAGAGAAAAATAAAATCAAAATAAGCAAATGACAGAGGTGGTATTCAAATATGCAGTAAAACCTGTATAACAAGTCCACCTGTGAGATGCAAGAAATATGACTTAACAGACAAATGATCATTATATAGACACTGTTTTTGGTTGAAATATGAAACCAACTGAAGATACCTAAACTGGTCTTAATGTTAACACTTGGTTAATAATCAAATGTAGCCACTACAGCAGGTTTTCCGGTATTTTTTTTTAAAATGTGTAAATTTTATTTTCCTATATTTACCAGGAGTTCCAGTTTTCCTCTCTTAAATAGATTCTACACATGCACAAACTCAATGGCCAACAGGACCACATTCCTCAGAGTATGGCTACTTGGGAAATTCACAGGACAAGAAACTCTGTATTTCTGTGTGAAACAGTGAATAGTACAGTGTTGCAAGGCAATGTTTAGAAACTAAATTGTTTAACAACACATGATTAAAAATTAACTTCGTAGCTCAAGAAATTAACAAACTTAAGGTATAATCAAATGTACAGTTCAGGCTTACAATATGGAAATGCCTATTATATGCTCTACCTACTGGTCAAAGCACTATATTTAGTTTAATAAACTATCAAATTAATAGGTAACAATACAGACGTAAAAAGTTATTATAATCTGTCAATAGCTATTTGGCCAAATTTTATACTTACCACTCAGAAGAATTTTATCTTCAAATGTAGCTCTAAAAGCGCCCTCTGGTGTACGGACAGCTTTTTTAACCTGGCCTCGTAAACCACTGACTGTTCTTATTTTTGCTCCTTCAAACTTGGTAACTTCTAATGCAGAATTAAACATGCCCTATACCAAAACAAGAAAACAGGTCAATGTGAAATATTGAAACAGGTGCTCTCTCTCTTTCTCTCTCTCCCTCTCTCTCTCTCTGTCTCTCTCTCTCTCTCTGCATTAGTTTGGGTTTTGTCATACTAAACACAGAGTTTTCATATGCATGAGAAAAACTGTACAGGTTACTGGTAACATCACATCTAATGACATCTAATGAAAGTAAGTGTAACTATAACTGTCAGTGCAAATTATTGAATGTAAAATCTAATGTTATCTATTGTATCTTCTATGGTTTTAATTCAATAGTTTGATCACATTGTGACAATTTATTAAAAAAAAAGGTAATCATAATGCATTTTTGCATGAAGTAAAAAAAAGCTTTGAATTGCCTTAAACAATTTGTCATATTTTAATGAAAGTAGGTATTTTTTTTCATTATCAGCTTTTAATCTTTAAATTGCCTTAGTTTTACTTATCAAAAGATAATGTTTTGGGGTTTCTTGGGTTAAATATTTTTTTTAAATGTTTTACAAGATGAGTTGAAACGCAAATGTCATTACCTACTTTTTGACTTTTGAGCTTTTGCTAATATTTTAGCTATTCTTAAAGATCTTTTAATCTAGATTTTTTAAATAATGTTTTGCAGCACTGTCTTTCTTAAAGAAGCCAAGATGAAGACAAATATGACCTCATTAAGCTTTTAATCATTATATCTTGACTAAATCTAGATCTAAACTTGGAATTCTAGTTTTGATGTTTTTGTGAAATGCCTATCGAAATGAGGTCAAGATAAAAAAAAAAAGTGTTATTACTTACTTTTTCATTGAAGTAGGTGTACTTAATTTTTAAGTTTTTATAAAAAAACAAAATCTAATGATGTATTTAAAATTTTCTAAGATCAAGTATCTAGTATGATCAATAACTATTTTTGCTTGAGTTGCTTGAAAGATACACATATTTTATCTCATAATTTTACAAACCTGTATAAATGCAGTTTTTCTGTATATTTTAAATGGATGACCAGTCAGTTTTAACTTCTTTACAATCTGTAAGGATTTATCTAGTTCTAACACTACTCCTGTAGCTGCTATCCTGAATCCAGGCTGATAACATAAAAACAAGAGTTACATGCTGTCATATGTCTCACCAAACTACATTCTACTACATTGTAATAAAGTGTACAGAGTTTTTTCTTTGACACTTTGTCAAAACTTTAATGCATTTCGATTATTTCTTAAAAATTATCATTATCTTCAAAATATTATTAAACATGTTATTAAAATCCTTTAAGCAAAATACTTTATACATGAACAAAATACAGTTTCTTTAAGAAGAAATTTGATAATGTCATACTTTCTAATACACTCTCTAATCGGTGGCTGGGTGGTCTAAAGCGTGCTTATGGATCACAGCGCCTCACACCCCCTGGGTTCAAATTCAACTTTGGACAGATACTAGTGTGAGAAAATTTGTCAGTTTGCTTGCCTAAGGTTGGTGGTTTTCTCTGGGAACTATGGTTTCCTCCACCATCCCAGAACTGACCACCTCAAAATAAGTGAAAGAATCTTGACTGGGGCATAAAACACCATTACTCCAATCCACTTCACTCTCTATTACACATTTACATCATCTTTATGTATAAAATGAAAATAAAAAATCCAAACAAATAGTACCATTGATTTATACACAGTTTTCGTATTATAAAAATCATAATAGATTTATATAAATGTATAATGTTCAACTTACTGAAGATCCAGCAACTTTTTCAACAGCAAGAAGACCTGTACCTTGTGGAGTTATCGGTCCTATAATTATAAATGTATGAATGTTGTTTTATAAAGTTTGAATGAGATATTTACACAAAAGTTATAAAAATGCTTGCCGTTTCATTCACCCCGGATTCCCATTTACTTTAGCTTCACATTATTCCTGGGTTTCGTTATACCTAGCATTGTTTCTACATGTAGATACCTATTCTTGAGGAGTTTTAAATTCCCAGGGTACCCAGGTCATTTACTAGGTTACCTATTCTCCTTTATATCTATAACTCTATCTAATCTTTAGCAAGAAATCATGGATTAGAGTCACAGAAAAGATTCTTGACAAAGTATTGCAGACATTTCGTTGCTTCAAACACCTTAAAAACTAAAAATAGTAGTTCAATGATTTTCTACAGAGAAAGTATCTCTCACTTGCATTTATCAGGAATTTGTGGACGAGATTTTATCTGAAAATGGAAGAAATAATTCTACTTTCACCAAATCAGTTGTGATACAAGAAATAAGAGTCAAAATAGGAAGAATTAGCAGGTAAATGACATTGATGGCAAGAATTGTAGTCTGTGTGAATGTCGATCATGCCAGTACACAATTTGGGTCAACACACATAAATTAGTATTAAAGTAGTACAGTGGCATAATGTCAAATACATTTTTAAAATAAAAAATTATTTGTGATTTTATCCTTGTTTTCTGTACAAAGTATGTCAAACTGAATAAATTTGTTTGAATTTAAAGGCAATGAATAAAATAAGTTGGATAAGATGAAAAAAAGATTCAACGATTTTCATTACCTATAAAAATTCACTAAACACATAAAACTGCGAAAAAAACTTCTTACCCCAGAATGAAGCATGGCAATGTAGATGTTCTGGTGTGTATTTTAAAAGTCGATTCCTCATATTATGATCTTGTATACAGTACAAAGGAATAGTCTGAAAACGTCTCCATCCAAGGGAGACAATTAGAGGATTCTTTGTCTTCAATATCTTTTTGTACCATCTGTGTTTCTTTAATCTTGTCTAAAATAATGGAAAAAAGCAAAATCTTTTTATTTGACACAACTGAAGTTCAAACCTACAGTCTTCCATTTTTGGACAGTTGCTGAACAACTAATACAGTTTCTAGGTTAAAACAACAAGATTAACACTGCTTGTGTATTACTTTTGTATTGGAGGAATTCAGGAGGTGAAATTAGGAAATTTAGTCACTTTCCCCTTGGAAAACTTCCTGCTTTTTAATTTTAAGGAAATCTTAAGGAAACAATGACTGCAAACAAAAATTACTTTTAACATACCCACATAGACCCAAATGCAGCTATGTCAAATAAAAATTTGAAATTTTACAAGGCACTGATCATTTATGTTTTTATATAAATTGAAAAGTTTTCAAATGTATAGAAACCAGAGAATATTAAAAAAAAATTCATAAGCCTTAGTGGCAAAGTGGTTTGAAGAGGTTTCTCCCTCGGCACTTTGGTTTCCTCTACATCTCAGAATTGACTACATCAATATAATTTTAAGAATCATCAATTGGAGCATATAACACCACTACAACACTCTTTGAAATTAAAATTATTCAACATCGTTGAACCAAAAATATATGTCCATGCATTTAAGTCATAAGAACTTCACTGATTATTATACACACCTGAACATAACCAATGTTATTTTCAACATTAAGAAGTCCACCGAGTATTAATGGATAAGAAGCATCAAAGTAGTTTACAAATTCACAGGGCATGTTATTAATCTCAACTCTAACATACATTCCTGGTCGAAAACCTTCATACTGTACTCTAACATCATCGTCCAAATTTTCGAACTCTGCCCTGTTCAGCTGTTATAAAAGATAAAGTTTCATCTTTTAATTCCAAGGTTTAAAAAATTTTCTAATTAGTAGTTACAGAAAAGTTTAAAATTTCTCCCTGCAAATAAAAACTCAAATTAAAAATTCCCTGCCTGCAAATAAAAACAATTCAAATAACATGCCTACTTAAATGTATATTTACTATGAATTAACAACCATGTACTTGTAAGCTATATCAAAATTAGCAGTTCGCAAACATAAAATTCAGCACAATTACATTGGGCTAGGGACATCTAGCTGCCTGCTACTGGATACATATACATACTGATATGAAGATGTATTTTAAAATTTCATGGTGACAAATTCAATGAGAAGAACATCTCCAAGCAAATCAGAAATGGTAAGGTATCTGGTTTAAATTATAATATACTATGGTTTTGATTCATCAGATATCTTTCTTTTTTCTCTTTCAACTGCTACGGTAGCTCAGTTGGTAGAGTGCTTGCTTCGTATGTGGGAGGTCAGGAGTTCACAAACCGGCCAAGTCTGACCAAGACTTCAAAATAGGGTAGTGACTGTTCTCTCGCCAAACACTCAGCATTTACAAATGAAGATCATGGGGTCCATAGGATGAGACCTTATAAAAACTGATGCTCTGTGTCATGGCAGGTGTGGCATGTTAAAGAACCCTCCCTGCACACTGCCCTCAGTGTACTGCAAAGGTCAAAATGTCTGCAACTTCACCTCTAGCTGGTGATGTCATGATATAAGTGACATATTTTTGACTGGGACCTAAACCCCATTAAAACAATCAAATTTTCTCTTTCATTACCAACTTATAAATATAAGTAAAAAAATCTTTCCTCGTGTGTAAAAAACCACTACACAAATCACGCAAATCATAATGCTCTAGCTCACCAAGTCAGTATGCCACAGACAAACATAGCACTCCCTGAGTTCCTTATCATGGCACCATGTGAACCAGTCCTCTTAATGCCAAGCTCCAGGCAAGGAAGGAAACAGTATCTCAGATTTCAAAGTCTTATGTATGACCCGGCTGAAGTTTGAACCCATGAGCTCTTGAGATAGACACTCTACCATTGAGTCACAGACATGGTTTTACATAGAATGGATTGACAATTCCCTTAAGAAGGAAATATATTTACATCTTATAATCTTCTTACCTTTGCTTGTTGCTCTGCTTCTAGTTTCCAGGCATCATAGAATTCTGTGTCCCCTTTCATGTCATATTCACTATCAAACATTTCCTTCATTTTTCTCTTTTTCTCATTCCTTCTTTCAGTTGCCGTCATTTCTGCTTTCGTCTTCTTTCTTTCTCCATCATCTGCTTTTAATTAACAAGATATAACAGTACCATGACATACCACATAAAAGGTAAAAAAATTTTGAAATTTTAATTCAAAGCAACAATTTGTGTACACATTATAACATGTGGAGTGCATTATGAAAAAGTGTGCACACCGTTTTTCAATAAACACAAGTTATTCCTTGTATTTAATTTTAAACACTTAAACTAAAACATGAAACAAAGTTTTGTTTTATTTTTCTTGTTTTTTTAAATTATAAAAAGATTTCCTCCCCAATGGAATTATCACCAACAAACAATTTCAGTCAATGAATGGAAAGAGTCATATGCCATTTACTTTTAGCGTTGCTATGGTTGCATAGTTTATTGGAGTAAAGGAACATAAAAAAGGAGCACATGCATTTACTTTGTGTTTGTATTGCAGTATGATATAGCAGAATTAAGAAATTAAATTATTAATTGATTGATTGATTGATTGATTGATGGGTTATATAATGTATGTCTCAATAAATTGCAATTATAGCAGACTGTCACAAGTTATAGGAAAAGGGACTGAAATTCTACTTTGCAGTATGCTTAGGGCAATGTGCAATAAGGGTTTATTAGTATGCAATGTCTACCCTTATATTTAGGTCTCATATGAAGTATTCTTGACAATTTTTTTAAATGCTGCATGATTGGCAAAGGAAAAGTCACAACCTAGGTCTGACCCCATTTTGCATATACTGGGTTGACACTCTACCAAATGAGATATTGTAAGGTTCTTTGCATCATGAGTAGGGGTGAAACAATATACCCTGGTACAAGTGAACTGTGGTTTTTAATGCTTTGGTTCAGATTTCGGTTTTGATTTTACTAAAACTATCTTGTTTGTTGTTAGAATTATTTCCCTTGACATGAGACAAATGTCACCTGAATGGTCTATAATAGTTATTTCTGACAAATACCTATGATTTCATCCAATCAATATTAACAACACATGCAATGGTGCAAATATTTGGCATTGGTATCACCAACAAGTATAAACCGTAGCATGAGTTTGATTGGTTATTGTGATTTTATTTCTTTTACAAGCTCCCCTTCTGCTAAAAGTTTGATTTTGGCTAATTTTCCACAATTAACTTACAGTATTGAACCACAATTCAAACTGAACTGAGGCTAACATACCACAATGTGAACCAAATCGTGACTCTTGTGTAGTGTTTCACCCCTTATACTGAACTATGATTACCACTTGGCAACAGCAATTTATTTCTCTAAAATCTCAGAATATTTTACTTAAATTAGAAAATTGTCAAATTTTGCAAATTCCTACACAAGATTAAAAAAATATATATTATGAACATTTCATTCAATTGCTATTGCACTGGCTATCATCCAATACTAATATACATAAAGATACTAATATGTCATTTCAGGGATTATCAACTTATTTTTTTAAAAAATCCTGAAAATTACAGTCTATGTAAAATGAAATTTTTCGTTCTCCAGATACAAAACATTTATGAGTGAACACATTCTTCAATTTAAAGAAAAATGTAGATACCCCTGGAACATAAAACCAACGAAAACTACTGTATGAAAACATACAGGTGTTTTACATATAAAAATATATGCCATGATAAACATACCTCCACTAGTTGTTTTATCATCAATGTCTTCATCATCATTGTCGTCGGAACCTGACCCATCTTCGTTATCTCCTGTATGTACTTCTCCTGTTTCTAAATCCTCAAAATCACCATACAGCTCATCTGTAACAAAACAAAATTAATTTTCTCAATAAAATAATGTTTATAGAGACAAATATTACTGTAGCTTTTGAAATGTATTAATTTCCATTGTTTTTGTTGAAACACTGACCAAATAATGATTTTACATGGCAACAATAATAATACATGTTGTTATAAATGTAATCTAAACAGAAATCACAAACTACAAATTTACTGCCAATCAAAATTTTTTATTTTTTAATTTTTTATAGAACCAAAAAATATAGATCACCAAAAAAATTTAGTTTTCAAGCAATAAAATTTAAAGGAAAAATCTCAGCTTATCTGCAATTTCAAACAGTCTGTTTTGCATTTAAGCAAAAGGTTCAACTAAAACTATACAAGTATAATTTAAATTTTCTCTTTTTATGCATTTATTTTTAATAAATAAATAAATAAATAAATAAATTGAAAAGGATAATGATTTTCATAAGTCTACAGGAGTACCGGTAATATGGTATGAGCTCTGGCTGTAATTCTTACATATTATACACAAAATCTATAAATAAATACTAACCATCTTGTTGTAACCTAGCTGCAGCATCTTCACTTTTGTCCCACTGTCCAGTCACAAAACAGTCCTTTATTAACTCTTGTACCTAAACAGCAAAAAGGTCCAAATACAAATGAACAAACAAACAAACAAACAGATAAATAAATAAATAAATAATCACTGTATGATTTCTAATCACTAATGGAACATGATATGTATGTACTAATTGCTAACTCTTTTTATGTTTCAATATTGCTACATATAATGTATGATCCAAAAGCAAAACTTCATTTTTTTTCTAATTTCAATATTTTTGTTGAAATACAATGTATTGTCCGATTCATTTTGACAGTGAGGAAAATCCCATTTGGCTCAATGCAAGTATTCTGACCTCTCAAACCCTAAAATACAACATATGTTTTCCTTGCACACTGAAACTTTGTATGTAAAATACATGGTGATATTAACTCTCATGGCCTTAGTTCATACCCCAGTCAAGAAGATGTTAATAGAAAATGTTTTTCACTTTGCTTGTCAAACGTTTTCTCTAGATCTTCTTCTTTTCTGTACCATTTGTAAAAGCCTACTGCCTTAATATATTGTAAGCATCCTGACTGAGGCATAAAATACCTTTTTTCATTCTATCTAAACATGCTAAATAAGCAATTGATGAAGTTACATGTACATGTTTAAGACAAAGATAGAAAGAAAGATAATGACTACCCGGTAACTAGAAACAAATGATTTGTTTCCAAATTCCTTTTAGGTTAACTGACCTCCTCAAGCTGCCAGTCCCTAATATTATCGACAACAAATTTAGAACAGTCTGTTTTGTTTACAAGGTATCTATTGGTGCTGGCTGAATCTTTTTTGTGTTTTAGCACTTTAAATAATCCTCCTAGCTCATCATCAGCATCTTGGTTGTCTTCATTTTTTTCTTCATTTGCATCTATCGAAGATAGAAGGTTAAAAAAAGTGAAATAATAAAATTAGGTAATAATAAAACAAGAGGCCTTATTGCTCATCTGAAAACATGTCAAATAATTACAGTAGTTTATAAAACAGTTTTCATAAAGTAAAGGGTTCCTCTCAAGTTACATGTACTTTTCAGGACCAAAGCAATGGATATGCAACCAACATGCAACCAACATTTATGCAAATTAAATCAAATGTACTACTTGTCCAAAGGATGCAACATATAAATTTGATTTTTACAATTTTTGTGTGTGTGTGTGTGTGTGTGTGTGTGTGTGTTTGTGTTTGTGTGTGTATGTGAAACAACTAACCTTAATCCTTATATCAAGGTCTGTTAAATTATGTTCATAACTAAAACTGTTAAAGAGCTGAAAAATGCTGTGATCTAAAATGATGATTAAAGGATTACAATGCCTCTCCCTGCTTAGGTCTGAGTCCACTCTGTCAGGTCCTCCAGTAAAAAAGTTTGTCAATTCATTCTCTATCATACAACATACTGTTTTAGATTCTAAAATGGGAGTAAAACCCCAATACACTCCACTTAATGCCAATTCAAGATAAATACCATACCCTCAATATTTATAAAAGACCATCTCAATATTAAGTGAAAGAATGTTGACTGGGTCGTAAAACACCATTAATCCAATCCATCATTTACAAAAAAAAAAAAAAAACAAATGGGCAAACAAAAAAGCAATTTACCAGGAAAAGTGTTTCAAATCTTAAAAAACAAAAATATTTATATTTTACCTTGCCCATAAATTAATTTTCTATAATTTTTCCTTTCTGCTTGTCGCTTGTAAAAGAACTCTTTTGCACTTTCAGCTAAATTTGATTTCCATTTCAAAAATCCTGAAACATTAATAAACAGATAAAAGACAACATATATTACGGTAGTTTATGTACTTAACAAGTGTATAAGAAATTTTATTTGTTTCTGGATACTACATGGAGTTTTCTAATTCCAAAGAAGTGAACTTTTATCCCATGTGAACAAAACATTATCTATCATTGACAATACACCCCACCAAATATTTTTCAATATAGATATTTTTTTACAATTTTGACTTGTTTGTTTGAATTTTTGTTAAGGCTGAGCAAAATGACTAAATTTAAATCTTTTCTAAAGACACCACTGGTTAAAAAGTTACAAAAAAATGTTCAGTTTTACAAACTAGATTAATAACTGAGCCTTGTTTACAAACAAAAATACAACACTTATGACATTAGACAGTGCAATTGAACTGAAGTTTATTATAACATATATGTATGTAGTACAGTTAATGTATCATAACAAATTCACATTTGATTTTAAAATTAAGATTAACATTGTCAAAAGGAACATTCTGTTTAATTTCTAATCAGAAGTGTAGCCATAAATAGCTGCAATAATGCTGATGTGGCTTTAAACAATGATTTACTCACTCTTATCAGAAACTGAAGCATTGAATTTAATTTTCATCTTGACCATTGATCTCCCAAATCATAGAAATATGGACTTAATAGATAATTGGTCTTTGTATAGAAGTTTTTTTGTTTAAAATATAAAGCAATGGTACCTTATTAAAACACTGGTCTGAATGAACAGGTGGTCTTTATATAAAGGTGGTAGTTTAGGAAGCTTATATAGTTTTCAAACTCAAAATTATTTTCTGTAGTAGAGATCGATTAAATATTTACAAAATCACTAAATTAAAATCTACTGAACACAGGAATATATATATATATACATGTATAATGTATAATAACTAATATTCATTTGGTTAAAATTTTATGGCTTTGCAATTGAAAAAAAAAAATTTTGTTGGGAGAAAATTCTGTCAAATGGAGTTTTATAAATACAAATCCCATTGGGGAACTTGGTAATAAAGATTTTTCATTGACATTAAATTTCAAGCTTTTAATTAACCCATGAAAAAGTGAAATTTAATCCCCGCAAACATTTGTGTCTTTACAGTATATAAACCCTTACAACATTTTGCACATATAGGTTACCTTCTTCCTGATCAGATTCTGCAAACTCTTCCTTTTCAGATCCCTGTTGCTCCTCCTTCTCCTCCTCATCATCATCATCACTACTACCTTTATTTTTAAATTTTTTGGAAGGTTCATTATGACTGAATATTTTTTCCTGTTGCCCTAAGTCTGTTTCCATCATTTCTGACTCACTTTCATCACTATGGGAATCACTGTCACTTTCACTCTCACTATCATTTTCACTATCTGAATCACTGCTATCTTTATTTTTGGACTGATCAAGTCCTTTATTCTTTGTTACTTTTTCCTTGGTCTTTGATTTATCTTGTGTATTACTTGTTTTTGGCATAATATTTGATTTCCTTTTATTATCTGCCCTTGAACTCTCTTTTTCATCCAATGACTTTTTTGTAGTCCTTGATTTATTTTTGTTGTCTTTAAGCTTACGTGTACTTGAAGTATCCCTATCAGAGCCATTATCACAATCATATAAATTGTTGTTATTACTTTCATCATTATCATCATCAGAATCATCATCACTGTCTGAATTATTGTTATCATCACTTTCATCATCTGATGCTTGTGGAGTAAGAATTCCTTTAAAATCTGTAACACTGTTTGTTCCACTATCCGATTTAGACTTTTTTGAATATAAATTAATTTCATTATCATTTTCATCACTTATATCATTATTGTCATCACTGTCTTCATCACTGTCATCATCATCATCATCATCATCATCATCATCATCAAAGCTTATCTGTTTTTCATTTGATGTCTGAAATATAAATTTTCTTCTTGTATGATTTTATTTGAATGATTTTGACAATTTTACATTACTTTAATGCAAGGGCTTTGGTCGACAGGTTTTACAGAATTACCGATCACAGAGCCCCTCATATTTGCCTTTAAAAAAACACTATCAGCTTATCCTAAAGAGAAAAATTTTGTCAATTCACTTGCCAAAAGATAGTAGTTCTTCTTTAGGTACTCTTGTTCTCTCCACCATCCCAAAAACTAACTACATAGTACTATTATATAAGTGAAATGATTTTGACCAAAATGTAAAATACCACACCACCCTTAACTCCATCATTTTGTTTACATTTAGGCCTGTGCAATTTTTTAAATTAATTCATAAACCAAATATATAATCAAAATAGTCATTCCAGATATGCACAAAGATTGCTGAACTTATTTATGTACTGTTACAGAGTTTCTATTCTTTAAGCTGAAAATTAAGTTATAGAAAACATACACCTTTGTAGACTATACAAGTAAGTGCATGCACTGTACTTTACAATTTTTCAATTTGTAAATGTAGAGTAGCAAGGGGGATTAAACTACTAATTTAATTATGAAATACATGTATCTCATACCTTTAATTTTTTCTTAAGTGGCTCTTCAGTTTTTAATTTATCATCCTGAAAAAAAAACAATACTGGGGATCTCACACACAATCAATTTCAGTAAAAAATATGACCTAGTAACCTTGACCTTCAACCTACATAAAACAATATAATTCTTGACACATCTTTTTTGCTGGTTTACATTTCTACCAAGTTTCACAAAAATCCTAAGCTATCCATGAAAAGTAATTCAGAGGTTGTGGGGATTTGACTCAAGACTTGAAAGTGGGTAGTGACTGTTTTTTCGCCAAGCACTTGGCATTGTGAAATGAAAGTCATGGTTCTTTCCGATCGGAAATTAAAATAAATGAGGTCCTGTGTCATGGCAGACATGGCACGATATAGAATTCTGCTGTATAATGCCATCAGCGCAATGCACAGGCAAAATTTCGCCCATAGGTGGTGACTTCTCGATATAAGTTAAATATTCTGGACTGAGATGTTAAACACCATTACTCAACTATCCATGAAAAAAATGTGGAATTCAACACATTATTAAAACAATTAAGAAGAAAAGATTTGCTATGCAACTACAACCTACAGCTAATGGTTTCAAATTTTATGTAGATACCAGGGGTCTGGAAACGGTCATTTTTGCCGGACATGTCAAACAAAAAATAATTTTGTCCGATGTGAAAAATCACTTGTCGGACATTTTTAGTTAATAATAGAATTCAGTTAATCGGACACATAAATAAATATGTTTGTTGGTCATTATTTTACTCGAGTATTGTTTGCTATTACCTGTCAACCATTTTCGATAAATAATACAAATCTAATAATTAGGCTTTTGTTTATTAATCAGTTAGAATCCATGGTCTCAATCTGTTCCTTTTGTTTCATCCTCCGAACCGTTATTAATTTTGTTGTTAAGTTGTTTATTAAGTAACCACATTGCTTAACACAGCAACGGTTGCTTTGAAAAAATGTCCGACACCCCAGTCAAAGTTTTCCAGAGCCCTGGTAGAAACATACATGTATGTCCTTTTCCTTTTAAAAAAAAATTACCTAGCATATGTATTCAATCATTAATTTTCAGTTTTCAAATATGCTATTGATATCAAATTTAATATTATTTTTTCTGATAAAGTCAATGCATGCTTAAACTACCCTTTACGAGCACAATTTCAAATAAAATTTGGGTTACCAGTAAAAAAACCTTACCTTTTTAATATTATCATCATACTGTTCAATATCTTCATCGCTTTCTTCATTGCTTTCGTCATCACTATTGTCATCTCCTACATCATCAACATCATTGTTATCACCATCAAACACAGCTCTCCTTCTTATTCTACCACTGTCTTCTACAGATTCTTGTCTTGGATTTTCCCTGTAAAATTCAAATAGCTATTTATTTTGAAGGTTTTATTACATATAAAACAAGAGGCCCATGGGCCTTAACGCTCACATGAGTATATGTCCAAAATTGTTTGCAAAGCGCAAAAGACAATATATTAGGTACAGAAACTTTACAAGTTTTTTCAAGTTAAGAACTCCAACAAAACTTAATCAGAAATATATCCACTCACATTTCATTTAAAAGTAGCTTATATAATATGCATGAAGTAACTGTAATGCAATGAATTATTTCCAAATCATTCACAAATTTCAGTATACTTATGCAACCATGTCCTTGACCTTTGAACATATATGACCTTGAACCATATATGATCGCCATGTCAATACCTACAATATTCTAATATACATGCCTATTCAAAAAGTTAACAGTTTTCAAGATAATTAGCAATTTTAGTATTTATAAGCCAAAAATAAAATTTCAGGGGCAACAACTCCTACATGGATTATTATATAGTTACGAAACTTGGTACCTTTTTAAATTTTGTCATGCTGAACATTTTTACAATGTTTTGATTTCATATTTCTCTTAATATTTGCAAGAAAATTGCCTAAAACTGCATAAATCACAAATTAGGTCATGACCTTGATTCGTGACCTTGACCCTAATTTAAAGGTCATTTCAAGAAAAAGTCAAAACTGAAAACCTCATTTCAGTATCTGTTCAAATAGTGAAGTTATAAGAATTTGAAGCCATTTTATGAAATTTTTTAAGTTAAACGCAAAAACGCGTAACCCATTTTTCGACCAAATTTCACAAAATGAACAAACTATAAGCTTAAGACTCTAGGGAAGCCAAATATCACATCAGATTTTTTCTCCCATCATTACTTTCGGAGAAGAAGATTTTTTAAGATTTTTGGACCCCTAGGTCACCTTGACCTAGTTTTGGTAGCCATGGCAAAGCCATGAATAAATCTGAATTGCCTACACTAATGAATGCATGATTTACAACTTGCTGGAAAGTGAGGTGTTGGCTATCTAAAAATGTCTTGGAAAGAGCTAACAGAAAGAAATTGTAGAGAGTGGAAGCTCTCAAATTCCAACCCCAATGATTGTAAGAAATAGAGACATGGGGTGAAATCTGCCAGGCGTGCATCTAGCCAGTCATCGCAAAGGAAGCCTACTAGTGTAGAAAAAGCTTCTGAACCTGAAAGTTAGTCAAAAGAAACCAATGATGATGATGATGATGACAAATGTTGGGGGTATGTGGTATGTGATATGTTGTAAGTTCTTTTGTTATCTAAAGAGTGAACTAATTATTGGCAATACACATATTCAGTAAAACCTGTATATAAAGACAAGCCACAGGACCTAGAAATAAGTAATTTGTTGATAGGTGGGTTTAATATGTTTTTTCTGTTGCTTAAAACAAAGGGACTTTAATTGACAGATGACCTTTATATGGATATGGTTGATATAGCCAGTTTTGTAGCAAGTTTTATTCATAATATTCATAAATTTGACCTTTTCAGTCCCTACATTTTTTTATTCAGATCTATAAAACAATTATACAAAAAAGTGTAAATCAGGTGAAAAATAACAACTACTGTACAATGTGTAAATGAATACTAAACAATCTGACACATGTTGCTGAGTGAATGGACAGAGATTCATTATTTTATGTGCAATGGGTTAAAGCCCTAGCTAGGTTGTGTGGCAAGTCCTTAAGCAAGACCATATCTTCCCCCCTGCACCAACCCATCAGCTGATAAACAATATAACTTGGTACCAATAAAAATGAATTTGTGTAAAAGAAGGGATCAAATAATTTTATTTCAATTATCACTGAAACCAGACTATTCTAATCCCACCAGACTGTGACATACCTGTTAATTCATCCAGCATTCAGAGTGCAGTTGATTAAATTGTGTTTTACATCTCAGTCATGATTCTTGGACTTATATAAATGAAGAGGCAACTGCATTTATATACATGTAGTCTGAGGCAATCAGTTCTTGGATGGTGGAAGAAATTGGAGCCAGGAAAAACTCTGATCTTAGCAACTTGTATGACAACTTTCTCAGACTATGTTCTGCCAAGTGAAATTCAAACTTAGATGTTGAGAGGCACCCTAATCAATAACCTGCTATTAAAGACCACACAGCCATCAAGGCCCCTATAATATGCACTGGCCCAATGAGCTTTATGGGCTTAGGACTAAAACAAAATAACACAAACTTACATTTCAATATCTGTTACTGGTGCTGTATCAGAAAACAAAGTCATTTTACTGCTTGTCATTTTCTGGTCAAGTGGGTTATTTACTGACATCAATGATGTAACAAACTCATTAGCAGGTTTACTTTCCTGAATAATACAAATACATGTATTGAAAAAAAATGTGTACTGGTATTTTACAAATAACAACACATGCTGATTATGAATTTACAACACGAGAAACAAGAAAAAATTATCAACTATAATTTTTCTGTAAATGTGGCTATTTAACAATGGTTCAATTTGTAAAATAAAAAAGTGACCATTTCATTTTTTTTCTTTTAAATTAATTTTCATGCATGTTAATGATGTGAGTTTTTATAAATTATTTTATCTTAATGACGAATTTTTACATTTGCTGTTTTTGTTCTATGAAACTAGTTTAAAACTTATTGTATTTGCATGTATAAGAGCTATAATTACCACTGATCACCTTTTTATTTACTAGTATTTATTTATATTTTTTGGGGGGTTGTTTGTTTTTTGTTTTTTGGGTTTTTTTTACTGATGCATACATGTACATGTATGTGTGATATCATTTATTATACCAAAAACAATTATGTTTTTTTTTAAAAAAAAAAGATTTTTAAAATAATGCAAAATGTTAATAAATAAATGAACTGTCTAGAAATGGCACTAGCATGTGTAATTCAGTTTGCTTTGCATAGAAATGAAAGTTTTAGCATTATGAACACTATTTCAAGACAGTTCACTGGTTGAATAATATCCATATAAGATTTACCTCTTCCTGAGTATGTGAATGACTTCCACCCAAGTCAATATACACAGCATCTTTATCATAAACAATGCCACCAACACCCGACATAGGAGCATATATCATTCTCTCTTTCTGGTTTAAGGAACGTTTTTTCTCCATATCAGGTGAAGGACAAGGATCTGGTAAATACTGCATATCTTGTATAATGAAATCACCACAACCTGGAAACATTCATATTATCAATGAATTGACTACCTTAAATTGGTTAAGATTAATTGTGTTTTATGCACCAGTCAAGATTTTTTCATTTATACAATGTATTGAGACAGTCAGTTCTGGGATGGTGAAGAAAACAGGAGTGCCCACAGAAAACCACTGATCTTCAGCAACAGAAATGACAAACTTTTTCACATTTTGGTCTATGGGCATTGAACCTTAACATTGAGTTTAGACCCCCTGTGGCAAGAGACACTGTGAACTGTAAGTATGTGCTCCAACTACCTATCTATTTTGATCCCCTGTTTGTGTCAAGACAATGACTGCAGCAAATCACACGAACCTGGTATGTGTACATTGATGTGGTTCTTCATGTGGGTCCCTCTAACATAGCCATATAATGATACATTACGATCACACTTTTTAGACCTTCTTATTTGTTCTGGATCAGTAATATCCTCCATTCTAAAATATGGAAACAAAAGACAATGTGTTAGTACTGGAAAATTACTCAGATTATTTGCATCATATCTAATCACAGTTTTCCATTTATATCAAAAGACTATTGACAAATAAAACATAAATTCGAAATGATTCAATGTTTCGTATTTCATCAAACTAAAAAACTACTGAAGTTATGAGGCACAGAATTAACTCATTGTAAACAAAAAAAAACAAAAAAAAAAACAAAAAAAAAAAAACCAAAAAAAGAAAAAAAAAGAAAAACTTAAAAGTCAGGTAAATCTTCTGCTTAATAATCAAACAGTTACCTCTTAGTCATCTTGTTTTTGAGAGCATTTTTATTTTTAGTGATTTTCATAATAAACTTGTGAACAGTGAAAAAAGTGCATGTGGATCAAATGTCATAAAGAAATATTTGGTACATTAATATTTTACTAATTAGAAATCCTGTTCATTTTTTGTCATGATTTCAGAAAGATCTTGGTAAATAATTATGAAAAAAAAAATGTTTTCATGAAAGTAAAGTGAATTATAAGACATGTACCAGTAATTTAATACTGCCATACAAGGTTGGGTAACTCAGCAATTTCTAAACAGTTACTAATACTTAAATCATTAAAATATACATTGTATCAGTGATTAGTACATGTACAATATTTATAATTACATTTACCAGAAACTGGACCACTCCACATAATTTTGTGCTTTAAATGTCACTGTCTTACATTATGCCTTTGATATAGAACTAAATGTGCTAAACTATAATAAATCTTACCTATCAACAACAATATAAGGATGTGTAATTCTCCATTGTAATGGCCTGAATTTCATTACAGATATAAACCGACACAAGTTATGGACTTCAGTCTTCTGATATTCACCATTCACCATCCCAGATAAATAAAATAACTTGGAACCCTGAAATTAAAAATAATGAAATTGATTCTAAAACAATATGCATGTCAAAGAATTTTTACAATTGTAATGTTTGATGTCAGAATAAAGGCAAAAGAACAACACGGAATTAATGCGATAATACAAACTTTGTGTAGCAACTACACTGAGAGCCAGCTTATCATAAGGTGTTAATAGTTCTAACTCACTAAAACATTCTGATGTTTATGGAGCTGCATTTTGGATAACTTACAATCCTTTTCATGTATATTCTTGGTATTAAAATTTCATGGTTTTGTAATTTTAAAAAAATTTCATCAGGAGAAAGTTTTGGACTTGGGTTTTTTTTTTTTTTTTTTTTTTTTGGCTCAGGTTAGGTCAGTGGTCAGATGTAGGATGGTGGATGAAACTGGAATACCTGAAGAAAGCCCTTTTTCAGCCCAAGATTTTTCCCTGAATTGGATTGAAACCAAAGCAGTGAAAGGACTATCTCATAAAATGAATTTGCACAGTAACTAGCCAATTTCACCCTTTAATCAAATACTTTATATTTCTTTATTTAAATGTTCTTAATGTTGATATTGTACATGTATTATAAAACTAAAAAGGTACTGCAGTCAATAAGCTTGTGGCAAGTGACAAACCTTTAAATAGCTTTTAAAACAAAATAGGCAACATTTGAAATAAAATAATATATAATCACACCTGATATACTTCTGTCCAGAACCTGTGTTTTAATCTTTTCTTCGTTTTTCTTATTCTTTTGTTATCACGGAATGTATCAAGGTGTGTTAACACTCCCATTATCCTCGGAAAACCATGAACTTGACAAATATTCAAAAATTCAAAGGTCTCCATCTCAAAGCCAAAGCTGGCATCAACCAGTAAAAGTGCCTAAAAATAGCATACATCATAAATTATTTGATATTAAAATGTCTGATTGTCCCCAGCCTTACAGAATCACTAACCAGCTATCTATAATCCTGCTACTAATTACATGCATATGAAAAGTGTTCATACAAGATCAGAGTGGAGTAATGAAGTTTAACATCCATGTCAAGATCTTTTACATATCAAAACAGTCAGTTGTAGGATAGTAGAGGAAACTGGAGCACCCAGAATATCTATAAACTTTCAACAAGAGAACTGACAAACTTTTTCAAACAAACCTTATTGTCAGTGAGAAGCAATGTGATCCATAAGCCTGCACTTTTGACCACTTGGCCACCAAGGCCCAACAAATTAAATAAGAAACATCAAGCCTATATATCATTTGAATGAAGAGTAATGGTGTTCTACGTCCCAGTCAAGAATCTTTTACCACAGTCAATATGACAGTCAATTCTGGAATGGTGGAGAAAACCAAAGTGCAACATGTATTCAAAGAAGACCACCAATAGTTTGCAATAAAATTAACAACTTTTTCAAATCATATTTGTTGGCTTGAAACCTAGCTTGTGGGAGATTTTTTGAATGGTAGAACTCAAGATGTTTAAATTTACAAGGATGTTATATCTTACCAAATCTGCAACTTTTGCTACATCAATCATAGCATTAATATCATTGTTACACTCTATTATGGTCAACCTTCTGTGTTTTCCTATCAATTACAAAAAATGATTTTTAAAATTGATTTAGTTGTATTTTTCATTTACTTTTTGTTTTCAAAAAATTTTTGAAAATACACAATAACTCAATTTGATTTGATATGATTTTACAATGCCATACTTGCAATATTTCTGATATATGATAAATATCATTACCATTTAAATATAAATTTAAAGCATCTTTATTAACAACATAACTTAAGCAACAATATTTACTGGTAATTGATATTTGAGAATAAATACTACAGTGCAACTTCCAAATACCGGCCCTTCTAAAAACCAATCACCTCCACAAACTGAACACGCTGGACCAGTCCCGAATTTATCCTTCTTTGTTTATATTACAATAAACTTCCATAAACCGGTCCCTCTGAATTCCAAACACCGGCCTTTTTTAGGTGCCGAAATCATGTAACATCTTAATAATTTCCTTCCGAAAACCGGCCTTTGGGAGTTGCAATGCATCAATGAACCGTAACGGACAGGTGATTTTCTATCTGCTAATCTGATTACTGAAATAACAAAGTATCCTAATGCACACATCATTGTACTGGCAGACCGGTTTACCTGTGCAGATATACTTGAATAAATAATTGAATCAATTTTAATTTGTTTCCTTTATTGTTCGGTAATCTAATTAATTACAATTATTGTCATTTTGATGGTTTTAATTTCTTTATTTCGAGGTTTTTACCCGTCAAGTACCCCTCACTTGAATTTGATCAAAACGTTTTATAAAAAATTAATTTTCTATCACCCGCGCAATGCAAAAATATTAAGAAATATATTTTTATTTCAAAAATCATTATTTTCTTTCTTTCTTTCTTTTTTTTAAATTTAGACACTTTTTAAACAATATTATTACTATTTAATATCAAAACATTCCCATCACCCCGATCCAGAAACCGGTCACTAGAGATACCGAATAGGCTTGTAATTAACGAATGGGTCCTCGTTTTATGTGATTTAGATAATATTTTTGCTTCATATGTTGTAAATAGCATAAACAATTCAATTTATAAAAAAATATATTTTGAAAAATGAATTGTCTCATTTTCAACCGGAAGCAGTAACTTGTGTGCCTGCCTAACACAAACAGCACACGTATATCCGTTTTGTATATTGTACAGTTGTTTGTAATAATCTGCCAGTTTGTAAACTTTGGATTTATACACAAGGTACTTGTTAAGTTCAAGAATTACATGTAAGATCAATGTTTATGAGAATGTATTGACATTTACGTTTGACAAAATTCTGAATTGGAAGAGATTCGGACCGAATCGAACTTCCGGATTTATAAGGCCCTCTAAATACCGACCCCTCTGAAAACCAGCTAAATTCCTCGGTCCCACAGGAGGCCAGTATTCGGAAGTTGCACTGTAGTATATATTCAGGAATTGAACATTTTAGGTGGCCAGGAGTACCTGGAGAAAACCACCGACCTTCAGAAAGCAAACTGACAAACTTTCTCACACTAGGATCTGTCCTGAGTGGGATTGGAACCCAGGCGGTGAGAGGCACTGTGATCCATAAGCACGCACTTTAGACCACTCGGCCACTGAGGCCCCTAACTTTCACCTTTCACATATGAGACAAAAAGTTTGTTGCTGTGGTAAAATAGGCATAGATTATACTTTAACATTGTTTTGTCTTCATGTAAGTTCTTTTTTGGCTTTTTTCTTCTTAACTGTTAGTTAACTATGGCATACATAATGAGTTTTGTTTTTTTTTTCTTTTTTTAAAACTTTTTTAAATGGTTAAACGAGGTTTCAAGCATTATTTGAAAAGATACATGTATGAAATTACAAACCTGAAACAACAGTGACTGGTCCTTGAATATTGGTTAATTTTTGCCTTGTAAAATTTTTTACAATACATTGAAACAGAGTTGACTTGCCAACTTTTGGTGGACCAACAATTGCAACAACAACAGGTGGAGGCTCCAATGGAGTCCGATCAACAATTGGTATATGGTGTTTTTTGGCTTTAAGATCCTGTGATCTAATTAAAAATAACTAGACATATATTTGCTGAAAATACTCTAGTGTGTTATAAATGAACCAAATATTTTTCTCAAAAACAATTAAACGTTCTGAAATAAACAATGAAAACAAAAGCAAGATGAATCAACATAAAAGATATAGATACAAAATATACCTAATGATATATAATTTTTTGAGCTCCTGAGATCATATGCCTACCAAATCAGTTCAGTTTTTAAAAAGTGAATCATGAACCTTTAATTGAAGAGTCTAAATTGTCACTGCGAGCTTTTGATTGACAGTTTTTTTCATAGAAAATTGATTTTTTTTCTATCCTTGACTGTTTTGCTTCCACTTATTATTACTGTCACCATATGACTTATGACTAGTGAAGTTCATTGAAATTGATTTCATTTACTTTAAGTGCAGCCTGTCCACAGGTTCTATTTTCTTTTTCGTGTACTTGAATACAAATTAAATTTATTCTACCTCTGAATAATCTTTGTAGTTTTGTTAACATGCTGTATAGAGAATGCTTTTGGATTTCTTTGTCTATCAGTAAGTTCCTGTTGGTGTTTATTTTTAGCCTTTTTCTTTTCTGCCTTCGGTCCAGCATGGCGCATACGATGCTTTTTCTTTTGTTCTTCACCTTCCATTTTAAATCTTTTATAACATTTTCTATTTAATTTTTATCAAACACTAAAAAAAAAAAAAAAGCCAAATGACACATGTTAAAAAAGACATGCATTAATGGAAATATACCATAAAAAAATTATTAAAATAACTCCTGAAAAATTACTATTTCTTGACCAAATATGTGCCAATTGGCACAACTAAGTTGATTACTTACTGCTTATATATTTTGTGAATGCTAGTTTAGTTAATGAATTGATCAATGAAGAAAACAATTAAACTTGGAATTTGATTAAAATATTTTTGTAACAGGTAAAAAATGAAATTTAAATATCTAATGGTTAGATTTTCACTACATGTATTTATAATCAAATTTTTAAACAGTCCAGCATTGGAAATTTTTTTTGTCTATGATCTCATAGCCGAAATTTTTTTGGACCGCATACGTCACACGTCATTACCCCTGACGTCAGTTTCCTGACAACTAGGTCAAATATTCAGTCTGCCGCCATATTTGTCTTACTTGACGTGTCATTTGTTTTCTTTATTAAAAATGTGACAGTTATTAAATATTTAGGATAAGTCTTAAGATCTGCAGTCATAAATGATGGCCATGATGACAGCAGTGAATTTGAGTTTTGTGAATCTGCAGGTGCATCATATCATTTGTGGATATGTTACACTGATGACAGAGAAATGTCCCCACTCAAGTACAGGAACATCAACGGTTTGCTACCAGCTGGAAACACTTTATGTTTGGCTTCTGTAAGTTAATGTATTGTTGATAGTGGTAACAACGTGTTATTGATCTATATTTTTTTAGAGGTTAACGTTTCAGCTTCAAACTCGGATGCCTCGTTTTTGTCCAAACATATCTTGCCCCTCCCTCAGCTTGAAACCATCGTCATTTATATTTTAAAGCACAATTAGTGTGAGCTGCATTGAGATTAATACGCAGTTTGTACTCTCTTTCATGAGCAAAGTTGTATAAAAAGATAAGATTAATGTTATAAATATTGTATTTATTTTTGAATTTAATTATAATTTGAATTTAATTATAAGGAATACCAGTAATTGTAATTTTTGTGTGTATGCGTATGCATAAACCGATTCACGGTTTATGCCATATGCACTAAAAAATTCAGCCTATGACCCCATAGACGGAAAAAAAATTACAATTATTCCTAAGTAAATGACACTTTTGCAAAAATATGTTACATTTCATATTTTGTTATTGTTTCACGAAATAAGTTCAGTCTATTAAAATAGTACAGATCTTAAATTTAATTTACATAGTCTTTTCATTTAGGACAGAGAAGAACGCAATCACAAATTTAAATCTTTTTTAAGCATCCCTATCATTTGGGGAAACAAACTTGGTAATTGATAACTTAGTAGGTTTACTTGATCAGTAATTTAATTAGCAGTTTTCAAAGAAAATTTTGTGTGTGCACATAATGGAATTCTCCATGCAACCATGTAATTCCTCGTAGCATTCGTGCAAGACAATTATTTCTGTTAACAAAAGAATCACATAATGCGATGGTTACCCATAATTACAACTTTTTTTATTTGGGGGGGGGGGGGGATTTCTAGCATGAACAGTATCCATTACATTCCACAAAAACGTTAAGAGGTATTGATCACATGGTACACTAGCGTGCTTCATTCTGGAAATAAATTAGAAGAAATATGTGCCATGTTTATTTCATTGAAATGTCAAACATCACATGGCAAACATGACGTAAATAAATTATGCAAACAAAAACAATTGTCTATGACGTGTAACATAATTCAGTTGATTTGATACATGTTCAGAAGGAATAGGACCAACAGATATAATCAAAGAAAAATTATAGTATCTCTTATTTAAAAAGGTGCATCAAAGCTAAAACGAAAAGCTGAAGAAATACGTTAACCTGTTAACTGAAGAAATACGCTTTTTTCAGAATAACTTTTAGTTAAGAATGAGAAAACATAATTTCACTTTCCTGACCCGTTCCTTATCTGTTTTACTCTCTGGCTTTAATTGAATAACACATAATTAATGTTTTCTTTGTGTCACCTACCTTTATTTCATCTTTTTAACGTTGATCCATGCTTGCTAACGGAGGCAGCCATATTGGATTTTCTACTTTCCAAAAAGATATGATACTGGAACGGGAAAATCCGGAAAAATTATCATTATCACGGTTAAGAAAATACTCGCTTTGTATCGGACTGGTCCCCGTTTCACAATCATTTCTTAACTAAGATTTTCCTTAACTTAAATCTGGAAAATATGAAATCTAAATAACTTTGTTAATTTTAAAGATATTCAAGAATTTAAGGTTTAGCATTCTGTAGAATAATTATTTTCTTTAGTATTTCCGTTGATACCATCGAAATATCATTTTATTGACATCCGATAGCAAATAAAAAAGGTTTTTTATTTATTTATTTTTTATTTATTTATTTATTTATTTATTTATTTATTTATTTATTTATTTATTTATTTATTTTAAATGGCTACAAGATATCAGCAAGGTTTTATTGTGTCAGACCACCATTCATAGTCTATGCGTTTTACGTCATTCTGCGAAATATTACGTTACTGTGACGTAATCATTTTTGACGTTAACGTTGAATACGGCCATAGAAATGGGAGCTAAAAACTCAAGAGAACAAAAAAGCTACTACACAATAACTGAATCAAATAATAACCAAGGGTTTGTTTCTGACGATGATGAAAGCAGTTACTTGATTGAAATTGCAGAGAAAAGACGCCAAACGGAAATGGAAATTTTGCAGCAACTAAAAGAGGAAAAAATTTCTTTGACAAATCACAGAAGTGGTGGCATCGCTTTTTACGTTCCGATGGAAGACAAGAGACAACTTGGAAGACCTCCGAAACTGTCAAACAGTTTTCAAAGGAGCGATAATTTAAGCTTTAATTCTGAAGAAAGACAAATTATTGCAGATATTATGCATCGAAACAATTTGAAACTCAAAGGTATGGCATCTATTTGAATTTGATAAAACAAGGTTTGTCATCATAAAAATGTCACGAAAAGATTTTTCGAGGAAAGATTATAGTTAGAAGAAAAGAGTTCCAATGACCATATACCTTGTGCCAGATGTTTGTCAATAGGGGCTCTGGATTTCGGACAAATGATAAAATGATATCATTTGGTATGGTTAAAAGCGTTTTTATGATTTAAATGTTTGTAATGATAAGTGGACGCTTGTACTATATTTTCTTCTTCGGTTTGCTTACAGAAGTACCTTTATATCTTTTAGGATTAATTATTGAATCATTGTTTATTTCCAAGTAAATCTATATCAACAGCCACTGTTCCTTGCCCTGTCAAAATATGATACCAAACGGTACCTTGTTGTGAATGTTACCTGACAATAATATCTTTAATAGTAAAATCATAAAATTGTTACCGGTAAATAACATTTAAGCCAGGTAAATCTCAAACATAGTGGTCAACAGTCATGGACCCCTGTCTTGTATAAAGACAACACCAGGTTGTTCTTGAAACTTAAGAATATAATTGACAATAATGTTTTTAATAAAGTTACATAAACAAATAGCCATAGTTAAACCTAATTGTAAAAAAAAAATTATTTTTTAATTTCTATTATTTCAATATCATTACATGTTTCACTAATTTTTATATCCAATTGCTACTTATTTGACCCCATTTACTTCCTTCTTTACGAAGCCCTTTTTCAGTAATGATGTCATAACGTATAACTGCCAGTTTCCCACTGTTTGGTCAATTAACATGGCAATTCGAATAAGGATAGCATGACCTTGTTATATGAATATCCACTGGAATATTTTTCAGGTGATAAAGCTCGGAAACAAGCAGAAAAAATGCTAAAAGCAGCACAAAGAAGAGCATTTATGGAAATGGAGAGGAAAGCCAAACACGAAAAAAGAATGAAAAAGACAGCACGGGTAAAAGAGTTAAGAGAGGAAAAACTTCGACAAGTAAAAAAGATTGCACAGAACAGTTGTCAGCATACTTACTATCCCCTACCATGATAGACATAAGAAATATACAGATCAAAATAGACGGGAAAAAAAGGAATTATGCATGACTGCTATATCTGAAAGATAGAAGACAACGCCACATCGATTTTCTGCTTCAGTTAGCCGAAACGAACTAAACTCTTGATAAGAAAATTGAAATGTACATCTGTAAATGTACAAATATTTTTAAATATTTACATCTTTATACAAATTTTGAAATTAAATATTAAAAAAAATAATTTGTTTATAGTTGTTGAAATGTTCTAGACACATCACTAGTTTAATAACAGATACGATGTGGAATATTGCAAAGACTGTAGCGAGGTTTAGGTAAGGTAAAACATGTAACAAAAAATTACTTAACTTGGCACAGTGCATCTTTTTAACAAAATATCCTAACATTTCTAAATCGAGTTTCACAACCATTCCTTTACTTTCTTAACTTAAATTTGCATATTTTGTCAATCTCTTTTTGAATTACAAATTAACAATTATGATAAAACTAAATATAGATGTTACAAGCTTGGAGATATCTTCAAATTAACACATTTAACGTCTGAATATGTAAACAATTAACCAAATCATTAAAAATTTCAAATTGTAAGATTTCAGTTAAGGAAAATCTTTACAATATTTTATTATTTTAATGCCACACGCTGTTCTAATCATTCAAAAACATAAACCAGTATTTCTAATACACAAACAATCTATAAAGGTAAGTGCCATTATTGTAAATTCCTTTTTAATTAATCGATTCCATGTATTGACCAATTACGTGAGAGCGTCATAATTGAATGCAGTGTTTTTTCATTGCTAATCTATCTTGTATAATTTGCATCGATTTTGTTCCACAGGGACAATTTGAATCGTGGATTGATTTTGAAGCCAATTTCCTGGTTACGGGATGATGCTGGGTAGAAACGGAGACATATAATTACTACAAACTATCGATCTAGTTAAACTAAATCAAAATGTCGGACGGTTGTTTATACAAAAATGTCTATATTTTGGATAAATAATTTGACAGGTGTTGAATCATCTAGGTAATTCTATTGATGTCTAATTTAAGTCATTATGAAGAGGATATTGATATTATTGGTAATAGGGTTAATTCTGATGTCCATCACAAGAAATGGTAAGTATGAAACGACTAAAATCAGTTTACTGCAATTAATATGTTTTTACATTTCTCTTGAAAAATATTACATAACTGGTCCCAGTTTCACAATCATTCACTCACCTGAGTGTACACTCAACTCAATTATTCCCATTTTTCTTTCATCAATATTTTAAAAAATTTTAGGTTTTTATGAGAAAATGTTTTTTGAATAAATCTATACTGAGCAATTTAAAATTTACATTAGATATTCAAATATGACTGTATAATGTCTTAAAATTGATATTGAAATTATTCCCAAATTTGAGTTGAGTGTACCCTTAAATGCATATATAATTGTTAAACTTCTTCTTTATTCGTGTATATCATTGTTTATTAGATTTGCGTTTTCATTAAGAAAAAAAAATCATTTGATCAAATCTATAAACAGAATTCATACTTCATTCTTCACTTATCATTACAGTATTTTGCAATCTCACAAATTATAATCTTTGAACATTTGCAAATTAAATAAATCGGAATACCCTATTCAATTAATACAACGCTTCGAACGCGCATTTTGTAAAGCGATACATGCACAAAAGAGTTGAAATTGATATATAGAAGTTACGTTGTTATGTGTATTTAATTTTGTCTCGGTGTGTGTTTCCAATTGTTTCTGGTTCCGTACACTCTGGTTAGATTAGCTGTTTTCAACGTTTTCACTTTGAGGTTTTGATTTTGACATGGACTGGCATGTTTTTGTTTGATTGGATTACTTTCAAGCGATTTTGCTCAGTTACAAAATTAATCTCTAATTTTTTGCCTAAAATATAGCACTAGAGTTAAGTCAGATTTAAAAAATCATGAATTCTAATTTCTGAAGGACAAATTACAAACAAGTAAAACTAAGGTATACGTGTTTTATATTGACCTGCAATACTTGTAATAATCATCCTTGTATCAGTTAAACCATGGTGTTTCATATTCATTACTTATTTTAGAAGTAAATTCCTTGATATGTTACGAGTGTGAAGAAGATTTTGATAAGAAGCAATGGAATCCGTACACTGATTGTCAGATATTTCCTAACTTAACAAATTCACAGCTATGTCTACCTGGTGAAATTTACTGCATGGTAAGTTAACAAAATACGTATAAATAAGAAGAATAGTTGGAAATCCTCCAATAATACTATAACCACGCCAGCATCATTATCAGTGGCCGTCCAATGTTATGGTTTTATAATCAGTGGGCACAATGTATAGTATTTGTTTCTTGTCTTGATTGGCTGTTCCAGTGTCACGTCATTGGTTTGCGTTTGCTGTTATTCAAGAGCACGTTTTTTCGTTCGATTTTTCTTTCTAGAGAAAGCCCTACAAAATTACTTGAACCACATAAAACTTGGTGTTTGTTTTTCTTTAAAACCGACGAAAATAGAGTTTTTTGTAATCAATGTTCGTTTTTGTGTGTATTTCGCGTTTTTGTTGTTGTTGTTGTTGTTGTTGTAGGGCGCGCATGAAAAGAAAATGCGTTGTCCCGATGGCTTTAATTTTTAGGACACTTGATACTTAGATGCAGTATTCTACAATTTGTCTAGAAATCTTTTGTATAAAGATCGAACTCTTACATAAAATAGAATTCTCACATAATTTTGCTTTGTATTTGTATTAATATATTTCAGAAATATTGTTGTATAGATTAGTACTTGGATAACGAATGTCTTTTCTGTTGAATTTAATTCAATTTAAATTTTATTGTCATGTAAGTCAAAATGTAACTTGTGAAAAGGAACGTACATACAAAGGATATTAAAACAAAACAAAACACACAGTACTTGGAAATATAATACAAGGAAAAACTACTAAGAGTCACCTGTCCTCAGTTCCAAAGACTGTTTAATAAAAAAGACTATTGTTGTTTCTTGATAAAAACCTTGGGATAAAGAAGATATACCAGTTTTTCATTATAAGGTAAATTAGCAAACTCAGGTTTTTTTAGTGATAACTTTTGAAATGATTCATGCCGTGATTTTTTTTGACAGAAAGAACCGAGTGAATTTTCCATAAAACACAATCATGATTCAGCTTTTAATTATTCGCAATCTAAACTCTTTTTCAATATGTCACATACATCATGTTTTACAGGTAAAGAAAGTGTCTTTTAAAGGAATTACCATCAGTATACAAAGAAAGTGTACAGATAGTTGTTGGTATGGATGCAGAGCTAAAGACTTTGGACCAACTAAAATAACCTGTGTCTCGTGTTGTCAAGACAACCTTTGCAATATAGCAGGAGTCGGCTCAGTTATTGTCCCGAGTGTTTTCGTATTAATGGTTGCAGCGTCGTTAAGCTGTTTGTGACTGTAAGGTTATGAATAATAAGTGGAATATATTTTACCCTATAAAATGTACCTACAATGGATTCTGGTTAGAAAGAAATTCAGAGAGATCATAAAAACTCTTGTTTATAAACGTTTTATACCTATAAAGGATGAAAATGTTAAGTTTTTTCTTTATGGCTACAATCAGTTGTCTGGTTTTTTTTTTTTTTTTTTTTTTTTTTTTTTTTTTTTTTTTTTTTTTTTTTTTTTTTTTTTTTTTTTTTTTTTTGACCAAAAAATCTTTTACACGTACATATTGACACTGTTATAAACCTTGCCTTGATCGTAAATTCCGTCCAAACTCTACAATTTTGTATCTATATATATCGAAATGGCTCAAGGAAATATAATACATTGTATGTAAACTAGAGCGACTGATTAATTTAATATTGTTAAAATGTAAGAAGATAAACAAGTTCCATTTTAAATATATGAGATGTGTCATGAAGCGTAGAATGCTAAGTAGTGGAACCGTCCGTTTCAAGAGCCGGGTGTCAGGGGGTTCAAACCCAAAGGTCATACATAAGACTTTAAAATTTGAGAAACTGCTTCCTTTCCTTGACCTTTGCATCAGAGTATTGATATGTTCACCAGTTGTCAGTATGTGACTGGGAAGTGGTATGCTTATCTTTGGCATACTAACCCGCTGAGGTAGCATCTCGAGAAAAAGTCGCCCCGAGTGAGAACCATAATAGACACTAACACACCTCGCGCAATGCCTGATAGCAGTTCTATAAATAATTCGACTCTTGAAATTTGCAATTAGTGTATTTATTTTATCAATGGATTTAAAATCCCCGACAAGTTAATACATAACTGTTTAAACAAAGCAACCACTTCATATGATTAAATTATAGCGATATTGCCCAAAAGCTAAATGAATTGATTTTTCAATGACCGATAATTTTTATGAAAATATTATCAAAAATATTTTTAGAGCAAATTTTTTGTGTACCCAATCTATAGTCATAGAAAACATTCCATTCGTATATGATACTGCATAGTCAACATTCATGAGAAACTTTCGAAAAACTATTATTTTAATTGTATTTAAATACTAGTTTATCATGTACTGAAACTTAGAAATAAAGTACGAATGTACCCTATATAGTCACATTTCTGGAACGTTTTTACTGGTAATCACTTGCTTGACTTTTTTAATTATCGGGTGTAAACCTCCTACTAGAATCACGATTTCAACAATTTTCAAAAATTTCAAGCAAGTAAAAATCACAGTCATTTATTTAGAAAAGAATATAAGTGTATCTGTTGTAGTTTGTAGTTTATGAATTTGTTAAAAATTTTAGCAATATGTCTAAGCCATGCTTTCTTTTTTAATAAAAAGTATTTCCTCCTTTGAATTTTAAATAGTTTCTGCAATTGAGTGGTATTTGTGGTTTCTTGCATTGCATTACTTTAAACGTATTTTCACAAAAACACAATGGTTACAATGTAACAGTACTATTCAATAGTCACATACGGCAGTACTAGCACGCTTTAGTGAAAAAAAGCCAACTGTATAAGCTATGATTATTAAGCCTTACTGCTTTATCTGTATATCTCACAAATTGTGTTTTGCAACTACATGCTTGTCTCCTTCGATTATATAGATAATTATATTTAATATATTTATAGATAATTATATTGTATATATATATATTTAAATGTAATTTAATTTGATGAGCCACAATAAAAAAAAATTATTAAGGCTTACTGCTGTAACGGTCTTTAGTTGCAGCTACTTAAAATTATCAAATTCTAAATGGACAATTCTTTATATTGGAAATGATATTTATTTCATTAAAACTGTCATATTTTGAGGTTTCTGAAAGAAATATTTTAAAAATTGTCATATTTTAAATATTTCATTCAGAAAATTTATTTTATAAAGATATTAGATTATCATAAAGCTAAAATATGTGAATGGAAAGAATTGTTCTTTTTGGTTCCAAGCAGCCAATTTTTAACCTAAAATAAATTTTTGAAAACATAATTTTTTTCCAAAGTAAGACCGAGATTGTCATTTCAACATATACATTTGGTAATGGCAAATGGTGCACAGCTTCTGTCTTTTCGCTAATGATCGTATAAGCATACCGATAATATCTATATAGTTAGTATACAACTTGCAACCACATTTATAAAAACCGTCACAGTAAAAATCGAACTTTTATTCACTATGACAATGTTCCCGTGTTGTAGGCTTGGACCATGACGAAAATTCCCGATACACTCGTCGACGTTGATACCGATCGACACCAGAATTATTGTCAAAATATAACAACGAATCCGAACTCACAGAACAGGTTCATCGATATTTATAATTTGAACGTCATCATTTTGTTTAAATCCGATATCTGAAATACTTAAATCCTCTTTTGTTATTTCACTACTATTTCCAACGGATATGACGTCATTGCGTTCGAAAGGAATGACTTTCTTTGTTAATTTGATTGCTTTGACGTTTTCCGTACTCTCATTTTTTCCCAAACAAACAACTAGCAATCTATACAATAGGAGAGAAATGATCAGAGCATTTTTACACGTGAAGAAAATGATCCCGTATCTGAAAATGCGGTATCTAATAAGTGTGTACAACCGTATGACCATATATGGACCGTCCAGAAACAGTATAGTCACTAAAAGGCTCCAAATCTCAGACTGAAAAAGTTTATTACATGACTTATCTCTGGTTTTGTTGTTTCCCATTACGGGATCTGAGATCGCTGGGCGGGGCTTTTTAGTGGCCGATACAACAAGTGTGAACAAAAAAAGACTCGCTGACCAAACAGTCAATATAGTGTAGGAAAGCTCCAAATCTTTCCTTACTTCCGGCTCTTCAAATAAAATAAACAACTCCATGACGTCAGATGCGCTTCCGAGGTACATAAATAAAAGCTGTGATAATTGGTCCCTTGTAAGTTTTCCTCTTGGTAACAACCATCTTCCGATAATAAGTAAGAAAAGCAACGACTGCTCCAAAGCGCTGACCCAAGCGTCAGCATCCAATGACACTACTATAGATATCTATGTAAAATAAAGGTAAAAACAGTGGATTCTAAAAAATCTTTATTCTATTAAAATATTTTTTAGGACTTTTTGTTTGCATTGTTTTACAAAAGGTATTATTTTTTAAAAAACGGAGTGAAGATATATGTTATTTACCTCCAAATCAAGATTTTTCACATGTATCGAGGCGACTAGTTCTGGGATGGTGGAGAAAACCGATGTAACCCGCAGAAAACCACCGACCTTGCAAAAGGAATTACTTACTTCGTCAAATTAGGCGGCAAGAGGCACAGTGCAAAGGAAATGAGTAAAAACAGCATTTAACATACATAATATATGATTGGTACATCCATGAAACCAAGACTAGATCCTATAAGAAACCATTTACTTGAAGTATGTAATTTTTGAAATTGGTTTAAATCATTGTAAGTCCATCAAACAGTTTTAGAATCCCCCGACTCTTCTCAAAATGATATATATTTACAGCGAGTCTTGGTTTTATTGGTTTTTTATGCCCCTTCACAGCGTTAGCCTTCAAACCCAAAAAAAACCAAGCAGCGAACTTCTGCTTTAGCGAAATTCGTTGTCGATTAAATGGACTGAATATTCTGCGACAATGCGGACTAACACTTTTAAGGTTGCAGTAAGTGCGCAATAATACAATGCAAATCAGTAACAATTACTCATGCATTACACAAATTTGTGTTCAGATTCATCCTTGCTTCGTCACGAATTGTTGAAAAATTGTTGAAACACGAATTACAAAACGAACATTCAACGAACCAAACAAGCAAGCATCTAACCAACCTTTTCAATTTGTATAATATTCAAATAAGTCTTTTTGTATCCCATTCACACTCGATTGATTATCGATATTGATATTTTATCGTAATTATACCAATACCTACCCCTTGTATATTGATATCAGATTGCTCTGATGATGTACTCTGGTTCGTTAAGCTCTCTCCGTATCTATTAACTCTGTCTAACTCTAGAAGCCATATAGATGGCACTGTGCTAAATAGGTAGAACAAAAAACATGGACAAAACCTAGAAAACAGAACAGTGAGATCATAAGAATCAACTTATATTATCTGTTATACAAGAAAAGCAAAACAATTTGAGAAGCAAAATTCAAATAACTTTTTATATTCTCTGTTTAATTTCAGCGCCACCATACGGACTTGGCCTGTTTTCCCGTAATTCACACAACCCATGGTTTCACATATTGATTGTCGTACATATTTAAAAATTGGTTTCTTTGGACAAGGCTTTCGAAAAAAAAAATAATAACAAGTTTTAGACCAAAAAGACGGTTTAGAAGGTTTCAATTTTTGATATCTACATAAAAATAATAAAATCCAGATTAATTTTCTTTTAAGGGCCAATTAAAACAAAAGTTATATTTGTTTAACAATATACATTGTATATAATTGAACAAGTAGCAGTAACCCTTGGGTTTTTATTGGCAATTAGTTTTTGTTTTCTTCAAAAATTACAGCATATTAAAATTATTTTCTGTCTGAATAATTAACAATTTTCCCCATCATGCACCACAAAAAGCAAAAATTCATACTTAGGAGAAATAACGGACAATCATTAAGCAAAACATATTTCTTCAAAAATGTTTCAGAAAGTTTAAAAAATTAAAAACTTTCTTTGTCTTTTCTATGATGCAATTTTGACATCTTTTCGGAGAAATTAAAAATCCTAATTGACCAAAAATACTGAATCTTATTTGTATTTTATAGATTCAGTTGAAAGTGAATTTGTTGCACAGAGCAAAATGTACTAAAATAGTTTGTAAAAATGCGTTCAACTTTCAATGAAATTATTATCGTATGTTTTAAAGAATTTAACCATGGTCAATGCAATAATTAAAAAAAAAAAACAAGACTCACATTCACAAACATTTCTCAACTTTCTCCATTAACTAAAATCTGGAAAATTTAAAATCGAAATATTTTTATTTGTTTTCATTGCATTTATAAATTAAGGAGTGCGTTTTACAGTCACTCTAAGCTTTTTTCATCTATACTAAAGTTTTGACAAAATTTTTAGAACGATAAAAGATTGTCGAAACTTACCAAATTTAAGTTAGAAATAATTGTAAAATCGATGGCAACATTATTGAGCAGTTTGGCACTCAGTGCTTGAATTCAATGGTTTTTAATTTTTTTTTTTTTAATTTTTTTTTTTTATTTTTTCCCCCTTACAACTCACCATTTTCTTTCTTGTCCTTTCCTTTTCATGACTGAATATAGGCACTCGGCCACCAAAAGCATGTTAGAACAAAGTAAATACCAAAAATAAATATTTCCTGTTACAGTGACTGCTCTCCAAATTGACAGTAAACTATGAAGCAGTAACAAACATCTCACAAGTATTGCTTGTATAATATTTCTAAACGCCGACATGTTGCATTGTTGAGATGCTGTTTAAAATTACAAATGAACCAACAGAAATTTGAATAAATGAATGTAAACCCATTAAGAGCCCGTGTTTGTTTCTTTGTTATTATGCCCCATGTTAAAACTGTTTGCAGAAGGAACTCTGAACAACCAATAAAATGTGAGAATTAAATACAAATATTTAAACATACTATCATATTATTGATTGTTTTAAAATTAATATAAAATTAATGAAATTCCAATTTATATCTATTTTAACGGTAATTACAGGATAATTATAAAACTTTGGACTTGTATAAACGGATCTTCGTCAACTTAGAATAAAAATGTAAACAAAAATATGAATTTATTAAATAGATATTTTAGTTCTATTTATCAATATTTCTAATTTAAACATCAAAGTTTAAAAGTAACCATAGTGCATGTGTGTTATTCATATATAAATAAACGATGTTAATTTCCTGTATTTCAAAATCATAACCTGGTTTGATGATCCGGTGAGATTACATTATGCAATAGATTCTGACGGTTCCAAGTTTAAATAGCATCTAAATTTTTTTTTTTTTTTTTTTTTTTTTTTTGCTATCTCTTTAATAACATCTTTTTCTAGAATATCGTAGATAAGTTGCAGACGTGATCTTTTTTTTATTTATATTTTTTAATATTTAAAATTCGAAAATTTATCACATTCATTTCTCGACATAGAAAGTAAGCCGCCAATAGCTGCAAATTTTCTGATGCGGCTTTAAACATGAAACTCCGACTCGAAATAAAAACAAATGCATTTTGATTTATCTGCATTAAATAAACTAAACTTCTATTAGTACAGCCAATGCGATAGCTCAGTTGGTAGAGTGCTCGCTCCGTGAGTGGAAGGTCGTGGGTTCAACCCCGGCCGGGTCTGACCCAAGACTTGAAAGTGGGTAGTGACTGCTCTTTCGCCAAGCACTCGGCATTACGAAATGAAAGTCACGGTTCTTTCGGATGGAAACTTAAAATAAACGAGGTCCCGTGTCATGGCAGGCATGGCACGATAAAGAACCTTGCTGTATAATGCCATCAGCGCATAGCACAAGCAAAATTTCTGCACTTTCGCCTGTAGCTGGCGACGTCTCGATATAAGTGAAATATTCTTGACTGGAACGTTAAACACCATTACTCCACTCCACTCAACTCAACTCTATTAGTACAATATTTGTTAAGCCGGTTGCTTGTAATATTGGTTAACGTCATTTCAGCAACTTTCAAACTATTCATGACGAAAGCAAGCTAATTACTCTCTAAGGTTGAATCTAAGAATAAGCTCATGTATGCTTGCGGTGTGCGTCTGTGTATCATGGTCCGTCTTGTACTTGCGCACACTCAGTGCGACTTTTTGTTCAGATGTAGGCTCACATAGATAGTAGGCCGCAGACAAACATACTTATTACCATTACACTGGCACCGGGTGAACCTGTCGATACTCTCTCCTATTCAGCACCAGACAAATAAGCAGTATTGCAAATTTTAAAGTATCATTTATATCCCGGTCGGGGTTCAAACCTAAGACCTCTCGCGGACGCTCTTACTCTGTGCAACAAAGACAGTCATATTGTTACGTAACACGTGTGACAAATAAGAAAAATGCACCAACTTTTGCAGTGAATTAATACTATACTTTCTTTTTCTAGAACAAAGGCTCTTATCACACACACACACACACACACACACACACACACACACACACACACACACACATTCTTATATATATTAAGAGAGAGAGAGAGAGAGAGAGAGAGAGTCCCAATTCTAGATATTTGTACCTTTAAATGTTTTTTTTAGTTAATAAAGTTTTTTTTTTAAGAAATACGATTGTTTTATTAGGTCTAATTGAAATAGATATTCAATAATATATATATATATATATATATATATATATATATATATATATATATATATATATATATATATATATATATATATATATATATATACAGAGAGAGACTCTCAGTTGATATTGTATCTTTAAACGTTTTTAGGTAAACAACGTTTCTTAAGAAATACGATTATTTAATTAGGTCCAATTATATAGATATTCAATAATTCCAGATCATCAACTTATTTGAACATTCTTTTCGCTTTCACTAAAAAAAACGGATAAAGAACACACATTCGGGAATAAACCATATGGTACTGCATTAAAATAAATACACATTTCTTGTGAAAACAACGTAAAATAAGACATATTTGTCAAAAGTGTCTGAAGCAAATACTTACACAGAGGTAAAGTAAATGTTAAAATACAAATATAATTTAGAAATGACGCAAGCGTAACTCGTTCTTCCTTTTTAGCAATCATCCCATTATTCTCTAAAAAGTACGACATTTTAGGGCATATTCAATAAATTATTTATGATGTTCATAAGACCGCAAATAATTAATCAAACAAACAATTTTATAAAAGATCATATGTTTTGAAAAAAATGAAAGATAAATTTGTAAAAATATTAATAATTTTGAAATGCTGTTTTTTATCAATTTCAAAATTCGTTATCTGCTTAAATGACAAAAAATACGAGAACCAAATTTAACAAAATTAATAATAATAATAATACATGTAATACATGTAATAATAAGGCATATGAAAGATAAATTTATAATAAAAATCATAGTTTTGAAATGCCGTTATATATTAATTTAAAAAACTTATAATAATAATAATTATAATAATAACGCGTACGAATACATTAAACTATGAATGCGCGTTATGATTGGTTTGTCTTACAAAGTTTTTTAAAATTTACATTGACAATGAACATCAATTTTAAACAGTTCAATTGTTTATTTTATTTTAAGTTTCAAAAAAACCCTTCTGTAAAAAAAAAAACACACCACACATCAGGAGCAGTCTAGAAGACGCAACAGCCACGAAGAAGGTGCATTTTAGATTAACCTATAAAACACATTTATTTTGTTGATATTCAAATTATTATTATTATTATTATTATTATTATTATTATATCTAACATTCTTTTAATTACATTATGTTCATCAATATATTTGAAAACACTATAAAACCGTTCCCTGTATTACCCCGCACTTAAAATAGTGCGGATTAATCACGTGTGTGTAAACCGTCCAACCAGTACATCCGTGTGGCTATATATTTGAACTACAATTTGTACATCTGAAACGGAGGAAACTATAGCAGTGGTTTTTAATGGGTTTTTAAACTGCGCTGGGGTGTGTAAGCGTAGACCACAGAGGCTTGTATTCAATAATTCTTTTTACACAAAATACCGTTATTGGCGAAATCTCCTTGCGTATAAAGAAACTTTTTATTCAAGGAGATTTCGCCACTAACGGTATTTTGTCTACAATAAGTATTCTTGAATACACGCCCCTATGAGTAGACGAAGATTTACTGAAAGATTATTTCTGGAATGTCGACATTGATTTGTTGTAATAATTCATCATCATTGTAATTCATCTCGAAAGGATTGTGTGATAAAAAGTAAAGTTTCCAAATTTGGTATAATTGCAGTCTTCCATTCTGACAGATTCAAAAGCAGACGACAATTTCGGAAAGTAACAAACAACGCCATTTATTATAATCTATACTTTATTTGTGTTAAAATAATATATTAACATTTAATTTGATTAATTTTTATCGATATTTTTTCTTGTAAAATTTCATAAATGAGCTTTTCAGCCTTGTCTTAAATGTAAACAAATGTGGCGTGGAAGTCATTTTTGTTTACCTATGATATTGTTGTTCCGGATTGTGTATTGCATTTTATAGACAGAGCCATGTGATTTTTTGTGATTTATAGTCCATTTGAATGCAAAAGCTCTCAAGCTGGGAATTTCATACGGCATATATTTATACGTGTGTTATATATATATATATATATATATACCCTGTTTGTTACACCCAAGTACATGTAAAAATATATTACATTTATTATGACCTGAAGGTCGGTGGTTTTGCTCAGTGATTGTATCCATCTTTCCTTAACGAAAATGACCGCCTTTTTTTTGAAAGAAAGAATTTTGATTGATGCGTTGGATTGAGATTGAGATTTATTGCTAATTTTTGTATATTTACTATATTGAACTGAGCGATTATTTGACAGTTCACACGAGTTGGCTACAGTGTGATTGAAACCGACTGTGATATAGGCCACTCTACCACCAAGGCCATTTTTTTTGTTTAGAAACTAACTAAAATAACCTATTTTTTAAGTCATTGGTATTCTGAACAGTTTACTGACCTTTAGCAAGCGAGCAACAACTTGATAGCTGTACAATCATCATACCAACCAACACTAGCTACACCCAAGAGAACAAGGAATAGTCACAACTTCAAAATAAAACAACATCACTGTAGATTGAACTTATACCAGTATTTTTCTTTCTGAGAACCGTCATCTGTTGGAATCTGGAAGTGTTCAAGGAGTCAATCCAGCTACAGCCAATAACTAATATATGTTTATATTTTTAACCATTTTATCACAAGTTTAATCACGAGTTTTGGTTAAGCGATCCATTTCACCGCACAACATGTATTGTTTCCTCATTAGTGATGTCCAACTTGAATTTTGATGAGATGAAAAATTGTCCGATTAGGATTTAAATCTAGGCGTTTAGTACGATGGCCGATATCAGCCGTCAAGTTTCATTTATTGTAGAGGAGAAGTGTATTTTGTCATTGTCAAGTTTCTATTGTCATTTTACATATTTCTCCAACGTTATTCTTACCATTTTAGAAAGTTGACAACAAAATTGTCACTTTTTTTATTGTCACATTCCTTTAGGAAGAGAGTTATCTAGTAGCAAAACTCGTAAAAATTAATTGGATAAATTGTTTCAGAAAGGAATGCGACAATAAGAAAAGTGACAATTTTGTTGTCAACTTTCTAAATTGGTAAGAATAACGTTAAAGAAATATGTAAACTGACAATAGAAACTTGACAATGACAAAATACAATATCAACAAAGTAATGTGACAATAAGAGAAGTGACAACTTTGTTGTCAACTTTCTAAATTGGTAAGAATAACGTTGAAGATATGTGTGAACGGTCAATAGAAACTTGACAATGACAAAATACACTTCTCCTTTACAATAAATGAAACTTGACGGCTGATATCGGCCATCGTAGTTTAGAGGCGTTGAGACCCGTAAGTCAACGCTTATCAAAATTAGACCGCTTTACCACCGAGATCCCTTAATGGTCAAATTAGGATTTAATAAACAACGAGTGTATGTCAAGTCAAGGTCGTAGCTAAGGTCGTAGCTGTCGTCTACCGGTTACTAAAATGAACTGAAACCAGACTAATAAATGTGTTGGAAAAAATGTATTTTAATTAAAAATAAAAAAGAATAAGTAAAATGATATAAAATTTGAATACTTGTGTATTATAATTAATACATAAAATATTACTAAATTTGGTTAGCTTGACATGTAGATACTTTATAAAACTGTTTTTTTTTTTTAAATTTCGAGAAATGAATATTGAAATTAGAAAATGTATTACTTCAATAAATAAATAAATCACATACAATACAATACACAAAATATAAACTTCTTATGAAACTACAGCTTGATTTGCATCAAAGACATGACTTTACAAATAAAATCGTGGGGAAATAAAATAAATACTTAGAAATTGAAACATACATATGTTAATTTCCAATGTGTGATACAATTTGACAGATACTGATAAACGTATGCTTTTATATTTTGTTATATGGTTTTAGAATTCTTTCTCCATCAACTCTACAAAAATTACAATTGAATTTAAAATATCTGCTTTAGAGAATCTCGTCACTGATTGCTCAAAATCGATAGGATTCTATAACAACCATAGTTAAAATTAAAAAATTATTATTATTATTATTATTAATTATTATTATTATTATTATTACCGAGATGGAGTAAAAGATTGCCAAACGTGGATAGAAAAACTTAGCCCAGTCCATAATGAAGAAGCGCCTGTTGTTTGACATCGATAAAAACACCTAAAAAAGCAAAATAATTCCCCATGTTCTTAGTTGTAAGGCACTTATTTTCCCTGATGACAACGGCGCATTTTGATTGATTATTCCCAGCTTTCCAATCTTTAGATGCATTATTATGAATGCAGTTACATTGATATCGGTTTGCCTTTGTTGCCGTTCATATTGTTAGCTGGTATCTAGGCCTTTTCTGATTTTTATCCGACGTCAGACGTATATTAGTTTATTAAATGGGATTTTGGCACAGCATACTTTAGACCATCGATAGAAAATTGAATCTTAATCATGGTAATTGAGATGACATTACACATATGTATTAATAAAACAATCCAAAAACATAAGTATGGATCTAAATAAGATGTTATGTTATGCATAGAAAATGTGTAAAGTTTAAATACTTCTAAAAGAAAAATGCCATGGTTACTCCAGCCATTAAAACTGATATCCATAGACTGAATTTAAATGCAGAATCGGCTCCTAAAATACAAAATAAAACAAAAAATTTAATATCTGCATGCATCCGTGTTTCACGTACTAATTGTGTTAAACGAAGTTATTGGGGGAAAAACAGTCAAAACAGTTATAATTATTCCTTTGTTTTTCTTATATTTTTTATAAAACAAAAAGTCAAAAATAAAATTATTGGTACTTTCATCCTACAAAACTTACGTTATATACCTTTAATTCTGGAACATCAAAATATCCTATGTACAGTAATTTACATCTAGGATCATTGTAACACTGAAGAGGAAATATTGTCGTATTTTTCGGACCATATTAAATACTTTGATATTTTTGGACAATGTTGGCTATTAATAAATTTCAACCTTTGCACCTGGGGAGACATTGCATAAGATTTTGATCCGGGTGATTTGAATTCCACACAATGAAAAAGCAGTAAAGTAATTCACATGTTGAAAAAAAAAGATTTCATGTTCAGTGGGAAATGGCTGAAAGTAGTGCGAGGAACAAGGAACGATTGGTTCTGTTTAAAAGTGCTGTATATTTATAAAATGCAAACAAATACTATTAGCACAATCATTTTTAGTCTATTCATCCTAAACATTCTAAAAACTTAATCACACAAGTTTTATTAAGGAAGGAATATTTATCGGGTCGCCATACTTTTTTTGTTTTTGTTTTGCTTTTTTTTCTTCATTTTCCTCATGTTTTTATTATTTTTTTTTTTATTTTTTATTTTTTTTTGCACGTAACTGCATATAATAGAAGAATAGAAGACAATTCTACTGAAACTCATATCATAGACGCAAAGTATGGTAGAGGTTTCCTTGATCAAAGAAAACTACTTTCTGATCCAACAGGCCTCGTTTTTTGTTAGCATTCTTTTTCAGAAAAACCGACCTCGAACTCACGAAGTTTTTAACTCCCCACTTATAACTATTTAAGAAATTATTATATATATTTTATATATATTTTATCTTACCTCCACAGGTATCTTTAACTTCTCTGCTCTGGGTAATTTGAAGATAGGCTTTGAAGGTCGCATCTTCTTTACATTCAGCGTTTTTATTGAGACATTTAAATAAACTATTTATTGCGCTGTAATAAGAAGTGTAGACAAAAAATAATAAATAAATTAAAAAATAGAAAAAAAAAAATTAAAAAGTTAAAAATAAAAAAATTAAAAAAATAATAAAAAAAGATCATAGAAATAAAATTAATAATAAATAAATATAATGGATTTCAGAATTTTTCTAAAGTATAGAAAAACGACATGTCTATGTGTGCAAAACAGCTTATTTGATCCGATTTAAGAGGATTTTTTAAAACTTCATTTTTCTGTGCAAAAGGTATCTAAGCTTGCAGTCATCGTTATTACCCAGACATTTAATTAAAACATAGATTGCGCTGCAAGAAATAGTTAGCAAAACTGGTAAAAATGTTCTATAAAATAATGAAACTATATATATAAAAAAATAAAAATAAAACAAACATACAAGTCCTTGTCCATATCACAATCCCAAAAACAAAGTAAAAACTTTGCAAACTGGCAAAATATGTTATACACGTGAACTTCCATCAAGGAAGTGAGGCCGGGTGCTCCGGAAGGGTAAGCACCTCCTGTCTAGCTAGCTACACCCGTCACGTGCAAGTCAATTTTGAGAATGAAAGGAACAAAGAACTATGGTAAGTCAAATATATCCAGTATAAGTTGGGATACAGTGACTACATACTTATCAACAATATTGTGATGACGGCCATAAAACTTTTTAAGGGCCCTGATTAGCCTTGGCTTGCAATATCCTTGTGTCAACAATTTAATTGTTAGTAATTTGCTTCGTTGCAGAAAGTTCCCATAGTGGGAACAAGCTCTACCGTACCGTATTAACTATGAAACATATACACCATACGCAGGAGAAGCAGGGATATTACTGCAAAGAAACGAAAAGTTGACAATAGAAAAATTGAAGTATTACGTTTGTCGTATAGCTTCAGATGTAACCTTTCATGGGCGTCATAATTGAGGTATAAGTCCAAATATCAAGCAGAACATGGAGAATCTGTCGTGTCTTTTATTTTAAGCTCACTTGGATAGATGACATTCACATATTCTCCAAATTTGTGATTATTTAGAGAAAGAACGTCATCTATATATCTGTATGTGTAGTTGAATGATTTAGCGACAGTCTTTTTTCCAGATTTGACAAGGTTCTGTAAAAATTCTAATTCATATGAATAAAGAAACAAATCAGCAAGCAAAGGTGTACAGTTTGTGCCCATTGGTATACCGATTGTTTGTTGAAAGATAATATTGCCAAACACAACAAATATGTTGTCTATCAAAAACTCTAACATTTTGTTGATGGTATCTTCAGTATATTTTTGTTTGCAGTCTGTATGGTGTTTTACAAAATAACCAGAATCCCAGTTAAGCACTAGATATTTATATCTTGGTTTACCGTTTTTGTAAAAGAATGAAAAGTGAATGATTTGTTTTAGACGTTCTTTCAATTTAGCATGAGGGATAGTGGTGTAAAGGGTAGAAAAATCAAAAGTTTTTATACTTTTTACCGAAGATATAGTATTAGAGACAAAATGGTCAAGTAGTTCTTTAGAATTTTTGAGAATCCACATTTGGTTGATGCCAGATATAGAATAGACTTTATCTTAATAAGTCTGAGGGCCATCTTTGACGACTGTCAAAATTTGTGTTAGAATTACTGATAATGATTTATTAGTACATTTAGAGGAACCTGCTATATATCTTTCCTTGTATGAATTTTTGTGAAGTTTTGGAATCCAATACAAGTAAGGCAGGTCAAGTTTTAAATATTTAAAAAAGTGTTTTTTATCCATTCAAAAATTTTTAACCCTTTCATATAATCAATGAATCTATTAATCTATCTATCTATTTATTCATTCATTTTTTTTAAATTTTCTTATTCATTTATTTATTTATTTATTCATTTTTTTAAAATTCTCTTATTTATCTATTTATTTATTCATCTATCTATTATTTATTCAGTAATCTAAGAGTAATCCAATATATTTGTTAGAATACAAAAGAATTTTCAATATCATAGCTTCGGGGATGGTAAGCTGAAACTTGCAATTGTATATGCATATCGAAGCGCAATCTTTATTGTGCCAAGTTGATAATATTTCAAAGTTTGAAGAAGTCATTTTATTTGACAAACTGGAAGTCAATTTATTTATTTAATTATTAATTAATTAATTAATTAATTAATTTAATTTAGTTTAATTTAATTTAATTTAATTTAATTTAATTTAATTTAATTTAATTTTAATTTATTTATTTGAATTACTTACCTGCACTGGGTTTTTTTCATTTCTTCATGTGATTGGTTTTGTATACCTTGAACTGCTGACAAATAATCCGTATGGCATTGTGTAAGATCCAAAACATTACAATTTGCATTACACTCGAAAACTGAAAGAAAAAGAACAAAAAAGCCAATTGAAACATTCGCCAGATTTTTAGGGAAGCTAATTGTAAAGAAAAAATTCGAATTTTGCCGATGAGTTTCAATTAGTTAACTTCCAAATCTTTTTGCTTCCTTTGCAGGTCAAAGAAAATATCTTTTAATAACACATAACGCATCACGTAAACTACAATTAAACTACACGGAAGTTAAATCTGATCCAAGAAATGTATCCACACACACAAACACACACACACACACACACCTGCAAAGAAACATAAGCCTTCTTTGTGAATTACCTTTTTATTTACAAAGATATGGAATCTTGTGTTGCATGTTTTTAATCCAATTTCAATTTTCAAGTCAAACATGTAACATCTGTATAATAACAGTTTGTTTTATTATTAGTCCTAAATCTGCTCCAGAAAGATTTTTATTAAGAAAGAAGACCTTTTTCACATTTTATTCTTAGAACAAAGGTCTGAATATTAATGTTACATATTTTGGTTTCTTTTTTTGTTTTGAGATCATCTGATTAAAAGATATAGATTAAAAATCTTCGCCTTTATGAATTTAAGTAACCATATCGTACGTAAATCGTACTACTAAATATATAATCAATTACTATAAAATCCTCAATGATCATTAATGCATTCAAATATCCCTAGGTTCTAGGGACACATGTTTTGAATACATAAAAAATTGACTTATATACAAGATTTCTCTAAAGGATCGATTAAGCTAACGTTCTTAAACTTATTCCTTAGTAACTTATTTGTCCAAATCACTTACTGATCACTGCCCCCTCAAATTCCAGCAGGCAGAAACTAGGGCCGTTTTGTTTTCTTCGAAAGTCGACGATTTTCTTCGATTAGACACTTTCTGTATATGCCAAGCTAAAGGACGTTCTTAATTAAGAAAAATACCCTCCCCGAGTGTATCCATTACTCAGTAGACAGTATTTTGTGCTGTCAGAAAATGTACCATTTAGCAAAATTCAGCTGTCTTAATTTTTTTTTAATTTATTTAAAACTAAAGTTTGCCCTCATACAAAGGATTTCTTTAGCTGGATTTGGATTCATATTATTTTGAAAGTTTAGATTCATTAATTTTCAACTATTTCTCTCTTTTTTTTTCTTATAAATTTTTCGGCCCCTAGCGTCACTGACGAGGAATGATTTTCCGAAATGTGCACATCTGGCACATCAAAAGGTTACAGGTATTAACAGGTATTTGTGTTATATATTAGACGTAATATTTTAAAATTAAGCTTTTTGTTTTAAAAAGGAGAAATAGAGAAGAGCTAAATGACCTTTGTAAATTCATAAGAGAAAGTATTAAATTATACAAAAAATGTCATAACTCAGTTTTCACTTTATTCAGCCTAGTCGGATAATAAAAATTGCAGAGACCTATTAATAGGGAGCTGTCCCAGTCAACTGATGTTCTGTTCTGCTTATTATTCAAACAGGCCCAACTTCCCTCTATATTACTTTTATTCCAGAAATAATGTGCTATAAAATTATATCAAAAGCATTTGTATAATTTTTACTTTATATTATTACGATGTATGCTATGTAGATGTTTTATGAATTGTATTTGATGCATTGTATAGTCGCCATAATTTGTATATGTTTATATGTTTATACCTGATGTACCACCTATGGTGGTTTTGAGTGAAATAAAGAACTAGAACCTAGGAATGTTTGAATGCACTGATATTAGTTCATTGATGATTTCATAGTAATAGATTACATTAAATGAGCATTTCCAAAAATAAAACGAACAATATATTAATATATTTAGCAGTACGATTAACGTTCATCTTTCATTTTTCTCAGAACCTGTATTCATTCATTCATTCATTCATTTATTCATTCATGCATTCTGTTTAATCGACACATATCCTACCTCCCTCTAAATCTTTTCACTTCCAAAACTTTTACATGTTGTATGTATCCGAAATATTGAAATATTCTTAGATAAAACCATCATATGCCATAACATTTTTTGCATATTGATTGAGTAGTCCTACCATGCATTTTAGAGTTATTTTGTAAAACTTCTGATCATTGTTCGGTCAAAGCATCATTGATGTGGCAGTCCAATCCCTTTAGCAAATAAGTTTCTCTTGAAAGCTTGGATCTACTTTCATAATGATGATATCGTAATGATGATATTAATGCAACAGAATATTCCCTTTTTAGAATCATGTTGTATTATTTATTTGATATTTGAAAGTGTGTGTGTGTGTGTGTGTGTGTGTGTGTGTGTGTGGTTATTTCCAATTACTGACCAAACGAAATAGCCAGTGCGTTATTAGCATGTCAAAAGGGTAAGAAAAAAACGAACATTGAATTGTGCAGTTTGTTAAAAAAAAAAAAAAAAAAAAAAAAAAAAAAAAAAAAAAAAAAAAAAATTAAGGTATCCTTGTAATTTCATGCAGAATAGACAATACACTAGTACTTTATGTGGATTTTAAGAAGTCTACCTTTTTTCCGTTTTTGAAGCCGAAAGAGATTTTAACTTTTATGAGGAGACTGATTTCCTTAACTTACTTTATATGGAAACTACTCATTTTTCGTGATAAAAAATCAACATAATCATCGCATATTCCTTGATTTTATTATTGAAATTTTGAGTTTATGACTTGATATTGGGAATAAACCCCTTAAGGATTTCTTATATTAAATGAATATTCATAGCATTTCACCTAAACGTTCTTTTTTATATAACATTTTATCTCTTTGAAAATAGTTATTAAAAACATTAATAGCTTTTTATCTACACGAACCAAACATACAAATATAATGTTAATGTAATTGCAGTGTAGTGTCAAAATACAAATGGACATCTAATAGTTGATTCAGTAAACTGTTAGAGAAATAAGTTGTATATAATTTTTATGGCTTAAAATCGATAGGTGGAACTGAAACTCTAACGGTGACCGGCTCAATTAGCATCCATTTTAATAACAAAATTACGGCTTTAATTTGTTTTAAGTTTCTAATCATTTTTAGAACTTCTAAGAAACGATGTTTAAAATAATTTTTATGCATTCTCTGATTATTAATTAATTATTCTGTGAAACACACTTATGTCTATCGAAGCTGTCACTGTGTCGACAAAAATTATCAATACCAAGTAGAAAAAGGTTTTGGATACATAGCTAGTTTTATTTTATCATTCACACTTTTGTGGAAGCTTTTTTTTATTTTCGTAATTTTCTTCTGATACTTTCTTTATACATAAACTTATAATTTTTAAAGAAACTTAAAATTTCGACTGTTCTTAATAAAATATTCATTATCTAGTATTTCAACTGATGATAAAATTTAGATGCGTAGGATCTTGAGTCATCCCAAAGTTAAAACTTTTTAAGCCTGTACTTTCATTTTTGGATGTTTTCTATCCAATTACCTATAAATTTTCAAATAATAATAATAATAATAATAATAATAATAATAATAACAATAATAATTACAATAAATTATAAAGACTTAAACCTAGTGATAATTTTGTGAAACATCTACTTTTCTTTGACATTTTATCGCCACAATTTTACATAATCAATCCTTTTTTACAAAATCAATCATTTTTTTACGTAATCAATCCTTTTTTACATATCAATTCTTTTTGGCTAGAAATAATTCATTGTATGACATAGGACAATTGATTTTCCAAACTTATCTCAAAATGAGTAAAATGTTTCCGCGCCACAGATACGTTATTGATCATAGTTGAGGTCAAACTACACTTAGCTCTTCAAGTATAAAGCCGACAAACAAACATTTAAAACATATTTAAGTTCCTTCTCAATGTTAAATCTTCCACAAGCAAGTTATTCTGTTCCTAAGCGCTGAAATTTCGTTCTAACGCTATAGACTTCCTTTCCTACAAAGTGGTATTTTCTTCCCAAGCAATTATATTGCGACCTCGTGTAAAAGAAACTTATGCGTTCCAATACATCTATATTTTGTTCCCAGGCAATATAGTTTTTCCCAAATATTTCTTTCCCTTGAAATCGATTTGTGTTATAGATTTATGTTCCAACCCAATAGTATTTCGTTCCTCACGAAAAATATTTCGTTCCCACGCAATATGTCCTTACTTCGAGACAGATTTACGTTCCTAAGCAACGTTTTTGTTCCAATAGCAATGTTATTTTGTTTTGTTGTAAAATGTAAATGGAACGCGGTTTTATTGCTTTAGAATGGTTTTTAATTGCTTCGGAACATAATATTTACTGTCTGAAAATACTATTGCATTAGGAAGATATATAATACTATTGCATTAGGAAGATATATAATTGTGTGCGAACAATATATTATTGCATGGAGACGGAAATCATATGACTCAAATTGTGTTTTAATTTTTTACTTGTTTTAATATACAAAACTAAGGCAGAGCAAAGTATAAACCAGACGGATTCACATTTCAAACTCTACAGGATATTCGTTTATCTCGGTCGAAAAACTATTCTTTAATTTTTATCGCATAGTGTATGTAAAAAAACCATAGCAGCTCCCATCCTCACAGATTTAATCAATAAACCTACAATATTGGTATGCCAAGGTCACGTGACAGGTTGTAAAACAAAGATTTGGATGTTGTGTGGAGTGAATTTTATGTTAAAACAAGCTTATTTAAAGCCTTAAAATTAACATAGTAATATTGTAGTTATAGTTAATATGATAATATTGTAGTAATAATAAATATGATAATATTGTAGTTATAATTAATATGATAATATTGTAGTTATAATTAATATGATAATATTGTAGTTATAATTATATGATAATATTGTATTTATAATCAATATTATAATATTATACAGTCAAACTTGTCTATAAAGGCCACCCATTGGAATCAATTAAAATGGCCTTTATGGACAGGTGGCCTTCATATACAAGTTCAAATAATATAGACAAGTTTGTTGGCCTTTATAAGCAGGCGGCCCTTATAGAGAGGTGGCCTTTAAAGCAGGTTTGACTGTACTTACAAATAACACTGTACATGTCATTAAAGTCATTGATATTTATACTAATGATGTTTAATTGATTTGAGTTTCTTCATTACTCAGTTACAGAGAAGACATCACTTTTTTTATATTCTCCTGTAATAAGCGTGTTAGCATTTCTTATTTAGATTAAAAAGGCGGCTTAAGAAAGTGAGTGATCTTTGATGCACTATTGCTTCACTGTTCTCATGGTATGAAAAACAATACTCGATACTCGAATTATTTTCCGTGTGTGTGTGGGGGGGATATATATTCTTAATATTATCAGTTTCAGAAACTTTTTTATTTCGCATCATGAAAATAAAATTGGCTAACCAAGGTCAAGACTTTGTAACCTTTTACGTCTATACGAATGTTGGTAAATGGTTTTTGTTGCTGTCGTTGTGTTTCTGTCATTGTTATTGTTCTATTTTCCAATTATATTATATTTAGCTCAAAATTCCTTGTTTAGCAAACTGTAGCCTGACTTTTATATATTATTTCAGTGTAATAATCAGGAAGCCACACCGTAGGCCACTTTGATAGAACCGCATTTACTTTACTAAAAGAAATTGGGGAATATCTAGCCTAAACCTGGTATTCAACAATATCATGTCGATAATGTCTATCTACAGATCTGTTACCTGGTTTTGAATATCTCTGACGGGAAAACGTTTTACTGGATCTCTCTTCGGTTGCTGGTTGCTCAGTGGTAAGGAGATCGTCTCGAGACCTGGGAATCGTGGGTTCAACGACGATTTCATATAGAGACTTTAAAATTTGAGATACTGCACATCTCGCGAATCAAGAAATTGTTCTTAGATTTATCCTTAAACGATTAATAAACATGTTTCTCGTCGAAAAAGGCTGATGCGTTTCTGATGCGACGTTAAACAACATAACACCCAAACAAGTCTGGTGAAGTTTCAAAATTTACCAGAACTGTTTATGCTTAAGACTTCATCTGAAGCCTTTTTGAGAGAGCTTGGTACCCAAAAAACAAGGATTCCTTATAAGATCAGCAAAGCTCTTGTAGTAAACCATCTATGAACTCCCTTGAAAAATCTTTTGGGAATGTTACAGGATTAAATCGGCCTTTCCCTGACTATTTATAGATTTCTAAGGTCACATTCCGGTTAGCGCTACTCTTTTAGATTACTATATATCAATAACTAATTATCACTCATATTATCTATATTAAAACAATCTATCAGAGATGCTTATACGTTATATTGCATCTTGTCCTGTGAAATAACTACATAATGTTCGACAAATGTAAAACGTGAATCTGATTGTATAGTTGGATTATACTTTTGGACTTGGTTTGACTATTGTTGTTGCTGTTGTAATGTTGTTTAACGTCACATATAAATATTTAGCAATTCGTGACGAGAGAAATCATATTTATCTCTATAGATTTATCTTAGATCAAGTTCGTGTATGCCTGAAATGTGCAAGGACGTTTTATTGTATGTCTTGTACCAGAGCAACCAAGGCTAATTGTGTTAAGGTGCAAGCTTCAGTCAGTTGCCGAAGACAAACTGCACCGCTGCTCCAATCGCATTATCCTGGCGCCGAATCAACCATTCGATATTCTGTCCTGCCAATGTCAAGCGCTAGGTGAGGAAGCAGTTTTTTTTTTAAATTTGAAAGCTTCATGTATAACCCGGGGGGGGGGGGACTGAACCCCGACCTTTCGTACTCGATCATACGCTGTAGCACTGAGCCGTTGAGATAATAACAATAGGACAGGATCGTATGGATACCCTTTATATCCAGGTTCAAACTGTATTTAATGAATTACAGAATCGGTTATTTTTGTTAGTTATGCATATAGTATTCATATCAATTATAAATAATATTATATTGAAAGACTTAACTAATTTTTAGAACTGTATAAACTAAATCTAGTCCGTTTTGGACAAATTAGCGTATATCTTTTCTGTTAAAACTTAAAAAATATACCTTTTTAAGTTCTAGGGTTTATTCAAATAGTCTCAACCCCAACCACGTGTCTAAAACGCGCGCTTACGGATCACAGTACCTCTCACCGCCTAGGTTCGAATCCCACTCGGACAGATCCTAATGTGAGAAAGTTTTACAGTTCGCTCGTCGAAGGTTGGTGATTTTCTGCGGGCACTCTTGTTTCCTCCACCATTTCAAAATTGACCGTCTTAAAATAAATGGAAGAATTTTGACTAAAGCATAAAACACCATTAATCCAATCCAATCTAAAATAATCAAAATCCAAGAGTTTAATCCACTCAATATTTTACACATTGCCAGGTTGTATACTTTATCAAATATGTGCATTTAGCTATAAAAATGGCATCTTCTGCAATTAGAATACCACGTGATCAAACATTTATTGAAACCTTTGATTCAAAATTTTAACGGAAACATTTTATAGTTTTAATTTTATAAGATGAATTTTACCATATACATCTGTAAGTCAGCGCTTAAGTAGATAAGTAATTATGACTGTTTTTAAAACACCTCATGCTATTTCTAAAAGTTAAAAATAATAACATTATCATATGTAAAATAAAAATAGTAAAAATTTTTCTTACCTGCTATTGTCAAAACTAAGAAGAAAATATGGGTCAACATCTTGGCTAATGTAATAAGTAAAAACCGAAAAATCGAAATACACCGCTTACTCTAGTCCTGTCTACAGCAGTCACGTCGTCTCAAAGCATGCAAACATAGTAATGTACATGTATGTAATAACGCATGTGCAGTCCTACACACTACTGTAAGTTTCTCATTCTGATGCTAGTGAATCATCTATACATGTTGAAATCAGTAGGACAAGTTAAACACACACACACACACACACACACACACACACACACACGATATAATCATTTCGTAATTTAATATCATAATTTCATAATTAATATCATAATTCAATGTCATTATTTCATAATTTAATGGAATATCCTTATATAATATATATGTGTGTGTGTGTGTGTGTGTGTGTGTGTGTGTGGATAGATAGATAGATAGATAGATAGATAGATGGTATAAAAAAGTCAGTCACAAAATTAGAAGGGATATTTTATTTCGTCTTCTGGTTTCCCGATACCGGTATAATAGACTGAATAATTTATGGTGTAAATTCGTGTATGAGAAAGAGCTACCACCCTTTAAAGGTCACCATTAGTGCATTGTAGTACAAAACTAGCTGAAAACTCTCAAAGAAAATTTGGAGCGGCGACGTTTACATTGGTGGGTAAAAAGTGTATGAATCATCTTGTTACTGTAATATAATTGTTTTGTCAAGTGTATTCAAAATTTTTATGACTCATAGTATTCAATTTGTTTACACACGGTTAAACAGATTGCATAATTTATATCCTTAGCATACTGCACTATTTATTTTTTACTTATAATAAAGTACATGCATTAATTTAAACACGCGTACAAGTCGGTTTGTCTGACAATCTTACCGACTGTGTTGATGGCGACGTTTAAACTGTTGTCATGTGCTTTTTTTGAATTTTTTTGAAATAATACATTTCAATGTAGCACATGACCATTTGTCATATGCTACTTTTGAAAGTATTATTTCAAAAAATGTAAAAATAGCACTAAACACTGTAGCTAACAAATCATACCTCTTTTCTGTCTTTTTTTCAGAGAAAGTAAAGACTATGAGTTCTCTATCACATTATATATAAGGTCAATATGCAAGATATCAGTAGAATAGTAACCAATAATTACAAATAATAAACATTTGAAAATGATGACTAACACAAAAACATTTGACATAAAAATTATAAAATTATAATTACTTCAGTGCTTTAAAATAAAATTTCTGATTAAGTCGACTAAGTGGTTAGTAGAACAGCCTGTAGGGGCCTTGATGGACCAGTGACTTAAAGCGCTCTTACTCGCCACTGCGGTAGCTCAGTTGGTAGAGTGCTCGCTCCGTAAGTGGAAGGTCGTGGGTTCGAACCCCGGCTGGGTCTGACCCAAGACTTGAAAGTGGGTAGTGACTGTTCTTTCGCCAAGCATTCGGCATTACGAAATGAAAGTCACGGTTCTTTCGGATGGGAACTTAAAATAAACGAGGTCCCGTGTCATGGCAGGCATGGCACGATAAAGAACCCTGCTGTATAATGCCATCAGCGCAACGCACAGGCAAAATGTCTGCACTTTCGCCTATAGCTGACGACGTCTCGATATAAGTGAAATATTTTTGACTGGGACGTTAAACACCATTAACACCATTACTCCTCTCTCTCTCTCTCTCTCTCTCTCTCTCTCTCTCTCTCTCTCTCTCTCTCTCTCTCAAGCGCTCTGACTGATCACATCAAAGTCGAGTGCTGGATACAATAACCTAGCAAATAAATTACTATCTCATTTTTAGCAACGGACTGAAAGGACATGTGAGCTTATGGTATGGCGCGGCGTGTGTATGTGCGTGCGTGTGTTTGTGTGCACGTGTACGTGCGTTTGTCGTTAACACCTATTTTCAACTTCTTCCTCCGAAACTGCTGGGCAGATTTCTATGATACCTGGTCAGAAGCATGTATGGGCTAGTGCCATTCAGATTTGTTCATGGCACTGCCATTGCTACCAAAACAAGGTCACGGTGACCTAGGGCTAAAATTTTTTTAAAAAATCTTCTTCTCCGAAACCGGTGATGGGAGAAAAAATCTGAAGTGATGTTTTGCTTCTTTAGGGTCTTAAGCCTATAATTGTTAATTTCGAGAAACTAGGTCGAAAAATTGGGTTACGCGTTTTTGCGTTTAATTTAAGAAATTCCGTAATATGGCTTCAAATTGTTATAACTTGACTATTTGAACAGATAACGACATGGGGTTTTCAGTTTTGACCTTTTCTTGAAATGACTTTTAAAATTGGGTCAAGGTCACAAATCAAGGTCATGACCTAATTTGCGATTGTGGAGTTTTATGCATTTTTCTTGCAAACATTGGGAGATATATGGAATCAAAACATTGTTAAAATGTTCAGCATGACAAAATTTAACAAGGTACGATTTTTCGTAACTATATGATAATTTACGTAAGAGTTGTTGTCCCTGACATGTTTTTTTTTCTTTGCTTATAAATGCTAAAATTGTGCATTGACTTGAAATCTATAATTTTTTGTATAGGCATGTGTACAAGAATATTGTAGGTTTTGATATGATGGTCATTTTGAAAAACTGTTCAAGGCCATATGTTGAAAGGTCAATGTCATAGCTGCATAAGAACCCTGTTTATTATCTTGAAAACTATTATCTTTTTGTTAAGCAGGTATATTAGAATTAGAATATTGTAGGTATTGTTATGACAATCATTTTGATATATGGTTCAAGGTCATACATTCAAAGGTCAAGGTCAAGAAGACTGATATTGTGTATTATCTTAAAAACTAATAACTTTTTGTACAAGCATGTTTATTAAAATATCGTAGATATTGATATTATGACCATTTTGATTTATGGTTTAAGGTCCTACTTTCAAAGTTCATGGTTGCATAAGTATACTGAAATGGTAAATGATTTGAAAATTATTCATTGTACTTCAGTAATACATGTACATGCATATTAGCTATTTATAAATGAAATGTGACTCGATTTTTCTGATAAATTATTGTGGTATTTTCAAACTTGAGGCATTTTGTAAAGCTTTTTCTAATTAACTTCTTTGCAAACAATTTCGGACATATCCTCAAGTGAGCGTTAAGGTCCATGGGCCTCTTTTTATTATTTCTAGTGGTTCAAAGATACATATATTGAGAAAAAAAAAAGCTCATTGGCTCTGAAAACACACGTTGAAAAACACCAGAAACATTCAGTCCCCCACAAGTTTGGTTTAATCATGATTCAATTGTTCCTTGTCTCTAAATGAAATTTACAATTAAAACTTGTAAATGTTTACAACAAAGGCAATGAGGAACACGACACAGCAAAATAAATTATAAAACAGTCGACCAAGAAAAAATAGAAACACACAGTTTGAGATCAATAATAAAACAGTCGCTGGAGTAAATTTCAAGGAGAGTATTTATAGTTCTATTGGAGAAACATCAAACTAAATATCTTGATCTTTTAGTAATTACTTTGTTTCTGTATTACTGTTTTAAATGGTCTCATTTGATATCACACACACACACACACACACACACACACACACACACACACACACACACACACCTAGGCGCACAATCATTTAACGTATATAGTATATAACAGTATATAACGAAGAATATAGCATAGACATTTATATTCTGGGGAATTTTACATTTTTACCATATAAGTAAAATATTCTTGACTGAGACGTTAAACACCATTCATCAACTCAACTCATAACAAAAACATGAGTCTAGATGTTCAAAGTTCCGTTAGTTTAACCAGTTGATCAACCTAGGTTGCATCTTCTGTGTTAGGTCAATATTTGTGAAATTTCTGTTCAAAGATTGTTATAATCAATTAAAAACAATTTCATTAAAATAAACTTTTGTTCATGGAAATATATTCACTATTTTCATTTTCTTCAAAAAATTCCTAAACTGGATTTGGATTCAAATGATTTTGAAACTTTAATTAATTTTTCAGCTGTTTGGCTATTTTTCGGCCCCTAGTGTCACTGATCATCAATGGTGAATGATTTTCCGAAATGTGCACATATAGCACATCAAAATTTAACAGGTATTTTTGTTATACACATGTATATGCAAGCAGTGATATATTTCTATGAATTCTTTTTTACAACTGTATGTTTATTTAGTGTGCTTTATAAAGGTAATTTTCATTGCGGATTGTTTTCAAAAGCAATTAATTTGTAGTTTATTTATTTTTACTAATAATTAAGTCAATGACTTGTAAGGTTACATTATGCTGCATTGAGACATTTCTGTGTCTTATTAGATGAACATATCCAATTAAACCGGAGATGATTGGTTTATATGACGTCAGTTGTATGATCCTGTTTTATTATCGGTTCCTTATAGCTTATAAAGCTTGTAAGTTTTAACAGACATTTAAGTTTATTGTCAATACTATCACAATATCCACACGCACGTTTTGTTACACTGAAAGCCGGAAGTTTGGTTATTATTTAAGAATTGAATTTCACCTTTTACACCCCGATAACAACGTGAAAAGTGAAATTCAATTCTTATAATTAATTAAACAGTTTTTTAAGCTGACCTACATCAGAACTGATGAGTTGATTTTCCGATAAAAATCGATGTTACAACGTCGCGGCGTAATACTACATTAAATGTCACCTTTAAAAGACGATAAAATGTCTTGTAAAAAAAACCGAAAAAAATGTTTTAAATTGATATCTTTTTATTCATTTTCTTGTTAATTTCAGTCAACATATAAATGATATTACAATATTAAATCCTTTGAGAAAAAAGGTACTATAATATGTCTCGTGACAACACATTTACCAACAACAACGTAAGGCTATCAGACGTTTGTAGGACACCGCGGCGTGTCGACTTACTAGTCTATTTAATACATGAAAAAATAGGGTCAAACCTCAAAGTAATTGCAACAGAAAATATTTTTATGTGGTTGTTTTTAGGAATTGGGTTTTATTCACCATAAAAAATCTACCAATTTCAATCCAGTGGAATTTGGGTTTTTTGCCAGTTGAAGTTACCAATAGCATTTTCTGTAGAAAAGGGAGATAACTCTGTATTTTGATCCTACATTTTACACAAACATTTTCAAAAACATCCAGTTTTCTCTGATACTATATGAAGAATAGCCTAGAAATAAGATGGAAAAATTTATACATAGACTTAAAATAGATATTTTAAGACAATTTAGAATGTAATATGTAAATGGAATGTAAAAAATTAAATCATTTTGTTGAAAGAATTTATGCAAAACGCTGATTAAGGGCATGTTGATGAGATGGAAAAAAGATTTATTCACCTCAAATATATTTTGTTATACACAGAAATGATAAAATAAGTATATCTCAGGTTAAAAACATAACTTTTCTATACTTCTACTTCATTACTTTGAGTATTCTGTTATTAATTCCTCGTCAGTATAGAAACATTAGATTATGAAAGACTTAAAATAAAATGCAACTGAATGAAAATGGGCCAATGATTTCACTTTAAATGAAATCAGAAATGTTGAATATACATATGGAATCAATTATGATTGAGTAATTCCAGGATCTTTGCTTTAATTTTTGTTAAAATAGCAAAAAATATATGATAATTGGACTAAAACTCCACCTGTTTTACAGGAGTTATCTCCCTTGTCTATAGAAATCCCCATAAGAAATTAAAACTTCTCAAAAACTTGTTTCCCCTTGTCAGATTTTGGTAGACCTTTTACTATAAACATTTTATGTATTTAAGAGCATATTAGTAACAAAATTTGTTCTGTTGCAATTAGTTTGAGGTCAAACTGTAGATTAACTAGACTATACAGGTTGACGTTTCCCATAACAAAAGAAAACTGAATAAACAGTGTTTAAAAAACCGTGGAACCAACTAATGAAATGGAATTAATGTTTTCTTGGTTGAAATCGATTTGTTTGCCAACTATGGACTGGGAGTGAGACAAAGGGATTTCGTTTTATGATGACACCGGTGGTAGCTGTAATGGCCATGGTGGCTGATCAGAGACATGTGGAGGTAAAACAAGCGGTAAGGGGGGGGGGGGGGGTTACATTAGACTGGACATTACCCGACAGTGTATCGCTAATATGTTTCTTCCGTGAACAGAACAATCCCTACTATAGCTGTAAACTAAGAACTCGTTTCTGTGGCCTGACATAAGCATGGTGTGGCGTAACTGAAATTCAGCATCATTCAGCATAGAAGATATGGCTGTGCCTCTCGGGCGATGTGCAGTGTATACCTGACTACAATTATAATTTTTGATATTTTTTGCATGAATTTGGAAAACACTAGTTTAGAAATTGGTTTAAGTGTGTAACAAAATTTTGACTTTGGATTTTTAAGGGGTGTACAGAGGGGATTCTCCGCGACTGGATTACAGAGATAAAAATATTTCATAAATAAATATTAAGATCTAATAGTCTTGAATATTTTGGTGAAAAAATATCAGAACATGTCATGTTAAATAATTGTTTGCAAAATTTTAATATAAAAAATTGATTTTAATGTTTTTAGGTGGAATATTTGCCGATCTCGAAGACATTCCCATTTGTTTACAATTTAAAAATAACTTCTCTTAATAGAACTCAAAGATGGGTAATACCAGAAACTGGTCGAAAGTAGTTCCTGAAGAAAACGTTGTTATTGGAAAATAACAACGTCTTTTGACAGGAAAACGACCAATGAAATTGCTCTAAATCGTGTAACAACGTGAAGTGTGTAATTATAATGAGAATATCCATTCAAACATTGTCAAATAAAAACTTACAAATAGCCCAAGTACAGCAACAGAATCACGATACATATAATAACAAATAATGTAAATTTTACACGGATTAATGTCATTACACATTTCGCTGTCGGAATTTTGTATTGGAAGTGAAAAGTCTTCAGTTTTTGGTTCCATTTCCATTTCAACAATGGCACTCGGACTATCAGTCTTTTTGTATTTGGATATACTTAAAATGTCTCTTCCTTCTGTATCCAATGTTGCAACTGTTAATAAATTGTTCTCTATTTCACTGTTTCTAGAATAATTCCCGTTATAAGAATAAGCATTTGTAAAGCAATTCCTTTTAATTGTGTCCCGTATTCCATTTTCTTCTATTTCATTGATATTGTTTGTTATTAGTCTTGGTGTAAATTTTTTCCAGCAACTCCCGCCTGGATCCCCTCTTACATATAATGATTCTCCATCATTTTGCGTTGTCCATTTAAAGGGAGGGATATAACTCTCCTCTGTTATAATACAGGTATACTATTGCATTTTCCTAGCTCCTCTGCTTTTTTGAAAACCCAAAGTCTTCTGTTTTCTGCGGAGTAATATTTTCCATTTTTCCATATGACAGAAATATTCGGAATACTATAAACGGAGCACATTCCTGTGAGTAATTCATCAAGTGTTTCACCTATTGGTTTGAAAGCATGATTCGTACACCTTCCAAAGGTTCTTCCAATCGATTCTTGTGTATATCTTATTTCCGACGGAGGCAAACTTAATTTTGTCATTTTTACCTTAAAACGTGACTGTTGCTCTACCTACACCTATTTTATACACTAATCCGATTTTATTTTGTTTTTTAATCACAAATTGCGTAAGAAAAGAAAGTATAATAATGGTTATTTCCAGAGAACTATTAATAGTAACTCGTGCTACTTTCTCAATTTTCTGAAAACCATTGGCAAGCATATGATAAACATGTATGTTTACATTTCCGACGGAAGCAAGCCTAATATTGTCATGTTTAATTTGTTATGAATCACTTCATAACTGTTATGTAATACACTAATCAAAGTGGTTATTTCCAGAGAACTATTAATAGTAACTTGTGCTACTTCTACAATTTTCTGAAAAAAAACTGCCAGCATCTGAATGTTTAATGCATTGCAACGCAACATGTTACATGTATAATACGAATGTATAAAAGACATTCTGAAGTTTCTTAACAATAAAATCCAAAACAAATCTTTGCATTGATCTTCGTAATTTAAAAAAAGTGTTAATAACAGACAAATCGTACAAAAACACATTGAGTTGTTTTATGGAAATTATCTCTTCGAAAAAAGGATGTACTAGCATGAATGTTGAAAGTATATTTTTGATTAGCAAGCACTCGGCAACAACCATAGAAAAAAAAAACGTTGTCGTAGAAATGTAGGAAATTATTAGACACATGGTAACAAATAATTTTACCTATGATTATAGACCTCGGTATATTTATAAAGTTCATACAAAATGACAACAGTAAATAACAATTAATGAGATTGAAATAAATGAAATAATTTTAACATAAAACCAAAAAAAACCTGTTTAATTTTGATGTGTCGTTTGTGGACATTTCGGAATGTGAATTCCTTATCAGGCTTAGAGGCTGTAAAAGTTGATAGATAGAAAAACATTACCCAAACAGTTAAAAATAAATAACCAAAGTACCAAAACTGTAAAAATTCAAATCTAAAAAAATCAAAAACTAAAGCATGCTTTCATAAGGGAATAAACCTTAGTTTTTAACATATTTCAAATATTGAAATGACTGAAAATTTTGCTTCATTTAACGCTTTTGACAGAACAATGAATACGTACTGACTAATGAATTAAGGACACTCGGGGGGGGGGTATTTTCATAGGAGCAGAACCCGCTCAGGGGTAGTATTATTTTATGAAAATACCTGTTATTAGAGAAACAGTAGAGAACAGACATTAACAGAACAACCAAACAAGCCTCGCCAAGAAAAGACAAACTATATTGGGATCATCATATAAAACCTACGATGGACAAGTATTGGAGTGAGTTCTACTCATTTTCTCTCATCAATATTTAAAAAAATAAGTTTTATTAAACAATGTTTTGTTTTGTTACCTACAAAACAATTTAAATACAACATTCGATATTCATCCTAAACTGGTTAACGTCTTAAAATTGACATTTAAATGTTACCTGATTTGAGTTGAGTGCACACTTAGTTGAGTGATTGTGAAACTGGGACCAGAGCTATAGAAAAAATATATATGTAAATAGTTAAACCATTTTTATTTTTATTGAAAGCAAAAAATGTAGTTGACGACAAGAACATTTTCAAACCACAATATCGCATTTAGAGTAATCCAAAACAGCAACGGGAATAAATATTTACATGATTTAGCGACATCAAACTTTTGGTTTCCATTTGTTTGATTAGTTTTCTTAACTGTAGTAATAAAACAACCATTCTCTTAAAGTGACCGTAGCGTAAAATTAATAAGAGTATTGTATCTATTCAATCCTTTTATTTACATTTTTTTTGTTTTGAAAGTGGCATTGTAAATTACCGATATGCTGCTGGTGAAGGCAGTGTTTCATACTTCAAGCGAGATAACTGGCATTGTTGACCGACTAAACAGAAGAGCCATTTTACATAGTGCAAATAGTAGTTCCTTTAATGATTGTGTATTTTTTGTTATCTTTGTTCGTTTTTTCTGAAAAAAGTATTTTATTTACATTAATATAACATTCTTGCACCGCCGACAGCGGACTCACAAAGTATGGTGAGACGATTGACCTAGATCTGTCGTCTTTTTCGAAAAATCAGTAACAGATTGTTTACTTGTACAAGAACTGAAGAAGTGCGATGACAGCAGGCTGCAGTTGCAGAAGTATAGACATTAACTAATTGGTATTTATGGTAACTAACATTACAATAATTAAAAAAAATAAATATTAGAATGATAACTTTTTATGGCATTCATCAGATAAAGGATAAATCAAACGGGGGGATTTGTTTGGAGATTCCAACATCTCGGACTCACGTAAATTATTAGGTAAATCAGTATGTCATAAAAGACCATTTTCTACAATTTTTGCAACACGGATAATTATTTATTTCAAATCCCAAATTAGTTAAAATTCCTAGCACTACCGTAATAAGTAGAAAAATATTTCTGTAGACTACAGTTATGACAGTTTCTTGTTAAATGCTGAAATATTTGTGTTGCAGGAAATGTAGAGAAGATGGTCTTTTAAAGCTGCATTAAGTTTTTCAATTTTCTGAATTTTTTTTATTTTCTAAAAATACATTTTTTAAAAAATAGATATCTTCTAACCACGATCCGTGACATTCATTTTCTAAAATTTCAATTCTTATTGCTGTAAATTAACGGAATCCTCTGACCAGTTGGTCAGTGTTTTACGATTGTATTTATGAGCTTGGAGCATGCGCACGAATGTACGGAAAAACCCTAGAATCGAAGGTGAAACATGACAGATTGCATTAATTGTCCTTCATCAATATCCAGATGTATTTGAAATGCTGTTATGTATCCCTTATTAAGTCGCAAATGACAGATTAAACGAAGTTTAATTGATCGTATTTCACCGTTTTGAAAGTTGTGTTTAAATGACACGAGTTTTGATGACGTAACCATGTTCTAATATAAGTTCCCAAATCCAGCATCTCGCTGGGTAAATACTGTCATTTCTGTATTTATTCGAGCTTTTATCGTTGAACCAAATGTAACGTTGTTCATTCAGAACATCATACATTAGATTAGCACCGTTTAATTAAACTTAATGCAGCTTTGAAATTATGAAAATATCAAAATAAATCGATGAATAAGATGAAATTTACAGGTAATTCGTTTTCTCTCTAATTCAATTACATTTACTGTATATATATGTTATATAAATACTATACATAATAAATACAGTCTACAAATATCTACACAATACTGACATGGCCCAATTATATTTTTTTCTGTTTTCACTGGTTCTTTCTAATAATACCTGATTATGAGCAACTACAAAAAGTTCATTTAGTCATAACTATATTGAAGGTACAGAAGGAAAGTTTGGAGTTGTTGAGAAGTCCAGAAGATGAGGAATTGCTGGACATAACTTGTAACTGCTGTACTGTTGAATTAGATGGACATGTATTTGAAGATGAACATGGGGCAATTGCCAAGTCATTCATGTTTCTAGAAACCTGGTCAGAGTTCGTGAAATGATGTGAAGTATTTGCTGAGGAATTTATTTATTTCATGACCACCAGCAATAGCAGAAAAGGTTGAACTGAGAGCTCGCTTCTGGTAGTTTGAAGGATGTCTGTTGTAGCTGCGTAATGATGTTAAATAACGCAGTGGGAGGAGGGAGGTTGTGGGATCGATCCACAGTCATGTCAGACTCAAGACTTGAGAGTGGTTAGTGACTGTTCTTTCGCCATATCTATATAAATCTATATTTCTAGTACTTTCTAATGATGGAATTATTTTTATATGATCTTATTCTGCCATATTATAAATAAAATTTTATACAACATTGGAAATTATTGTTTTTCTGCAGACAGTGATGTATACTGTAAACCCTGAAAATTTAGCGGCAGTTTTATTTTAGCGCAATTGGCGGAAGAATTCAACCGTTTAAATAAAACTTCGCTAAAATTTTACAAAATTTAACGGGCAAATACTAACCGTCGTCTTTGATGATGTTTAATTGCTATTATTGTTGAATATCATACCCGTCATATAATTTTAAATTGATAAAATAAATTGTTTTTAAAAAAAACATTTAATCAATGAGAAGCTTTAACGATTTACACATGCATTAAAATCAATAATGATTTTTATCAATCCGTCCAAAAAGTCCATTGCCGTTTCAGCTGATAGAACGATATGCGCACGCACAGAAAATTAAAATGAAATAAAATCCGAATAAAATCACGATAAATCCTGAAAATCAGTAAATCCACAATAAAACAGTTTGAAAAAGCACTAAAAATCCACAAAAAAAAAAAAAAAAAAAAAAAAAAAAAAAAATCGGCGTTTCGGACTTGTAAACAACGGGGACTCTGTGGACAAACCACCACATTTTTATAAATATGTCTACATGTTCAGAATGACTAAGAGTAATTTATTTCATTATTACTACTCATTACTTGTTCACAGGTGATTACACAAGTATATCACATAGTATTCATAGTATCTATAAATACAGTAAGCCTAATTAAGATTTTTATATTGTCGGGTACAGGTGTAAATTTTGGGGTCCCAAACAGGGTAATCACTGGCGCTAAAATAAAACTGTGGTAATACAACTTGCATTTTGAAAACGCTAAAATTTCTATGCGCTAATATAAAGCGGTTTACAGTATTTCATTTAAGTTAAATGAAAATGTGTTGAGATTACAATTATTGTTATTATTATTGTTACATGTAGTTTGTTTTGAGTGTGGACTGAGCAAAAATTAACTATAGGACTAGCATTTAGCAAAGTACTGATCGTGTTACTATGACCTATATAACCAGCATATTTTCATATATTTATAACTTATCTGTGTCATGTTTGATTACTTTGAAATGTGTTGATACCCCATTGAGTGTTACGCTTTGTGGGTGAACTTTGTTTTTCTGCTTCATAAGATGCTATTTTACAGTTAACACTGTCACAAATCTGTTAGTATTTGTATTTGCAGGCATCTCTGGTGGTGGTAAACCATGTATGGCTGCCTTGTTACCAATTGACTGCAGAACATCGAGAACATTTGTTTCAGGTATGGAACAAAGATAGTGCAAATCACAGAGAGATTGTCCATGTCATCATTTTTCAGAAAAGTGGTCAAATACGGCTCAGAATCCCAAACAAGTTCAAAATTACCAAACTCAAATTCGGACTCTGAATCCATATTTTCTCGGGGTGTAGATGTAGTAGTAGTTACTACGAAAAATAGACGAATTTTCGTATAGTAGAAGAAGTAATTGGTCTTAATTTGTAAAAGTTAAATATTTCAACACAGACGGAGGAAAAATTGTTAGGAAATGGGTTATTCAACAAAAACAAAACACTTTATTATTTCCGTTTTTTATTGCTCATTTTATTTTTCTTAGATATTAATGCAATATAATAGTCCATATACACAACCCGTGTTGCTACACTGCATTTTGTTGCAAGTTATGAATGAAATTGAGATATTAATGAATGAAAAAGTAGTTCCGTTGTATTCATTCGCCATAAAGTGATTAGCGCTCAGAAGGAAACTGATTGGTTGAAATTCAAATGGGCGTGTTTTCAAATGATAACATCGGTCGTTGGCTAGATTCATATAAGGCGATAACATCGGTAATGTAAATATTATGTAATTTTGGCATAAAACCCGTGTCACAGCAGAACCATTTAAAAAAATAATAAATATGTATTTTACTGCTTAATTATTTTTAATTTGAAGTTTCATATTGAATGGAATTAATCGTGTTTGAGGCTTAATAACAAAATGCTTCAAAATTTAAAGTAGTTATTTCCTTATGTATATCTCTTAAATATCAACCGGGAGTGTTTTTGTCCTGTGACACAATCCTGTGACAATACAGGATTTTAAAAAGATTGAAATTAAAGGGGTTTATTATTAACGCAAGTCACTTTAATCGTTTGATGTTACAGCATATGATATAGTCAATCAAAACCAGAAACTAAAAGCAATTATGAAAATGGATTCTGAAAAGCTTGAAAAGGATGATCATATACTTTATAAAAGAAAGTAAGTCGTTAAAATCTCTGTTAACTAATTATATTTAAAAAATGAACATAAAATTTTCACAGAGCATTATGTTTAACTTTGTATTCAGTCAACAATTTTCAAAAGAAGTGAAAATAATAAATGAATTGTTCAAAAGTTAAATATATAACACAAATACCTGTTAAATTTTGATGTGCCAGATGTGCACATTTCGGAAAATCATTCCTCATCAGTGACACTAGGAACCGAAAAGTAAGATAGAGAAAAAATATAAGTCAAACTGTTGAAAATGAAGTTCCAAAATTATATGAATCCAAATCCAGCTAAGTTAAAATGATAAAAAAGTTTAATGTTTATAACGATATGCGTTATTTTTATTTATTTGTGCAATGAGAAGTAGAAAGCTTCTGAAGACTCGTCTGTGTATATCTAATTTCTTACAAGGACAAGTTTAGACTTGCCATGTTCAAATCATTATGTGGCGTTTCTTAATGTTGTTAATAATATTGATCTAATTTATTTTTTTCACAAAGGTTGCGTTATAAAAATGATATTTAAAAAGAACTATTAGTATTTCTTTGTTCTACTGAGATAATTAAATCAAGATGTGGCAACATGACACGTTATTATTCAAGTGTCTAAAAATACATTTGGAAATGTTTAAAAATATTATACTAAAAATACCTCAGTAATGATTTTTAAAATATTTTAAAATATATTGAATACTTATCAGATCATACTATTTAAAATTGATTTTTATGTATAATGTGCTCCTTCAGGGTACATACACCTAACTCAAAATGGGGAATATTTCAATGTCTATTTCTAAGACATTACACAGATAAAAATGAATATCTAATGTAGGTTTGTTGAACAAAACAAAAAATTCTCAAAATTTTTTTCAATTTTTTTAAATATTGATAAGAGAAAAAATAGAATATTTGAGTTGAGTGTACACTCAGCTGAGTGATTAATTGTGAAACTGCGGCCTGGCCCTTAATTTAACCTTTGAAATAAAAATAGCCTGTGGCGACGCGTTTTAATATTCTTAATAAGTACATAGTTAACATCAACTTTTGTTGCATATGGGTCAGAAGTGGGATATTGTCGTCGGTTAATAATATTGATTCCATTTACTGCCAAATAAATGTGCTCTCCTTGAAATTCTTGTTCATGTATTACAGTTTCCTAAAAATGTAGCAAACAAACCTCAAATTTGTGGTAAATATTTCAATTATTGTTAAAGAACGGTGGTGTCGTCTTTGTAATCATGTTCTCTACAGAACGAGAACTGACCTTCACCATACAATTAAGATAATTTTGCTTAAGCATGTTAAACCCTACCTATTACGTCACACATCTGTTATTGTTGTATTTACACGATTGTACATCTTTATATTAATTATATTATACGGATGTAGATCTTTATATTATATATTATATTATATAGTTTTAAAAAGATATGCAAACAGGAGATATAACAACAAATCAAAATTTTATTTTTTAAAATTTTATTATAGAATTTCTATAAAAAACATAAATCAATCTAAAAACTGCACACTTGATCAGACAACATTAAATTAATTAGTATTGCAAAGAGTTCAAAGTTGAAAAAGATTATAAATATTGTTGCAAAAATCAGTTTAACCACTTATTATTGTATTCCTATGACAAACTAATCTTAAAATTACACAGATATATGATCTGACAAAATTTTCATTGGTATTTGTAAGAGATTTAAATTGATAAGTTTATATGTAAATATTAAAAGTTCATAATAAATAGTTGATGAAGTCATTATAAACACTTATCTTCAAATTTCGAAAAATTACCAATCAAACACAAATCGCAAAACAATTATAATGCACCCAACAATTACAATACAACTTATTACAAAAGTTAAAATAGTATAGATATTTCTAACGCAACATGATTTTCTTTTAGGATTTTGAACATTAAATGAGTAGTCTACATGTTTATTTGTTTCAATATCAATATTCACAACGGCGTTACTTTAATCTGTATTTAATGTTTTAATTTTTGACAAATTTTCCTCAATAATAATGCTTTCACTGTCACTAGAACTGCGTTCATGATTGGATTCGATGAGAGTAGGCCGTTCCTTGTCACCGACGTATAAACAGAATTATCTGACGTTCTGATGTCAAGGGTTTTAATGTTATATCCAATATTCCATTGATCATTTGTCCCTGCGGTTGATATGAAGTCACTTGGATCGTCATATAAATATGCTTCATTATCACAATGGAGTCACCGTTTTCAAACTATTGTTAATTTTTTGTTTTTCCTCAGAAACCACTTTGTCGGTTTTCTCTTTTTCTTTATCATCACCTTTTATACTTACATCTTTTCCAGTATTTATATCTACTGCAGGTGCTTGATTGTGTCTATTTATTTCATTTTTCCTCATTTCAATGATGTGGTGCTTAAAAATTGGTCTTGGTTTTAAAGTTTTCCAGTAACTACCACCAGGGTCTCCTCTCACATACAAGGATTCTCCCTTATTTACCGTTGTCCTTTTCATGGACGAGATATAATAATCGTCAATTTCACGTACAGGTATACTATTGAAGCTTTCTAGCGCCTCTGCTTTTTTGCAAATCCACAGTCTTCTGTTATCCGCAGAGTACACTTTTCCTTTTTTCCACGTTACAGAAATACTCGGAATGGTATAAATGGAACATCTTCCCTTTAGTAAATCATCAAGAGTTTCACCAATAGGTTGAAACGCATGTCTTGTGCTTCTTCCAAAGGTTGTCCCAATCGAGTCTTGTGTAAATCTTATTTCCGACGGAGGCAAGCTTAATATTGTCATTTTTACCTTAAAACGTGACTGTTGGTCTTCCTACACCTTTATAATACACTTCACTTTTCAAAGGAAAATAAATTATGCTGGGTACATCTTGTGTAGAGAAAAAAGTGTGTAAATCTTGTGTAAAGTAAAAAAAAAAATTTTTTGTAACAACAAATAAAGAATACGATACAACAACATGAAATTATGAGATGCGTTGAAACTACATATCTAGTTAACAAACATGCCATCTTTAAAATTTAATAATGTGTTAAATGTATTCGTATCTTCTATTATACATTTAAAATGAACGAAAACATTAGAATCTGCTTTATATTGCCATTTCATACCAAAGCACTGAATCTGTCGATCTTTTTTTTTTCTTAAATTAACAAGTCAATTCTATCGAAATCAAACAATTTGTTTTTTTTTTTCAAAAAAGTTCCCTTATGCTGCTGCCCCCAATCATTAAAAATGTCGTTTATCGTATTGATCGAAATAAATACATAATGATATCATATATGAAGCAGATAATCATGAAGATTGTCCTTTCAATTTGCAGTCTCTCAAAAAGGCATTAGTTTACTGTGTTGATTTGAAAAAGCATTGTGCACGTTGGTTACAAATCAAAGAAATAACTTAAGGTCTGTATAGGCAACTACCACGTCTATGAATAAGATAAAAAAAAAACAACTCACAATTTGTACAACTATATATATAGTAGGGGACAAAAGCGACTACAAAAATATGGCTCCCGTAGAAACAATGTCGCGTCTGACCTAAGTAAAATGTTATGTTTTTATCTATAATGATATCGTCGAAGGAAATTTCTTTATACACAAATAGAACACAACTTGTCATGTGACGTCATACGTCATATTATCGTCTGAAAATATTGTTTACATTTTGATTTTAAACAAGTGATGGAGAAGAAAATAGAAGGAAATATTATGGCTTTGAAAAGGTCTTCGTCCAGCTTTGCAAAGATGTAGAAAATTGCAGGGATAGCAAAAAAGTTAAGAAGTTTCTGTCATCTTATTACCGTTTGATGAGAAAATTTCAAATCTTATGAAGTCTGGAAAATCACCATAAATCAGGCTGACCACAACTTATTGACAATGTATATCGAAGGTTGCAAGGGTTAGCAAATGTTGATCGCTATGCACCAGGGGGAAATTAGAATTAAATTGAATGAAAACAGTAATGTTGAAGTTTCTTAGAAGAGTGTAAAATGTCGGATGAAAGAACATGGATTTTCAGAGGGGTTTATAGAAAGTAAGTAAAGTTAATAGTGTGCACGGGGAAAATGGTTGTCGTGGTGTTAAGAAAAATATGGTGGACTGTTAACATTCGACAGAGTATAGATTTTTATTGATGACTGCCAGATATGTGTTGGGTAAAAAAAGCGTGTAAGTGTTGAGAAAAACAGATGAAGGGTTTTTGGTTCCAAACTACAATTGACACAAAGTCACCATAATGGCATGGGGATGTCCTTGTTTTAATGAAGTCGTAACCTTATCTAGAGTTTACGGCAATGTTACTCTCAGAAATACATCTAAAGTTTAGACACTAACCTCTTTCCTGTTATTGCCAATCACTATCTGTCGGGAAATTATCATTTTCAGGACGACAATGTTCCAGTTCATTGGGCGTGGTTCGTGCAGTGCAAGATTCAATGCAAGAAATCATTCAAACAATATGAGTTGACCGGCCCAATCAACGAACTTGAATACAATTGAAAATATTTCTTTGTATATTGAAAGAAAACTGCAGCAACGCATGCATCGTATAAATTTGGATCATGATCTGGAACAACAAGCGCTGGTACTCATCATTTCACAAAACATTACTTAGAATTACGTATGGCACCTCTTCCAATCTATTATTGTCGAATTTTGCAAGTGATTCCCCTGAATGGACACTAGACTCAATTTTAAGGTAGGTTTTTATTTTAATCAAATAAAGAGTTACCGTTTTTTGAATTCGAGTTATCTTTCTTACGTCGGTTGCGCGACGCCATATTTTGTCAAAAAGCATTTACACAGTTGAGAGGAATAAAAAAACTAACAGCTAAAATAAAATATTTTACAATAAATACAACCAAACAACATTTCAGTTAAACAAATGTAAAAAAATACGCCAAAGCTAATTGTTTGTACAATTTTAACTCACAGGACGGATGGTTATCGAATAGCGTAAGGTAAATACTTCTGTTACCTACAACTAGCATTAAACACGAACATCTTCCATTTGAAACACTAACCCTCATATTTCAAAATAGTAAACTAGCAAAAACCCAATCAAAATTAAAATCTTTTGCCTGCTAAAATATTTATTGAGACTGTAGTTAACTTCTTATGTTTTAAATATTAGACCCAAAAATAAGGACACTGGTATCAACACTACTAATATACATATGATACAAACGGTGGTTTTCATACCGCAATTCATTGCTATCCAGTGTGTACATGATCTCAAACTGATATTTATTCCCTTATTTATCATAGACGATGATTCTGATTCTCGATATTCTGTACTATTCCTATTTGTATTTTCTAAGCTTACTTCTGACAATGACTCAGGATTAGTAGACAACTCGTCCGTTAAACAATTATTGTTTCTTAGTTCGATTTCCACTGAGTGTTCGCTTATCCCTTCTTCTTGCAAATCATTTCTTCTTGAATGTTCGGTATTGTTTACTGTTTCAAGAGCTAACGGATTAAGTATAACACTATGACCATGCATTTTGTTCATTAAATCCTGTTTTGTTTCTTGCTTGATTAGCAATTACAAAATTCAAAACTTAAGAACTTTTTGCAATTGCGTTTGTTAAATTCCTTTTTTTCTTGATTAATACTAACATATTCCGAAATGTCGGAATTTTTTTCTATTATCTTTTGTCAAAGAGTTCCGTCCCAATGTCACTGAGAAGAGACCTACTATTGATTTATAAAGAAACATTTCGTTTTACCTTTTTATAGAATACATGAAATACATGAGTTATGTAATACCAATGGAATTTATCTAAATATATTTTTAATGACACGTGTAATCCAGGAGTTTAAAAATACTTTTGGGAGATTCTTAATGACCAATATCAAAAAATAATTTTTATTGATTTTTAAGGATGCACATATTAATCGACTCAACATTGTGTTTTTTGTCTTTTGTTACATATGGATTAGAAGTGGGATATTGTCGTCGGTGAACTTTATTGCATTTACTGTCAAATAAATGTGCTGTCCTTCAGATTCTTGTACAGGGATTACAGTTTCCTAAAAAAATGTAGAAAACAAACCTCATATTTGTGGTAAAAATTTCAAATTATTGTTAAAGAACGGTGGTGTCCTCTTTGTAATCATGTTCTCTACAGAACGAGAACTGACCTTCACCATACAATTAAGATAATTTTGCTTAAGCATGTTAAACCCTACCTATTACGTCACACATCTGTTATTGTTGTATTTAAACGAATGTACATCTTTATATTAATTATATTACACGGATGTAGATCTTTATATTATATATTATATTATATAGTTTTAAAAAGATATGCAAACAGGAGATATAACAACAAATCAAAATTTTATTTTTTAAAATTTTATTATAGAATTTCTATAAAAAACATAAATCAATCTAAAAACTGCACACTTGATCAGTCAAAATAAAATCAATTAGTATTGCAAAGAGTTCAAAGTTGAAAAAGATTATAAATATTGTTGCAAAAATCAGTTTAACCACTTAAATTATTTTTTTATTATTGTATTCCTATGACAAACTAATCTTAAAATTACACAGATATATGATCTGACAAAATTTTCATTGGTATTTGTAAGAGATCTAAATTGATAAGTTTATATGTAAATATTAAAAGTTCATAATGAAAAGTTGATGAAGTCATTATAAACACTTATCTTCAAATTTCGAAAAATTACCAATCAAACACAAATCGCAAAACAATTATAATGCACCCAACAATTACCATACAACTTTTTACAAAAGTTAAAATAGTATAGTTATTTCTAACACAACATGATTTTCTTTTAGGATTTTGAACATTAAATGAGTAGTCTACATGTTTATTTGTTTCAATATCAATATTCACAACGGCGTTACTTTAATCTATATTTAATGTTTTAATTTTTGACAAATTTTCCGCAATAATAATGCTTTCACTGTCACTAGAACTGCATTCATGATTGGATTCGATGAGAGTAGCGCCGTTCCTTGTCACCGGCGTATAAACAGAATTATCTGACGTTCTGATGTCAAGGGTTTTAATGTTATATCCAGTATTCCATTGATCATTTGTCCCTGCGGTTGACACTTGGATCGTCATATAAATATGCTTCATTATCACAATTGAGTCACGGTTTTCAAACTATTGTTAATTTTTTGTTTTTCCTCAGAAACCACTTTGTCGGTTTTCTCTTTTTCTTTATCATCACCTTTTATACTTACATCTTTTCCAGTATTTATATCTACTGCAGGTGCTTGATTGTTTCTATTTATTTCATTTTTCCTCATTTCAATGATGTGGTGCTTAAAAATTGGTCTTGGTTTTAAAGTTTTCCAGTAACTACCACCAGGGTCTCTTCTCACATACAAGGATTCTCCCTCATTTACCTTTGTCCATTTCATGGAGAGATATAATAATCGTCATTTTCACGTACAGGTATACTATTGAAGCTTCCTAGCTCCTCTGCTTTTTTGCAAATCCACAGTCTTCTGCTGTCCGCGGAGTACACTTTTCCTTTTTTCCACGTTACAGAAATACTCGGAATGGAATAAATGGAACATCTTCCCTTTAGTAAATCATCAAGAGTTTCACCAATAGGTTGAAACGCATGTCTTGTGCTTCTTCCAAAAGTTGTCCCAATCGAGTCTTGTGTAAATCTTATTTCCGACGAAGGCAAGCTTAATATTGTCATTTTTACCTTAAAACGTGACTGTTGGTCTTCCTACACCTTTATAATACACTTCACTTTTCAAAGGAAAATAAATTATGCTGGGTACATCTTGTGTAGAGAAAAAAGTGTGTAAATCTTGTGTAAAGTAAAAAAAAATTTTTTGTAACAACAAATAAAGAATACGATACAACAACATGAAATTATGAGATGCGTTGAAACTACATATCTAGTTAACAAACATGCCATCTTTAAAATATAATAATGTGTTAAATGTATTCGTATCTTCTATTATACATTTAAAATGAACGAAAACATTAGAATCTGCTTTATATTGCCATTTCATACCAAAGCACTGAATCTGTCGATCTTTTTTTTTTTCTTAAATTAACAAGTCAATTCTATCGAAATCAAACAATTTGTTTTTTTTTTTTTTCAAAAAAGTTCCCTTATGCTGCTGCCCCCAATCATTAAAAATGTCGTTTATCGTATTGATCGAAATAAATACATAATGATATCATATATGAAGCAGATAATCATGAAGATTGTCCTTTCAATTTGCAGTCTCTCAAAAAGGCATTAGTTTACTGTGTTGATTTGAAAAAGCATTGTGCACGTTGGTTACAAATCAAAGAAATAACTTAAGGTCTGTATAGGCAACTACCACGTCTATGAATAAGATAAAAAAAAAAACAACTCACAATTTGTACAACTATATATATAGTAGGGGACAAAAGCGACTACAAAAATATGGCTCCCGTAGAAACAATGTCGCGTCTGACCTAAGTAAAATGTTATGTTTTTATCTATAATGATATCGTCGAAGGAAATTTCTTTATACACAAATAGAACACAACTTGTCATGTGACGTCATACGTCATATTATCGTCTGAAAATATTGTTTACATTTTGATTTTAAACAAGTGATGGAGAAGAAAATAGAAGGAAATATTATGGCTTTGAAAAGGTCTTCGTCCAGCTTTGCAAAGATGTAGAAAATTGCAGGGATAGCAAAAAAGTTAAGAAGTTTCTGTCATCTTATTACCGTTTGATGAGAAAATTTCAAATCTCATGAAGTCTGGAAAATCACCATAAATCAGGCTGACCACAACTTATTGACAATGTATATCGAAGGTTGCAAGGGTTAGCAAATGTTGATCGCTATGCACCAGGGGGAAATTAGAATTAAATTGAATGAAAACAGTAATGTTGAAGTTTCTTAGAAGAGTGTAAAATGTCGGATGAAAGAACATGGATTTTCAGAGGGGTTTATAGAAAGTAAGTAAAGTTAATAGTGTGCACGGGGAAAATGGTTGTCGTGGTGTTAAGAAAAATATGGTGGACTGTTAACATTCGACAGAGTATAGATTTTTATTGATGACTGCCAGATATGTGTTGGGTAAAAAAAGCGTGTAAGTGTTGAGAAAAACAGATGAAGGGTTTTTGGTTCCAAACTACAATTGACACAAAGTCACCATAATGGCATGGGGATGTCCTTGTTTTAATGAAGTCGTAACCTTATCTAGAGTTTACGGCAATGTTACTCTCAGAAATACATCTAAAGTTTAGACACTAACCTCTTTCCTGTTATTGCCAATCACTATCTGTCGGGAAATTATCATTTTCAGGACGACAATGTTCCAGTTCATTGGGCGTGGTTCGTGCAGTGCAAGATTCAATGCAAGAAATCATTCAAACAATATGAGTTGACCGGCCCAATCAACGAACTTGAATACAATTGAAAATATTTCTTTGTATATTGAAAGAAAACTGCAGCAACGCATGCATCGTATAAATCTGGATCATGATCTGGAACAACAAGCGCTGGTACTCATCATTTCACAAAACATTACTTAGAATTACGTATGGCACCTCTTCCAATCTATTATTGTCGAATTTTGCAAGTGATTCCCCTGAATGGACACTAGACTCAATTTTAAGGTAGGTTTTTATTTTAATCAAATAAAGAGTTACCGTTTTTTGAATTCGAGTTATCTTTCTTACGTCGGTTGCGCGACGCCATATTTTGTCAAAAAGCATTTACACAGTTGAGAGGAATAAAAAAACTAACAGCTAAAATAAAATATTTTACAATAAATACAACCAAACAACATTTCAGTTAAACAAATGTAAAAAAATACGCCAAAGCTAATTTGTTCGTACAATTTTAACTCACAGGACGGATGGTTATCGAATAGCGTAAGGTAAATATTTCTGTTACCTACAACTAGCATTAAACACGAACATCTTCCATTTGAAACACTAACCCTCATATTTCAAAATAGTAAACTAGCAAAAACCCAATCAAAATTAAAATCTTTTGCCTGCTAAAATATTTATTGAGACTGTAGTTAACTTCTTATGTTTTAAATATTAGACCCAAAAATAAGGACACTGGTATCAACACTACTAATATACATATGATACAAACGGTGGTTTTCATACCGCAATTCATTGCTATCCAGTGTGTACATGATCTCAAACTGATATTTATTCCCTTATTTATCATAGACGATGATTCTGATTCTCGATATTCTGTACTATTCCTATTTGTATTTTCTAAGCTTACTTCTGACAATGACTCAGGATTAGTAGACAACTCGTCCGTTAAACAATTATTGTTTCTTAGTTCGATTTCCACTGAGTGTTCGCTTATCCCTTCTTCTTGCAAATCATTTCTTCTTGAATGTTCGGTATTGTTTACTGTTTCAAGAGCTAACGGATTAAGTATAACACTATGACCATGCATTTTGTTCATTAAATCCTGTTTTGTTTCTTGCTTGATTAGCAATTACAAAATACAAAACTTAAGAACTTTTTGCAATTGCGTTTGTTAAATTCCTTTTTTTCTTGATTAATACTAACATATTCCGAAATGTCGGAATTTTTTTCTATTATCTTTTGTCAAAGAGTTCCGTCCCAATGTCACTGAGAAGAGACCTACTATTGATTTATAAAGAAACATTTCGTTTTACCTTTTTATAGAATACATGAAATACATGAGTTATGTAATACCAATGGAATTTATCTAAATATATTTTTAATGACACGTGTAATCCAGGAGTTTAAAAATACTTTTGGGAGATTCTTAATGACCAATATCTAAAAATAATTTTTATTGATTTTTAAGGATGCACATATTAATCGACTCAACATTGTGTTTTTTGTCTTTTGTTACATATGGATTAGAAGTGGGATATTGTCGTCGGTGAACTTTATTGCATTTACTGTCAAATAAATGTGCTGTCCTTCAGATTCTTGTACAGGGATTACAGTTTCCTAAAAAAAATGTAGAAAACAAACCTCATATTTGTGGTAAAAATTTCAAATTATTGTTAAAGAACGGTGGTGTCCTCTTTGTAATCATGTTCTCTACAGAACGAGAACTGACCTTCACCATACAATTAAGATAATTTTGCTTAAGCATGTTAAACCCTACCTATTACGTCACACATCTGTTATTGTTGTATTTACACGAATGTACATCTTTATATTAATTATATTACACGGATGTAGATCTTTATATTATATATTATATTATATAGTTTTAAAAAGATATGCAAACAGGAGATATAACAACAAATCAAAATTTTATTTTTTAAAATTTTATTATAGAATTTCTATAAAAAACATAAATCAATCTAAAAACTGCACACATGATCAGTCAAAATAAAATCAATAAGTATTGCAAAGAGTTCAAAGTTGAAAAAGATTATAAATATTGTTGCAAAAATCAGTTTAACCACTTAAATTATTTTTTTATTATTGTATTCCTATGACAAACTAATCTTAAAATTACACAGATATATGATCTGACAAAATTTTCATTGGTATTTGTAAGAGATCTAAATTGATAAGTTTATATGTAAATATTAAAAGTTCATAATGAAAAGTTGATGAAGTCATTATAAACACTTATCTTCAAATTTCGAAAAATTACCAATCAAACACAAATCGCAAAACAATTATAATGCACCCAACAATTACCATACAACTTTTTACAAAAGTTAAAATAGCATAGTTATTTCTAACACAACATGATTTTCTTTTAGGATTTTGAACATTAAATGAGTAGTCTACATGTTTATTTGTTTCAATATCAATATTCACAACGGCGTTACTTTAATCTGTATTTAATGTTTTAATTTTTGACAAATTTTCCGCAATAATAATGCTTTCACTGTCACTAGAACTGCATTCATGATTGGATTCGATGAGAGTAGCGCCGTTCCTTGTCACCGGCGTATAAACAGAATTATCTGACGTTCTGATGTCAAGGGTTTTAATGTTATATCCAGTATTCCATTGATCATTTGTCCCTGCGGTTGACACTTGGATCGTCATATAAATATGCTTCATTATCACAATTGAGTCACGGTTTTCAAACTATTGTTAATTTTTTGTTTTTCCTCAGAAACCACTTTGTCGGTTTTCTCTTTTTCTTTATCATCACCTTTTATACTTACATCTTTTCCAGTATTTATATCTACTGCAGGTGCTTGATTGTTTCTATTTATTTCATTTTTCCTCATTTCAATGATGTGGTGCTTAAAAATTGGTCTTGGTTTTAAGTTTTCCAGTAACTACCACCAGGGTCTCTTCTCACATACAAGGATTCTCCCTCATTTACCTTTGTCCATTTCATGGAGAGATATAATAATCGTCATTTTCACGTACAGGTATACTATTGAAGCTTCCTAGCTCCTCTGCTTTTTTGCAAATCCACAGTCTTCTGCTGTCCACGGAGTACACTTTTCCTTTTTTCCACGTTACAGAAATACTCGGAATGGAATAAATGGAACATCTTCCCTTTAGTAAATCATCAAGAGTTTCACCAATAGGTTGAAACGCATGTCTTGTGCTTCTTCCAAAAGTTGTCCCAATCGAGTCTTGTGTAAATCTTATTTCCGACGAAGGCAAGCTTAATATTGTCATTTTTACCTTAAAACGTGACTGTTGGTCTTCCTACACCTTTATAATACACTTCACTTTTCAAAGGAAAATAAATTATGCTGGGTACATCTTGTGTAGAGAAAAAAGTGTGTAAATCTTGTGTAAAGTAAAAAAAATTTTTTTGTAACAACAAATAAAGAATACGATACAACAACATGAAATTATGAGATGCGTTGAAACTACATATCTAGTTAACAAACATGCCATCTTTAAAATATAATAATGTGTTAAATGTATTCGTATCTTCTATTATACATTTAAAATGAACGAAAACATTAGAATCTGCTTTATATTGCCATTTCATACCAAAGCACTGAATCTGTCGATCTTTTTTTTTCTTAAATTAACAAGTCAATTCTATCGAAATCAAACAATTTGTTTTTTTTTTCAAAAAAGTTCCCTTATGCTGCTGCCCCCAATCATTAAAAATGTCGTTTATCGTATTGATCGAAATAAATACATAATGATATCATATATGAAGCAGATAATCATGAAGATTGTCCTTTCAATTTACAGTCTCTCAAAAAGGCATTAGTTTACTGTGTTGATTTGAAAAAGCATTGTGCACGTTGGTTACAAATCAAAGAAATAACTTAAGGTCTGTATAGGCAACTACCACGTCTATGAATAAGATAAAAAAAAAAACTCACAATTTGTACAACTATATATAGTAGGGGACAAAAGCGACTACAAAAATATGGCTCCCGTAGAAACAATGTCGCGTCTGACCTAAGTAAAATGTTATGTTTTTATCTATAATGATATCGTCGAAGGAAATTTCTTTATACACAAATAGAACACAACTTGTCATGTGACGTCATACGTCATATTATCGTCTGAAAATATTGTTTACATTTTGATTTTAAACAAGTGATGGAGAAGAAAATAGAAGGAAATATTATGGCTTTGAAAAGGTCTTCGTCCAGCTTTGCAAAGATGTAGAAAATTGCAGGGATAGCAAAAAAGTTAAGAAGTTTCTGTCATCTTATTACCGTTTGATGAGAAAATTTCAAATCTCATGAAGTCTGGAAAATCACCATAAATCAGGCTGACCACAACTTATTGACAATGTATATCGAAGGTTGCAAGGGTTAGCAAATGTTGATCGCTATGCACCAGGGGGAAATTAGAATTAAATTGAATGAAAACAGTAATGTTGAAGTTTCTTAGAAGAGTGTAAAATGTCGGATGAAAGAACATGGATTTTCAGAGGGGTTTATAGAAAGTAAGTAAAGTTAGTAGTGTGCACAGGGAAAATGGTTGTCGTGGTCGCATTTCAAACAATATGAGTTGACCGGCCCAATCAACGAACTTGAATACAATTGAAAATATTTCTTTGTATATTAAAAGAAAACTGCAGCAACGCATGCATCGTATAAATTTGGATCATGATCTGGAACAACAAGCGCTGGTACTCATCATTTCACAAAACATTACTCAGAATTACGTATGGCACCTCTTCCAGTCTATTTATTGTCGAATTTTGCAAGTGATTCCCCTGAATGGACACTAGACTCAATTTTAAGGTAGGTTTTTATTTTAATCAAATAAAGAGTTACCGTTTTTTGAATTCGAGTTATCTTTCTTACGTCGGTTGCGCGACGCCATATTTTGTCAACACTTATGTCCCCCTACTCTTTCTTATTATAAATCAGTTACGGATAATTACAAGGACAAGATTATATTTTCATAATGAATTCATTCTACAAATATAAGTCGATAATACAAATATTTCAACAGAAGCTTAATGAAAATAAATACAAATGTATAAAAAGCATTTACACAGTTGAGAGAAATAAAAAAACTAACAGCTAAAATAAAATATTTTACAATAAATACAACCAAACAACATTTCAGTTAAACAAATGTAAAAAAAATACGCCAAAGCTAATTTGTTTGTACAATTTTAACTCACAGGACGGATGGTTATCGAATAGCGTAAGGTAAATACTTCTGTTACCTACAACTAGCATTAAACACGAACATCTTCCATTTGAAACACTAACCCTCATATTTCAAAATAGTAAACTAGCAAAAACCCAATCAAAATTAAAATCTTTTGCCTGCTAAAATATTTATTGAGACTGTAGTTAACTTCTTATGTTTTAAATATTAGACCCAAAAATAAGGACACTGGTATCAACACTACTAATATACATATGATACAAACGGTGGTTTTCATACCGCAATTCATTGCTATCCAGTGTGTACATGATCTCAAACTGATATTTATTCCCTTATTTATCATAGACGATGATTCTGATTCTCGATATTCTGTACTATTCCTATTTGTATTTTCTAAGCTTACTTCTGACAATGACTCAGGATTAGTAGACAACTCGTCCGTTAAACAATTATTGTTTCTTAGTTCGATTTCCACTGAGTGTTCGCTTATCCCTTCTTCTTGCAAATCATTTCTTCTTGAATGTTCGGTATTGTTTACTGTTTCAAGAGCTAACGGATTAAGTATAACACTATGACCATGCATTTTGTTCATTAAATCCTGTTTTGTTTCTTGCTTGATTAGCAATTACAAAATACAAAACTTAAGAACTTTTTGCAATTGCGTTTGTTAAATTCCTTTTTTTCTTGATTAATACTAACATATTCCGAAATGTCGGAATTTTTTTCTATTATCTTTTGTCAAAGAGTTCCGTCCCAATGTCACTGAGAAGAGACCTACTAATGATTTATAAAGAAACATTTCGTTTTACCTTTTTATAGAATACATGAAATACATGAGTTATGTAATGTTATGTAAGATGGATTTTCAGAGGGGTTTATAGAAAGTAAGTAAAGTTAATAGTGTGCACGGGGAAAATGGTTGTCGTGGTGTTAAGAAAAATATGGTGGACTGTTAACATTCGACAGAGTATAGATTTTTATTGATGACTGCCAGATATGTGTTGGGTAAAAAAAGCGTGTAAGTGTTGAGAAAAACAGATGAAGGTTTTTTGGTTCCAAACTACAATTGACACAAAGTCACCATAATGGCATGGGGATGTCCTTGTTTTAATGAAGTCGTAACCTTATCTAGAGTTTACGGCAATGTTACTCTCAGAAATACATCTAAAGTTTAGACACTAACCTCTTTCCTGTTATTGCCAATCACTATCTGTCGGGAAATTATCATTTTCAGGACGACAATGTTCCAGTTCATTGGGCGTGGTTCGTGCAGTGCAAGATTCAATGCAAGAAATCATTCAAACAATATGAGTTGACCGGCCCAATCAACGAACTTGAATACAATTGAAAATATTTCTTTGTATATTAAAAGAAAACTGCAGCAACGCATGCATCGTATAAATTTGGATCATGATCTGGAACAACAAGCGCTGGTACTCATCATTTCACAAAACATTACTCAGAATTACGTATGGCACCTCTTCCAGTCTATTTATTGTCGAATTTTGCAAGTGATTCCCCTGAATGGACACTAGACTCAATTTTAAGGTAGGTTTTTATTTTAATCAAATAAAGAGTTACCGTTTTTTGAATTCGAGTTATCTTTCTTACGTCGGTTGCGCGACGCCATATTTTGTCAACACTTATGTCCCCCTACTCTTTCTTATTATAAATCAGTTACGGATAATTACAAGGACAAGATTATATTTTCATAATGAATTCATTCTACAAATATAAGTCGATAATACAAATATTTCAACAGAAGCTTAATGAAAATAAATACAAATGTATAAAAAGCATTTACACAGTTGAGAGGAATAAAAAAACTAACAGCTAAAATAAAATATTTTACAATAAATACAACCAAACAACATTTCAGTTAAACAAATGTAAAAAATACGCCAAAGCTAATTTGTTTGTACAATTTTAACTCACAGGACGGATGGTTATCGAATAGCGTAAGGTAAATATTTCTGTTACCTACAACTAGCATTAAACACGAACATCTTCCATTTGAAACACTAACCCTCATATTTCAAAATAGTAAACTAGCAAAAACCCAATCAAAATTAAAATCTTTTGCCTGCTAAAATATTTATTGAGACTGTAGTTAACTTCTTATGTTTTAAATATTAGACCCAAAAATAAGGACACTGGTATCAACACTACTAATATACATATGATACAAACGGTGGTTTTCATACCGCAATTCATTGCTATCCAGTGTGTACATGATCTCAAACTGATATTTATTCCCTTATTTATCATAGACGATGATTCTGATTCTCGATATTCTGTACTATTCCTATTTGTATTTTCTAAGCTTACTTCTGACAATGACTCAGGATTAGTAGACAACTCGTCCGTTAAACAATTATTGTTTCTTAGTTCGATTTCCACTGAGTGTTCGCTTATCCCTTCTTCTTGCAAATCATTTCTTCTTGAATGTTCGGTATTGTTTACTGTTTCAAGAGCTAACGGATTAAGTATAACACTATGACCATGCATTTTGTTCATTAAATCCTGTTTTGTTTCTTGCTTGATTAGCAATTACAAAATACAAAACTTAAGAACTTTTTGCAATTGCGTTTGTTAAATTACTTTTTTTCTTGATTAATACTAACATATTCCGAAATGTCGGATTTTTTTTCTATTATCTTTTGTCAAAGAGTTCCGTCCCAATGTCACTGAGAAGAGACCTACTATTGATTTATAAAGAAACATTTCGTTTTACCTTTTTATAGAATACATGAAATACATGAGTTATATAATACCAATGGAATTTATCTAAATATATTTTTAATGACACGTGTAATCCAGGAGTTTAAAAATACTTTTGGGAGATTCTTAATGACCAATATCTAAAAATAATTTTTATTGATTTTCAAGGATGCACATATTAATCGACTCAACATTGATTTTTTGTGCGCTATTAAGTAAAATAGACCAATGTTGGACTTGATAGTAAAGTTGGCGTGATATTTTATTTCTTAGTTGATAATGAATAACAAAATGCAACTATGAAATGCATGTACTTAGTGTCAGCATAATTCAGCCACGAGATATATACGATCCACAAGCCACGTAATAACAACATTTCATGACCAAGGGTTATAATGCTTTTGGGGTACATCCGTATGTAAATTAACAAAAGGTTACAATTACATATTTCAAATAAAACATAAACATACCAGTCCATGTCCAAATTACAATTCTTTCTTAACACAAAAAGAGTTTAAACTTTGAAAACTGACCACTTCAGTTAAACACTTGTACTTCCATAAAGAAAGTAAAGCCGTGTGATTCGGAAAGGTAAGCGTTTCCTGTCTAGCTAGCTACGCTCGACTATTGCAAGGCACGACCAAGTTTCAAGAATGAAATAAACTGTTGTCTTAATACCTAGAGATGCCATGTATAACATCATTTTATCTCCGATCATCAAATTTTTGAAGAGGTTTGCATCCTTAAGTCACCTTGACCTTGGTTTTTAGTAATGACAACACACGGACACACGTACACACGCTGCGCTGCTTAAACTCCTGTGACCTTTGGTCAGAAGAACTAAAATCACACAAAATACAAACACTAAGCAATAAACATTAATTTTGAACTGCTGATTATAAAACTCCTGTCATTGCCTGAGCACTGAAATTCAAATTTAAAAAATGTAACATAAAAGAAATAATTGTTTAATTTTGATGTGCCATATGTGCCAATTTCGGAAAGTTATTCCTTATCAGTGACATTAGAAGATAATAAAGTTGATAGGTAGAAAAACATTAGCGAAACAGGTGCATATTTATAAAGAAAAGTTCGAAAAGTGTATCAATTCAAATCGAGCTAAAGCTTACTTTGCGTGAATGAACAAACCTTAGTTTTTAAATATTTCAGAAATTGAAACGACTGGAAATTTTGCTACATAGAATATTTCTTACAGAATAATGTATACTCACTGACTACTGAGTTAAGGACGCCCTCGGAGGGGGGGGGTGTTTTCATCAGCAGCCGTACCAGTTCAGGGGAAGTATTTTTTTATAAAAAAAATACCTGTTATTTGAAAAACAGTAGAGAACAGACATTAACAGAACAACCAAACTATATTGGGATCATCATATATGGACAAGTATTTGAGTAAATTCTACTAATACTAATTTTGGGATTTTAATCTGCCCCACGTCGCGAAGTATTGTTGAATTTAAAAACGCGATCTGAAAAATGTATGATTGACTAGAACTAAAGGATGGATTTAAATATGTAAATAGTTGGTTATTTTTCATTTTATAGGAAGCAAAAATGTAGTTGACGACAAGGACATGTTTAAACCACAATATCCTATTTCGAGTAAACCAAAATAGCAGCGGGAATAAAAGTTATCTAAAAGCGTTTCTTCTGTTCTATAAAAAATATAATCTTTTGAAAATTTACCCTTTAAAATACTCGGATGCAATTCAAATGAATAAATTAATTGCACTAGAAATCTAAAAGGCTTAACATTGCATGTACATGATTAAGCAAAGTTTTGATTTCCATTTATTTGATAATTTTTCTTAAAGTTAGTATTATTACTCTGTTTGACAACCATTCTTTTCATATGACCCTCGCGTACTAATAGCGTTTATTACGCTATTTTGACATAAACCCCATGTCTGAAGTAAAGCCTTTTAAAGTAAAAAAATATTACTAATATTTCATTGCTTTATTATTTTGATATCGAATGGAATTGATCTTGTATATGACTTAATAACAAGATGCTCCAAAATTTGAAATTTCCAAATGTATATTTATAAAATATTAACCGGGAACGTTTTTGTTCTGTGACACAATCCTTTGGCAATAGGGGATTTTTTACAAGACTGAAATTAAAAGGGCTTGATAAATTAGCGTAAAGTAACTAAAATCGTTTGATGTTACAGTAAATATGATATAGTCACCTTAAACACAGAAGCTAAAAACAATTATGAAAATAGATTCATTCTGGAAAGCTTGAAAAGGGGAATCATAAATATTTTATTAAGAACAGTAATACATTAAAATCTTTATTAAATGTTTAATACTAAATATATTTCAAACATAAAGATAAAATATTACAAATTAGCTTTTCATTTAACTTTGTATTCAGTTAATAATTTTTAAAACAGGTGTAAGAATAATAAAGAGAAATTTGTTTTGAATTAAATACTTTAAATAAAAACACTTCAAAAACACAAATATTTCTATTTGCCGATAACCCGACGAGACTGATAGATAGTTTTGAATAAGTATAAATATTATGGTTACATTTATTAACACTTGAAAAAAATAATGTTTCAACACCATCGGTGGGTTAGAAATGAAGAAAACCTCGTGAAAAACATCCTTACATCACGTGTTACCGAAACACGCACAACCATCGATCCATTAAAACATTCACCCCTGGGGACATGTAACACACATACATTTTTTCTCGCTATTCTTTGAAACGAGGGAAAATACATTTATTTGTGCAATAAGAAGTATAAAGCTTCTCAAGATTAAAATTATCATGTTCAATTCATTATGTGGCGCTTCTTAATGTTGTTAATAATATTGATCTCATTTTATTTGTTTTCCCTACAAAGGTTGCGTTATAAAAATGGTATTAAAAAACTATTAGTTTCACTTTATGCTACTGAGATAATTAAAACAAGATGTGGCAACATGACACGTAATTATTCAAGTGTCTAAAAATACCTTTGTAATTTCTAAAAATACCTCAGTTTTGATTTTTTAAATACATGTATTATATTTATCAGATCATACGATATAACACAAATACCTGTTTAATTTTTGATGTGCCATATGTGCACATTTCGGAAAATCGTTCCTCATCAGTGACACTAGGGGCCGAAAAGTTTGATAGATAAAAACGTAAGCCAAACAGTTGAAAAAATGAAACATTAAAGAATTTTAAGTTCCAAAAATTATATGAATCCAAACCCAGCTAAGGAATGCTTTGCATGAGGGCACAAACCTTAATTTTAAATAATTTAAAAAAAAAGATGGCTGAAAATTTTGCTAAATGGTACATTTTCTAACAGCACTGAAAGTACTGCCTACCTAATGTTAGATTTGAGTTGAGTTTAGTAATGGTGTTTAACGTCCCAGTCAAGAATATTTCACTTATATCGAGACGTCGCCAGCTATAGGCGAAAGTGCACAAACTTTGCCTGTGCGTTGCGCTGATGGCATTATACAGCAGGGTTCTTTATCGTACCAAGCCTACCATGACACGGGACCTCGTTTATTTTAAGTTCCTATCCAAAAGAACCGTGATTTTCATTTCGTAATGCCTAGTGCTTGGCAAAAGATCAGTGACTACCCACTTTTAAGTAGTGGGTCACACCCGGTCGGATTTCGAACCCATGACCTCCCACTTACTGAGCGAGCACTCTACCAACTGAGCTACCGCAGTGGTAACTAATGTAAGACTTAATAACAATACTGACGTTATATTTTATTCATTGTGTTACAAGGAAGGTAGCAACGTACATACAAACAGAAAGAACTTAGTAACAAAACCCTGACACATCAATAGTATTATTCATAATACATGTGGTAGCCCCATTTTACGACCAATTATGATAATCTTATTATTATCTTATAAAAATAGTTGTACATGTGAATTGACAAAAATTAACAACGAAATAGTTCAAATTATAAGGAGGCGATGTGCATTTGGGACAAATGGTCCCAGTTTCACAATCATTCACTCAACTGAGTGTACCCTCAACTCAAATTGGGGAATAATTAAATGTCAATTGTTAAGACATTGCACAATAAGAATTGAATACCTAATGTTATATTTAAGTTCTTTAGTGTAGGTATGTTAAACAAAAAAAAATTGTCTCAAAAACTTTTTTAATATTGATAAGAAAAAACTGAAACGTTTGAGTTGAGTGTACACTCAGTTGAGTGAATGATTGTAAAACTGAGGTCAGATCATTAAACACCCGTCTTTGCGTTGGTACATTGGCCTTGAGATCTTAAAAGCACAGTTATGCATTCTTTGATGAAATATTCTCGCATTGCAAATCAGTGTTCTCAATATGATTATATATTATATAATATAATTAATTTTAAAAATAGAAACAAAACTACTTTTAGAATTGTTAAAATGTTTTACCGATTTTTAAGGCATGAAAATATCATTTTATCAAATTATTAATATTAAGTAAAGTTTATTCTGGATTTTCTTAATAAAAAGAATTTGCAGTTTGTTTAGCTGATTTTATTTAAATAAACATGTAATTTATTTTCTGTCCCATTCTTTAAAAGGCTGTATGACTGGGCATTGAGAATGCCAAAGTGAATGATTAGATAAACATATCCAACTGACCAGAGGTGTTTGGTGTGAAATAATATGAGAAGTTACATAATCCAGGCCCTTAGTTGGACCTTTTTAATGAAAATAGTCTGTTTTAAGCGATTTTAGATTCTAAATGAAGTACATAGTGACTTTTGACACATTTAAGTCGAACTTTATTTCTGTTAATGTTAATTAAATGTGTTCTCCTTTAGATTCTTGTGTCACATTTCACTAAAAATATGTAGATAACAAACCTCAAATTTTGTGGTAAATATTTCAAATTACTTGTTCAAGAACGGTAGTGTCGTCTTGGTAATCCGCGTGTTTTTTCGAGATCGATAACTGACCTTCACCATACAATTAAAAATAATTTTTTTTTATCATTTGTATCCCTACATATTACATCAAACATCTGTTATTACTGAATTTACACAGATGTACATCTTTATATTTAAGGTCGAATATTGTTTAAAAGATTTTCAAACAGGCGATTTAACAACAAATCAAAATGTTATTTCTAATTTATTAATATTCCAAAAAGTCTTAAAAATACACACATATGAACTGATAAAATAAAATCAATTGGTAATCCAAACAGATTAGAGTTGAAAAGTTTATAAATATTGTAAGTTTCTAACGAGTAGTTGTTGTAAAGTCAGATTAACCACTTCCAGTTACATTTTATTATAGTATTCTATGACAAACCAATCTAATAAATACACAGACATAAGTTCTGACAAAATTTCAATTGGAATTTCAAAGAGATCAAGGTTGAAAACTTCATAACTATTGTAAGTTTATAATAAATAGTTGTTGCAAAGCCAGATAAACTACTTCCATTTACTTTTTATTATAGTAATCCTATGACAAACCAATCTTAAAAAATAAACAGACATATATCAGACAAAATTGTAATTGGTATTTCTAAGAGATCAAAAGTGTATGAATATTAAAAGTTCATAATGAATAGTCGATGCAGAGTCATAATAACCACTTCCGTTAAATTACGAAAAAAATTACCAATTAAACGCAAATCGCAAACCAATAACAATACACCCAACAATTACTACACAAATTATTACAAAAGTTAAAATAGAATACTTATTTCTAACACAACATGATTTTCTGTTCGGTTTTTGCAAATCAAATGAGTAGTCTACATTTTTATTTGTTTCAGTCTCAATATTAACAACGGCACAAGAACTATCATTCTCCTTGTAATTTGGGGTACCTAGAGCGTTACTTTCCTCCGTATCCAATGTTTTAATATTTGACCAATTGTCCTCAATAGTAATGCTTTCACTGTCACTAGAACTGCGTTCATGATTGGATTCGATGAGAGTAGCACCGTTCCTTGTCACCGACGTATGAACAGAATTATCTGACGTTCTAATGTCAAGAGTTTTAATGTTATATCCAATATTCCATTGATTATTTGTCCCTGTGGTTGATTTTAAGTCACTTGGATCGTCATATAAATATGCTTTATTATCACAACCACTAATAATTGAGTCACCGTTATTCAAACCATTGTTAATTTCTTGTTTTTTCTCAAAAACCACTTTGTCGGTTTTCTCTTTTTCTTTATCATCACCTTTCATACTTACATCTTTTCCAGTATTTATATCTACTGCAGGTGCTTGATTGTGTCTATTTATATCATTTTCCCTCATTTCAATGATGTGGTGCTTAAAAACTGGTCTTGGTTTTAAAGTTTTCCAGTAACTACCACCAGGGTTTCCTCTCACATACAAGGATTCTCCGTCATTTACCGTTGTCCATTTCATGGACGAGATATAATAATCGTCAATTTCACGTACAGGTATACTATTGCAGCTTCCTAGCTCCTCTGCTTTTTTGAAAACCCACAGTCTTCTGTTATCCGCGGAGTACACTTTTCCGTTTTTCCAAGTTACAGAAATACTCGGAATGGTATTAATGGAACATCTTCCCTTTAGTAAATCATCAAGCGTTTCACCAATAGGTTGAAATGCATGTCTTGTGCTCCTTCCAAAAGTGGTCCCAATCGAGTCTTGTGTATATCTTATTTCCGACGGAGGCAAGCTTAATATTGTCATTTTTACCTTAAAACCTGGCTCTTGCCCTAGCTACACGTATATAATGCACTGGTCCGATTTTATTTAGTTTTTCAATCATAAATTGCGTTAGGAAAGAAAGTGGAATAATAAGGCAAGCTTAATATTGTCATTTTTACCTTAAAACGTGACTGTTGTTCTGCCTACACCTTTATAATACACTTATCCGATTTTATTTTGTTTTTTGATCACAAATTGCGTAAGAAAAGAAAGTGTAATAATGGTTATTTCCAGAGAACTATTATTAGTAACTCGTGCTACTTCATCAATTTTCTGAAAACCGTTGGCAAGCATATAATAAACATGTATATAAACATCAAAATAGCCTTGCATGTGATTACTCTTACGTTTGGGATTTTCCAAAGATAAAATCTAAAAATAACTTTAAGTTTAAAATTAACATATGTTTAAAAGCAATATATAACATATATAATTGTTGTTATATATCAGTTTAAAAAAAATAAATTTTGCTGGGTACATCTTGTGTAGAGAAAAAAGTGTGTAAATCTTCTCTAAAGTAAAAAAAAAATTTGTTTTGGTACAACAAATAAAGAATACGATACAACAACATGAAATTATGAGATGCATTTAAACCATATATCTAGTTAACAAACATGCCATCTTTAAAATATAATAATGTGTTAAATGTATTCGTATCTTCTATTATACATTTAAAATGAACGAAGACATTAGAATCTGCTTTATATTGCCTTTTCATACCAAAGCACTGAATCTGTCGATCTTTTTTTTCTTAAATTAACAAGTCAATTCTATCGATATCAAACAATTTGTTGTTTTTTTTTCAAAAAAGTTCCCTTATGCTGCTGCCCCATATCATTAAAAATGTCGTTTATTGTATTGATCGAAATAAATACATAATAATATCATATATGAAGCAGATAATCATGCAGATTGTCCTTTCAATTTACAGTCTATCAAAAAGGCATTAGTTTATTGAGTTGATTTAAAAAAGCATTGTGCACGTTGGATACAAATCAAAGAAATAACTTAAGGTCTGAATAGGCAAATACTATGTCTATGAATAAGATAAAAAAAATTCTCACAATTTGTAGTAGGGGGAAAAAGCGTCTACAAAAATATGGCGCCCGTAGAATCAATGTCACATCTGACCTAAGTAAAATGTTATGTTTTTATCTGTAATGATATCGTCGAAGGTAATTTCTTTATACACAAATAGATCACAACTTGTCATGTGACGTCATACGTCATATTATCGTCTGAAAATATTGTTTACATTTTCATTTTAAACAAGTGATGGAGAAGAAAATAGAAGAACATATCATGGCTTTAAAAAGGTCTTCGTCCAGCTTTGCAAAGATGTAGAAAATTGCAGGGATAGCAAAAAAGTGAAGAAGTTTCTCTCATCTTATTACCGTTTGATGAGAAAATTTCAAATCTCATGAAGTCTGGAAAATCACCACAAATCAGGCTGACCACATCCTATTGACGATGAATATCGAAGGTTGCAAGGGTTAGCAAATGTTGATCGCTATGCACCTTTGGGTGAAATTACAGTTAAATTCAATGAAAACAGTAATGTTAAAGTTTCTTAGAAGAGTGTAAATGTCGGATGAAAGAACATGGATTTTCAGAGGGGTTTATAGAAAGAAAGTAACAGTTAAAGTGTGCACGGGGAAAATGGTTGTCGTGGTGTTAAGAAAAATATGGTGGACTGTTAACATTCCACAAAGTATAGATTTTTATTGATGACTGCCAGATATGTGTCGGGTAAAAAAGCGTGTAAGTGTTGAAAAAACCGGTGAAGGGTTTTTGGTTCCAAACTAAAATTGACGCAAAGTCACTGTAATGGCATGGGGATGTCTTTGTTTTAATGAAGTCGTAACCTTATCTAGAGTTTACGGCAGTATTACTCTTAGAAATACATCTAAAGTTTAGACACTAACCTCTTTCCTGTTATTGCCAATCACTATCTGTCGGGAAATTATCATTTTCAGGACGACAATGTTCCAGTTCATTGGGCGTGGATCGTGCAGTGCAAGATTCACTGCAAGAAATCATTTAAACAATATGAGTTGACCGGCCCAATCAACGAACTTGAATATAATTGAAAATATTTCTTTGTATATTAAAAGAAAACTGCAGCAACGCATGCATCGTATAAATTTGGATCATGATCTGGACCAACAAGCGCTGGTACTCATCATTTCACAAAACATTACTCAGAATTACGTATGGCACCTCTTCCAGTCCATTTATCGTCGAATTTTGCAAGTGATTCCCCTAAAGGGACACTAGACTCAATTTTAAGGTAGGTTTTTATTTAAATCAAATAAAGCAGTTACCGTTTTTGAACTTCGCGTTATCTTTCTTACGTTCGTTGCGCGACGCCATATTTTGTCACCTACTCTGTCTTATTATAAATCAATTACGGATAATTACAAGGAGAAGATTATATTTTCATAATAAATTCACTCTACAAATATAAGTCGATAATACAAATATTTCAACAGAAACCTAATGAAAATAAATACAAATGTATAAAAAGCATTTACACAGTTGAGAGGAATAAAAAACTAACAGCTAAAATAAAATATTTTACAATAAATACAACCAAACAACATTTCAGTTAAACAAATGGAAAAAATACGCCAAAGCTAATTTTTTACAATTTTAACTCACAGGACGGATGGTTATCGAATAGCGTAAGGTAAATACTTCTGTTACCTACAACTAGCATTAAATACGAACATCTTCCATTTGAAACACAAACCCTAATATTTCAAAATAGTAAACTAGCAAAAACCCAATCAAAATTAAAATCTTTTGCCTGCTAAAATATTTATTGAGACTGTAGTTAACTTCTTATGTTTTAAATATTAGACCCAAAAATAAGGACACTGGTATCAACACTACTAATATACATATGATACAAACGGTGGTTTTCATACCGCAATTCATTGCTATCCAGTGTGTACATGATCTCAAACTAATATTTATTCCCTTATTTATCATAGACGATGATTCTGATTCTCGATATTCTGTACTATTCCTATTTGTATTTTTTAAGCTTACGTCTGAAAGTGACTCAGGATTAGTAGACAACTCGTCCGTTAAACAATTATTGTTTGTTAGTTCGATTTTCACTTCTTGCAAATCATTTCTTCTAGAACGTTCGGTATTGTTTTTTGTCTCAAGCGCTAACGGTTTAAGTATAACGCCATGACCATGCATTTTGTTCTTAAAATCCTGTTTTGTTTCTTGCTTGATTAGCAATGACAAAATACAAAACTTAAATGTTAAATGTTAAATAGTTCCTTCGCAATGTCTTTCTATATTTCCTCTGAAAAATTAGGAAAGACTATGATTCTATTATTCAGAGAACATGATATTTCATTCCCTTTCCAACTATTTGAATTTTGTTTTGGCCACAGAGAAGAGACCTACTAATGATTTATAAATAAACATTTCGTTTTACCTTTTTATAGAATACATGAAATACATGAGTTATGTAATACCAATGTTATTTATCTAAATATATTGTGAATAACAATAATCCAAGAGTTTAAAAATACTTTTGGGAAATTCTTAATGACAAATATCTAAAAATAATTTCGTATTAATTTTTAAAAGATTATAAACTATTAATGATACACATATAAAACGACTCAACGTTGACTTTTGTGCGCTATGAAGTAAAAAAGACCAATGTTGGACTTCATAGTAAAGCTGGCGTGATATTTTATTACTTAGTTGATAATGAATCTATAAAATGCATGTACTTGGTGTCAGCATAATTCAGCCACGAGACATATACGATCCACAAGCCACGTAATAACAACATTTCATGATCAAGGGTTATAATGCTTTTGGGGTACATCCGTATGTAAATTAACAAAAGGTTACAATTACATATTTCAAATAAAACATAAACATACCAGTCCATGTCCAAATTACAATTCTTTCTTAACACAAAAAGAGTTTAAACTTTGAAAACTGACCAATTCAGTTAAACACTTGTACTTCCATAAAGAAAGTAAAGCCGTGTGATTCGGAAAGGTAAGCGTTTCCTGTCTAGCTAGCTACACTCGACTCTTGCAAGACACGACCAAGTTTCAAGAATTAAATAAAATGTTGTCTTAATACCTAGAGATGCCATGTATAACATCATTTTATCTCCGATCATCAAATTTTTAAAAAATTTTGCATCCTTAAGTCACCTTGACCTTGGTTTTCAGTAATGACAACACAAACGCACGCACGTACATACGCTGCGCTGCGTAAACCCATGTGACCTTTGGTCAGCAGAACTAAAAGCAAAAATGAAAAAAATACAAACATTAAGCAATAAACATTAAATAAAAGCAGCTTATTATAAAACCCCTGTCATTGCCTGAGCACTGAGATTTAAATTTTAAAAAAAATGTAACATATAACAGAAATAATTGTTTAATTTTTATATGCCATATGTGCACATTTCGGAAAGTTATTCCTTATCAGTGACACTTGAAGATGAAAAAGTTGATAGGTAGAAAAACATTACCCAAACAGGTGAAAATTTATAAACAAAAGTTCGAAAACTGTATTAATCAAATTCCAGCTAAAGCATACTTTGTGTGTAGGAACAAACCTTATATTTTACATATTTACAGAAATTTAAACGACTTTTTACTACAAAGAATATTTTTGACAGAATAATGTATTCGTACTGACTACTGAGTTAAGGACACCCTTGGGGAATTTTTCATCAGCAGCGGTAGCCACTCGGGGGAAGCATTCTTTACTCTATACCTGTTATTTTATAAACAATAGAGAACAGACATTAGCAGAAAAAATAAACGATAAATAAAGTATTTGAGTAAATTCTACTTATACTAATTTGGGGATTTTTTCGTACCCCACGTCGCTAAGTATTGTTAAATGTAAAAAAAGCGTTCTGAAAAATGCATTAAAATTTATAAATAGTTTACTATTTCTCATTTAATTGGAAGCAAAAATATAGTTGACAACAAGTACATGTTTAAACCACAATATCGCATTTAGTGTAAACCAAAAAAGCAGCAGGAATAAAAGTTATCTATAAGCGTTTCTTCTGTCCTATAAAAAACGAAATCGTTTGAAAATTTACCCTGTAAAATAACTCGGATGTACTTAAAATGTACCTTAAATGCACTTAAGATTGCGCTAGTCTTAACATCGCATGTACATGATTTAGAGATATCAAAGTTTTGGTTTCCATTTGTTTTATAACTTTTTAACGTTAGTATTATAACTCTGTTTGACAACCATTCTTTTCAAATGACCCTCGCGTTCTAGTAGCGTTTCTAAAGCTATTTTGACATAATCCCTATTCTGAAACACAGATTAATCGTGTATGATATAATAATAATCATGACTTAATACCAAGATGCTTTGAACAAAATTCAATGTGGCTATTTCCTATTTCGTTTGATGTTTCAGAAAATATGATCTAGTCACCTTAAAAACAGCAACTAAAAACAATTATGAAAAAGGATTCTGAAAAACTTAAAGAGGATGATCATATATACTTGATGAAGGAAAGTAAGTCATTAAAATATTTGTTAACAAAATATATTAAAAACACGGGCATAAAATATTCACAGAGCATTATATTTAACTTTGTATTCAGTTAGAAATGTTTCAATAGAAGTGAAAATGAAAATTAGAAATTTGTAATGAATTGTTCAAAAGTTCAATATATAACACAAATACCTGTTAAATTTTGATGTGCCAGATGTGCACATTTCGGAAAATCATTCCTTATCAGTGACACCAGGAACCGAAAAGTTTGATAGAGAAAAAAATATAAGTCAAACTTTTGAAAACTACTGAATCTGAAGTTCCAAAATTATATGAATCAAAATCAGATGGCCAGAAGTTGTTTCCAACAAAGACCTCTGGAACATGACAAAACAAGCCCCAATGGAGACAGAAATCAAGAAACGAAAATGGGGATGGATAGGCCACACACTACGCAAGCCTACAACCAACATCACAAGACAGGCTCTTGATTGGAATCCACAAGGGAAAAGGAAAGCTGGACGTCCAAAGCAGACCTGGCGAAGAAGCATTGAGGCAGAAATGAGGGTGGCCGGATTGACATGGGCAGACCTGAAGAAGACCTGCCAAAACCGGGTGCGCTGGAGGAGTGTCGTTGCAGCCCTACTTTCCACACGGAATGAAGAGGATTAAGTAAGTAAGTAAGTAAGTAAATCCAGCTAAGTTAAAATGATAAAAAAAAGTTTAATGGTTATAACGATACGTGCAATTTTTATTTATTTGTGCAATGAGAGGTAGAAAGCTTCTGAAGACTCGTCTGGGTATATCTAATTTCTTACAAGGACAAGTTTAAAATTGTCATGTTTAAATCATTATGTGGCGTTTCTTAATGTTGTTAATAATATTGATCTAATTTAATTTTTTTTTACAAAGGTGCGTTATAAAAATGGTATTTAAAAAAACTATTAGTAATTCTTTGTGCTACTGAGATAATTAAATCAAGATGTGGCAACATGCCACGTTATTATTCAAGTGTCTAAAAATACATTTGGGAATTTTAAAATATTATACTAAAAATACCTTAGTAATGATTTTTAAAATATTTTAAAATATATTGAATACTTATCAGATCATACGATTTAAAATTGATTTTTATGTATAATGTGCTCCTTCAGGGTACATATAATGTTAGACTTATTTATATAGCCGACGTAATATTTTATTCATTGAATTATAAGAAAGGTAACAACGTACATAGAAATAGCATGTACTTGGCAACAAATCCGTGTCACAACAATTATGCGATTCAAAAGACATCTGGTAACCCAATCTGACGACAAGCAATTATAATCTTTGCGGCGTTTAAAACATAGACGTAGATATAAATTGACAAAAATTAAACACTAAAAACTTCAAATTTAGAAGTAAGCGATGTGCAACTGATTATCCCATTTTTTGCATTGGTACATTTGTCCCGACAACTGCAAAGTACAGTTATGCATTTTTTGATGAAATATTTTTGCATTGCGAATCAATGATCTCAATATGATTTTCCTATATTATAGTATAATTAATTTAAAAATAGAAAAGAGCTTCTTTCGAATTTTTAAAATGTTTTTATCAATTTTGAACGCATTGAAATATCTTTTTATAAAATCATAAATATAAAATAAAGATTATTTTTGATTGTTTCTTAATAAAAAAAACTGCAGTTTGTATTACTGATTTTGTTTAAATAAATATGTAATGTATCTTTTGTCCCATTCTTTAAAAGGGTGCATGATGGTGCATTAAGAATGTCACAGTGAGTGTTTAAAAAGATTTCAAGTGAACCAGAGGTTTTTGTTGTGAAATAAAATGAAAGATTCACATTTCCGGGCCCAGTTTCACAATAATTCACTCAGCGAGTGTACACCTAACTCAAATTGGGGAATATTTCAATGTCAATTTCTAAGACATTACACAGTTAAAATTGATTATCTAATGTAGGTTTGTTGAACAAAACAAAACATTTTTTTTTCAAATTTTTAAAATATTGACAAAAGAAAAAATGGAATATTTGAGTTGAGTGTACACTGAGCTGAGTGAATAATTGTGAAACTGCGGCCTGGCCCTAAATTTAACCTTTGAAATAAAAAAAGCCTGTGGCGACGCGTTTTAATATTCTTAATAAAGTACATAGTTAACATCAACTTTTGTTACATTTGGGTCAGAAGTGGGATATTGTCGTCGGTGAACTTTATTGCATTTACTGTCAAATAAATGTACTGTCCTTCAGATTCTTGTACAGGGATTACAGTTTCCTAAAAAAAATGTAGAAAACAAACCTCATATTTGTGGTAAAAATTTCAAATTATTGTTCAAGAACGGTGGTGTCCTTTTGGTGATCGTGTTCTCTACAGAACGAGAACTGACATTCACCATACAATTAAGATAATTTTGCTTATGTCAAACATCTGTTATTGCTGTATTTACACGGATGTAAATCTTTATATTAATTATATTTCACGGATGTACATCTTTATATTATATAATATATTATATAGTTTTAAAAAGATATGCAAGCAGGGGATATAACAACAAATCAAAATTTTATTTTTTTAAATTTTATTATAGAATTTCTATAAAAAAAACATAAAAACATAAATGAATCTGAAACCTGCACACATGATCAAACAAAATTAAATCAATTAGTATTGCATAGAGCTCAAAATTGAAAAGATTATATTATAAATATTGTTGCAAAGTCAAATTAACCACTTTAATTAATTTTTTATTATTGTATTCCTATGACAAACCAATCTTAAAAATACACAGACATATGATCTGACAAAATTTTAATTGGTATTTCTAAGAGATCTAAACTGAAAAGTTTATCAATATTAAAAGTTCATAATGAATAGTCGATGCAAAGTCATTATAACCACTTATCTTCAAATTTTGAAAACTTACCAATCAAACACAAAGCGCAAAACAATTACAATACACCCAACAATTACTATACAAATTATTACAAAAGTTAAAATAGTACACTTATTTCTAACACAACATGATTTTCTTTTAGGTTTTTGAACATTAAATGAGTAGTCTACATTTTTATTTGTTTCAATATCAATATTAACAACGGCACACGAACTATCAGTCTCCTTGTAGTTTGGGGTACCTAGAGCGTTACTTTCCTCCGTATCCAATGTTTTAATATTTGACAAATTGTCCTCAATAGTAATGCTTTCACTGTCACTAGAACTGCGTTCATGATTGGATTCGATGAGAGTAGCACCATTGCCTGTCACCGACGTATCAACATAATTATCTGCCGTTCTGATGTCAAGGGTTTTAATGTTATATCCAATATTCCATTGATTATTTGTCCCTGCGGTTGATTTTAAGTCACTTGGATCGTCATATAAATATGCTTTATTATCACAACCACCAATCACTGCGTCACCGTTATTCAAACCATTGTTAATTTTTTGTTTTTCCTCAGAAACCATTTTGTCGGTTTTTTCTTTTTCTTTATCATCACCTTTTATACTTACATCTTTTCCAGTATTTATATCTACTGCATGTGCTTGATTGTTTCTATTTATTTCATTTTTCCTCATTTCAATGATGTGGTGCTTAAAAATTGGTCTTGGTTTTAAAGTTTTCCAGTAACTACCACCAGGGTCTCCTCTCACATACAGGGATTCACCGTCATTTACCGTTGTCCATTTCATGGAAGAGATATAATAATCGTCAATTTCACGTACAGGTATACTATTGCAACTTCCTAGCTCCTCTGCTTTTTTGAAAATCCACAGTCTTCTGTTATCCGCGGAGTACACTTTTCCATTTTTCCACGTTACAGAAATACTCGGAATGGTATAAATGGAACACCTTCCTTTTAGTAAATCATCAAGAGTTTGACCAATAGGTTGAAATGCATGTCTTGTGCTCCTTCCGAAAGTTGTCCCAATCGAGTCTTGTGTATATCTTATTTCGGAAGGAGACAAGCTTAGTATTGTCATTTTTTACCTTAAAACCTGGCTGTTCCTCTACCTACACCCATATAATACACTGATCCGATTTTATTTAGTTTTTCAATCACAAATTGCGTAAAAAAAGAAAGTGATATAATGGTTATTTCCAGAGAACTATTATTAGTAACTCGTGCTACTTTCTCAATTTTCTGAAAACCGTTGGCAAGCATATAATAAACATGTATATAAACATTAAAATAGGCTTTTATGTGTTTACTCTTACATTTGTGATTTTCCAAAGATAAAAATCTAAAAATAACTTTAAGTTTAAAATCAACATATGTTTAAAAGCAATATATAACATATCGTTGTTACATATCATTTTTAAAAAAAAAAAAAAAAAAAAAAAAGGAACATAAATTATGCTGGGTACATCTTGTGCAGAGAAAAAAGTGTGTAAATCTTGTGTAAAGTAAAAAAAAAAGCAATTTTTGGAACAACAAATAAAGAATATGATACAACAACATGAAATTATGAGATGCATTTAAACCACATATCTAAACCATATTCATTATTAATAAAACTCTGTTTTTCTAGGTTTGTAGCCACATTGAACATAATTTTACAATTTATTCTATTGACATTATTTTACTGAGAGTTGACCTAATGTACAATGTCAGTCTCTGCTCAAAATCTTATTTAAAAAAGTCTGCACACTCCATAAAATTTTCAATTTTATCTCAAACTGAAAATTTTCTATAGTAACAAAGTTTAGTTAACAAACATGCCATCTTTAAAATATAATAATGTGTTAAATGTATTCGTATCTTCTATTATACATTTAAAATGAACGAAAACATTAGAATCTGCTTTATATTGCCTTTTCATACCAAAGCACTGAATCTGTAAATCTTTTTTTTAAAATTAACAAGTCAATTCTATCTTAATCAAACTTTTTTTTTCAAAAAAGTCCCCTTATGCTACTGCCCTTAATCACTAAAAATGTCGTTTATTGTATTGATCGAAAGAAATACATAATGATATCATATATGAAGCTTCGTGCAGATTGTCCTTTCAATTTACAGTCGCTCAAAAAGGCATTAGTTTACTGTGTTGATTAAAAAAAACAATGTGCACGTTGGATACAAATCAAAGAAATAACTTAAGGTCTGAATAGGCAAATACTATGTCTATGAATAAGATAAAAAAAACCCTCACAATTTGAACAACCATAAACTAGTATATATATAGTAGGGGGACAAAAGCGTCCACAAAAACATGGCGCCCGTAGAAATAATGTCGCGTCTGTCCTAAGTAAAATGTTTATTTTTTTCATATTTTTTACCGACAACGTCGAAGGAAATTACTTTATATACAAATAGATCACAACTTTGTCATATGACGTCATACGTCGTATTATCGTCAGCTGTATGTATTGTTTACATTTTGGCGTTAAACAAGTGATGCAGAAGAATAAAAGAGAACTTTCTATGGCTTTAAAACGGGTCCTCGTGCAGCTTTGCCGAAATGGAAAAAAATTGCAGGCATAGCAAAAAAGTGAAGAAATTCCTGTTTTAGATAGAGTTAACGGCAATATTAAAGCACGGAAATACATCGAAATGTTGGACGCTAACCCCTGGCTGTTACTGACAAACACTATTCGGCAGGAATTTATCTTTTACAGTTTATGGAGTGCAAATCATTGAAGACTTGATTGCAAGAAATGATATTAACAATATGAAATGACCGGCCCAATCAACTTACTTGAATATAATCGAAAACATTTCTTTGTATATTAAATTAAAACTCCAACAACACACACACACATCGTATAAATTTAGATCATTATCTATACAAACAAGCACTAGAACTCATCGTTTGACAAGATATTACTTAGATTTACATACGAAACCTCCTCCAGTTTATTTCTCGTCGAATTTTGCTGGTGATTCGCGTGATGGGACACTAAACTGAATATTCAAACAAATATTTTCGTTTTTCTATTTTAGTCAACTGAAGCAGTTACTGTTTTGAATTTGAGTTATCTTTCTTACGTCGGTTGCGCGACGCCATATTTTGTCAACATATTTGTCCCCCTATTCTATCTTTTATTAATAAATAACAAGCAATTCAAGTACAAGCTTATATTTTCATAATGAATTCATTCTACAAATGTATGTCGATTGTACAAATATTTCAACAGAAACCTAATGTATATAAATGAAAATGTACAAAAAACGCATTAAGACACATAAAAGTAATATAAAAAATAAAAGCTAAGATAAAATATTTTACAGCAAATACAACTAAACAACAACCAGTAAAACAAAACAAAACAAAAGTACTTATTTGATTTTACAATTTAAACTCACTGGACGGATGGATATCAAATGGCGTGGAGTTAATATTTTTTTACCGACAACTAGCATTAAATACGAACATCTTCCATTTGAAACACTAACGCTCATATTTCAAAATAATAAACTAGCAAAAACACAATCAAAATTAAATTCTTCTGTCTGCTAAAATATTATTTGAGACTTTTTTCACTGTAGTTAACTTCTTATGTTTTAAATATTAGACCCAAAAATAAGGACGCTGGTAACAACACTACAAATAAACATAATATTATACAAACGGTCGTTTTCATTCCCCAATGCATTGCTATCCAGTGTGTACATGATCTCAAACTAATATTTATTCCCTTATTTGTCACATGACGATGATTCTGGTTCTTGATGTTCTGTAATATCCCCATCTCTATTCTCTAAGCTTTCTTCTTCTAAAACTTTTTGACCATCCATTTTGTCCTTCAAATTCTTTTTAGTTTCATGATTGAACAACGGCACAATCACAAACGCCTTCACGTTTTGCTATGCTGTTTGACTTTGTATCACAGTTCTTCAGCAATGATTTTCTATATTTTCCCTAATATATTAGGATCAGCTAGTGATTTTGTTATTTGGATAATTATATTTCTTTCCTCTTTTTATAATTAAAATCCATGTACAGAAATCATTCCTATATCGTATTCTGCGTGCGCGAAATTTGGCCGATAACACTATCGAGTTACGGCCCCTAATCCACTAGAGGGCTACTACTTCCGGGGAGTTCGTTCACAAAACTTGGTAAACAACTTGGTTGCTATTATCATTTTTGGATTAAATATCTGGTGTTTCAGATAAAATACATCGATTGTTTTATGTATTTATGTTCATATAATGAACTTTGCATTTTTGGGGGGTAATTTATTCTCTCTACTTGTCATTTAAATCAAACAGTGGAAAGTTTTTGCAATCAGAGTTGATGTCTATGTTGACTTAACTTTGACACTTGATCAGGTCTTGACCTATGGAATTGAACATATATTGCATGCTTAAAACTTTTTTAGTATACAAGATCGTCTCTGGGACAAGGATACAAACATTAATCTTTAATTGACATGTATACCGACGGGTGAATATACACAGGTGTTGAAAGACACCTGTGTATATCCACACCTTGATATGATCTAATATACACACTTATCCCGACTTTCTATACATCAAAGGTTTTCTCAAAAAACCTTGAAAATTTTTGACACTTGTATATTTGATGGAAGGAAATTGTTTACAGTAAATAACAATAATTGGTATTAAATTCGAGATAATCTGAATACATTTCACAGTTACTAAGAGCCCGTTTGAACAAATTTTATAATTACACAATCCATGTTAAATTATTGTTAAAATAAAAATTCAAACGTAATTAAAAGCATTAATTATTTATCTTTGTATCAGTCATAATCACTAGGAGACCTTTTCTCTCTATCAGCCATAATCAATACCAGTCCTTTTTTTCTCTATCACTCATAATCACTACGAGCCCTTTTGTTCTCTACCATTCATAATTACTACGTATTTTCTCCTGTCAGTCATAAACACTACAATCCCTTTTCTCTCTATCACTCATAACTACTACATGTCTTTTCTCTCTATCACTCATAATTAGTACAAGTCTTTTCTCTCTAACACTCATAATTACTACGGGTCCTTTTCTCTTTATCAGTTATATTCACTACGTATTTTCTCATGTCAGTCATAATCACTACAATCCCTTTTCTCTTTATCACTCATAATTACCACGTCTTTTTTCTCTATCACTCATAATTACTACAAGTTTTTTCTCTTTATCGCTCATAATTACTGCGTTTTCTCTCTATCACTCATAATCACTACGTGCCCTTTTCTATCACTCATAATTAATTCGAACTTTTTTCTCTCTATTATCACTTATATTCACTATATTCGAATATATCCCACAGAAAATAAGCTTTCATTTTAAATCTCTCTCTCTCTCTCTCTCTCTCTCTCTCTCTCTCTCTCTCTCTCAAGAGAAGGAAAAAAACATTTACCGATAAAAATAAATTGGCTTTGTTATAATTTGTTTGGTTTTGCTTGTTTTAGTTGAAACGTTTTCACTTTGTTTAGAATAGCAATCGTTATGTTTTCAAATACTGTGATTATAATAATTATTGTGTGTCGTTTTAGAAATATAGCTTGTGCTGACAAGGGTTTACATAAACTTAAACAACAATAATAATAATAAAACAAAAGATAAATAAATGAAATTATAATACAAAAAATTAATTGTATGCAGTCGTTACTTTATAAACTTATTGAATTAAGTAATATATTTTCCTTTATTGGTAAATAAATACTGTTGATCGTGTTAATAAATAGGACACAAGAGTATTTTTAAATTCATACTTTTTACTGTTTTCATGTTTAATACTACATATTGTATCTCTCTGGCATCAGTAAGTGAATAATAATTCTCACTACTTGAACTTGAAGAAAAATACAAAACGATTTTCGATGTATAATTTTGTAACATTTTTATATACACCAAAATCCAAGTCTACAATATCAAGGTTAAGCGTGTATGAGACCGATTACTAAGTATAATGCACTATTTACAATAAAAATAGCAACGTATGATGATTTTATTCCAACGTTATTACGGATAAATTCTATGAGCTAACCCTCCCCATTAACTGAGCACGTGTCAAGATAAAGTCAACATGCGCATCGTCAAATCGTATAAAATCGATGTTTAACACTGTAAAATTTTAATGACAGGTAAAGACAGTTAGTTTTAAGTAAAAGATGTATTTAAAACAACAGCCCAGACTATGTATCACTTTTTATAATAAAACAATCGATATATTTAAACTAATACACCGGGCTTTAATAGATACATAATCATGATAATAGTAGCAACCAAGTTGTTTACAGCCGTGAACTCCCCGGAAGTAATAGCCCTCTAGCGGATCAGGGGGCGACAACTCGATAGTGTGATCACTGGTCCATTACTTTACAATGGGACCTTAAATTACTGATTATACAACTTTTTATTGTCTGTAATGGCATTAATTAAAATGTCTGGTTTTCAGTAGTTAGTATAAACTGTCAGTTAAGTTCAGGTATAAAAAAGTTTAAAATATTTTTTTAAAAAAACCTTTTCCACTTTTAATTTAAAAAATCGGTCCTTTTTCTCGCTGTTTCCCATAAGTAACCTTTGTAAAATCCGTTGATAATCGGAAAGGGTCAGTTTTAAATTATTCTTTTTTCTAACTTAAATATCAAAATTTAAAAATGTCTGGTTTTCATTAAAATCTACAGGTCGTGCAGAAGTATAAAAATCTTTACGATTTATTTATTAATTTATTTTAGGTTTACTAGGTATTATAACGAAAATTAAACTCTAGCGGTCACAATTTTTAGATCACTAGGTGAAATTATAGAAAAAAAAACTTCATCCTCTAAAGACCACAATTTCAGTCCAATCTTCATAAACGTTCTCAAAGTGATGTTCTTGACAAAAAGTAGAGAAAGATTGTATATGGGCCATGTTGGATCAAGTCGGTCATTAGGTCAAATTATAGAAAAACATTGTTGATACTTTAGAGGTCATAATTTTTGTCCATTCTTTATCAAAATTGCTCGGAATGATCTTATTGACAAAAAGAGTTAAAATTTGCCCATGGCCTATTTTGGGTCAATATCTAGGTCACTAGATCCAATGTTATAAAAACGTTATTAACAATTCTGAACTTCAAGCGAACGTCAAGCTACTGTAACACTCTTAAAGCCACAATTTTAGAGCAATCTTTATTTTAAACTGAGATTTAACCTCTTAACAAAAGCTTGGATCTTGGTGGTCCATAAGTAAGCCACTGGATCAAATGTTAAAAAACGTTCTTAATAATTCTGAGGGGCCAATTTCAAGCTACTTTTGAAATAACACTCTTAAAGCCACAATTTTAGAGCAATATTTATTAAACTTGCTCAAGATTATTCTCTTGACAAAATCTTAAGTTGATAATATATGGGTCAGGTTGGGTCAATATTGTGACTGTTTAAGTTTAACTAGTTTGAAATTTTACTTCAAATCGATACTAATTAGTTTGTAACTATGTTAAATTATAGAAAAACTGTATTAACATTCTGGAGGTCACACTTTTAGTCAATTTTTATCAAACTTAGTCTATAAGTAGGCCACTAAGTCAACTAATATAAAAATGTTATAAACACTTTTGAGGCATCAATTTCAATCCATTATTACTCTAAGTTACTCAGATCTTATGTTGTGTAAGAGCCATGCTCGGTCAATAGGTACGTCAATAGCTCAATTTATAAATAAAGGTTTTTAACACATTGAGGTCAAATTGAAGTCCAATCTTTGTCAAACTTACTCAGTATTATACCCATGACAAAAGCAAGAAAAAACTAATATAAAATTAGGTAAGGTCAGTAAGTAGGTCACTAGGTCAAATTAACAAAAATTAATGTTAACAGGTTTGAAGTCATAATTTTAGTCCTAACTTTATAAAACTTGTCCAAAACAATTTTCTTGAAAACAAACAAACCTAAGCTCTTGTGGAATTAAAAAATTGGTCACTAGGCCAAACTATAAGAAAAAAAAAACACCGTAAACAACCTTGCGGCACCAGTTGCAGTCTAATCTTGTTGAACCCTGCTCAGAATTATCCTCTTGACAAAAGCTACATACATGTACATGTCCTATATGCTTAATATTAGTTTAAAACGTAGGTCACTAGGTCAAATTATAAAAAAAGTCCTTATCGACACCCTAAAGTCAATTTATCCAATCCTTGTCAAACTTGCTCATCAGGGTATACAAATTTATACAGGCTATGTTGGAACAATTCTAAGGTCCCCAAGTCAAATTATAGCAAAACATTCTTGTTTAGTCTGTCATATCACAAAATTGAGCTACATACAAATAATTGTAAGAGCGTTCATGGGGCCCTTGTTTCTAATTCGCGTAGTCTTTAAAAAAAAATTGACCGATTTTTCTACCATATTTTAATAATGAATCCTTTGTTTATATATTTTTAAATTTTTTTTATTTTCACTGATGAGGAATGAATTTCCGAAATGTGCACATCTGGCACATCTAAATTCAACTGGTATTTGTGTTATATATTTATACTCTGTTATTTTTTTTATTTTGTAGTTTATAACATACTGGCTTTATACAAGTGTGTCTTTTAATTTCTTTATGTAGCCTGGATTAAAAAACCTCATCTGTAAAAAAAAAAAGAAATTGAATAATGCAGGCTTTTCGTCAGTTAAATCATAATCTCTAGAGGATTTGAATATTATTTTTGAATAACTCAAAATTTTTTTGAGTCTTAATATTTTTAAGAACAGGTGAAAAGTTATATAAAAGGCATTATATTTAAAATTAGTACTGCGACAGCAATACTTTAAAGAGTGTACTTACTAATTCATAACAATAATAGATATTTCTCGGTTATGCCACTGAAATGTTCTAATCCACAAACATGTTTAAATGTCTTTTGAAGACTCAAAAAGTGTTTGGTTTCTTTCTATTCACAGCAAAAAATATTTATAGAATTTTATAAAATTTAAATCATAAATAAGTTTATACTTTGACAGCCCTCATTTAAAAAAAATGGTTGCGACAAAGATGATTGACAGGCTGCATGACGATGCATTCAGACTCTCACACTGAGTGACTAGATTAACATCTCCTAACTGAGACGTAAGATTGTTGTTTATAACATGGTGAGGTGTATAATTATGATTCAGAAATATTTTTGACGATTCAGGATTCATGTTCCATACTCTATATGTTATTATTAAAAATTTCTGCAAGAATAAATATATGACTATATAGCAATAGCTGCATTAAGTTTACCAAATTTCTGATTTTTTTTTTTTTTTTTTTTTGATTTTCTAAAAATATATTTTTTTAAAGTAGATATCTTCTAACCACGATCCGTGACATTCATTTCCGAAAATTCCATTTCTTTTAGCTGTAAATAAACGGAATCCTCTGACCGGTTGGTCAGTGTTCTAAGATGGTAATTATGAGCTTGGAATATGCGCACGGATGTACGGAAAAGCCTAGAATCGAAAGTGAAACATGACAGATTGCATTAATTGTCCTTCATTAATATCCAGATGTATTTGAAATGGTGTTATTTTTCCCTTACTAAGTCACAAATGACAAATTCAACGAAGTTCTTTGTTCAATTTATCGTATTTCAACATTTTGAAAGTTGTGTTTAAATGACCCGGGTTTTGATGACGTAACCATGTTTTAATATTAGATCCCAAATGCTGTATCTCGCTGGGTAAATACTGTAATTTCTGTATTTATTCGAGCTTTTATCGTTGAACCAAATGTAACATTGTTCATTAGGAACATCATTTATTAGATAAGCACAGTTTTATTTTTTTTCTTTGGAAAACTTAATGCAGCTTTAATGTCTTAAATGCATTTTGAAGTTAGGATTTATTTTTTTATATTAACATAATGACATTTTTATAACATACAAATCTTACGACAAGACATATAATGACATTTTTGGAAAGTATCCCATGATGAAAAAAAAAAATTATTGTTAGACTTCATTTTCACGCTGACGCATTGGTATAAATGTAGAAAAGTATTTCCAAATAGCAAGGACTTTGCAATACTATAGACAAAAAACCTTGCTATAACAAATTCGACCTAAGGTAAGCACATGTTTCAACTAATAATTATATTTTTATATAAACTTGTATATATAACATAAATACCTGTTAAATTTTGATGTGCCAGATGTGCACATTTCGGAAAATCATTCTTCATCGGTGACACTAGGGGCCGTAAGTTTGATAGATAAAAAAAAAACATAAGCCAAATATTTGAAAATTAATGAATCTAAAGTTCCAAAATTCCAAAAAATATGAATCCAAATCCAGCTAAGGAATGCTTTGCATGAGTGAACAAACCTTAGTTGTTTTTTTAAATCAAAATGAAGACGGCTGAAAATTCTGCTAAATGGTATATTTTTTGACAGCACAAAGTATTGTTTACTGAGTAATAAATACCCTCGGAGAGTTTTCTCCACCAGCAGCGGGTAAGGGGTAATAAATATATAACATAAATATCTGTTAAATTTTGGATATGACAACAAAGATAACACTAAAAAAGAATCAAACTTAAAAATTCGATAAGGTAAAATAAAACAGAAGTCCAAATTGTCCTGAAATGCTTATCTGATACATTAATTCTAATTAAAATGCTTCAGATGTAAAATAAATTTAAAACTGCTTGCTTATTGTAGATGCCTAAAAGAAATTATTAATGCTAAAATGTGTTTAACAGTTTAACTTATAAAAGCTAAAAACATTTTTTCTCTCTCAACACTTGTTTTTCCTTTGCCATATTAAAAACAAATAATTTAATTTTAAAAATGCAAGCAATTTGCTTGATAACAGGTTATTTTTGCATAACTTCGTCACGTGATTTGTCTGCGGTTGTCGGAATTACTTTTTTGTAAACAATGTATACATATGTAGACACAGATTTGTTTAAATTGTAACCATCTCGTTAACACATGAAACAACAGAAAAAATAGACAAGGTGACCTAAAAAGCGAGGAAGATTATAAACGATAAACGAATGTGTGCTTATACAGATCCTTCATAGTTTTCCGTTTACTCTCTTGTGCTTCATCTTTTAAAACTTAACACCAATTCTAAATCATTATTAAATCATTGCTACAAACTAGCGTTAATATTACCGACTACAGAGGCTATTTGGTATACTGACACTCCAGTGGAAGAATATCAATACGCTAAATTCATGTCAGATATGTCCCGAAATTCCGGTTGTTTACAGACTTATAAAGCTCACTGTCTCCGAGCTACCGGCCATTCAAAAATTGAACGATTCTGGTAAAGAAGTTCGAAATATTATGTGGTCACAGAAATGAAAGTTCCGTGCGCAGTTATAACAGACACTGCTCATCAACTCAAAAGCGACATCTTAGTTCAATGCTAGCTACTCTTAAACCATCCCTTCTCTAGAGCAATGCATCACGTCCTCTCGGTATATCCCAGTCTGCAGTCACAGAACAGCCTTGCTGGAGCTAGTGCACAGAATGATTTTCAAAATCAGTGTCCATTCCGTGTTCCACCTATCCAGTATCAGGTCCATTATCGCTCAATAAAAACAATTTTATATGTTCAGTGGCTTCATTTCTAACTCAAGTTTCAATAACTGCGTCTATTAATTCAAAAATTAGCACCAAGAAACTTTTGTGAATCTGATACAATATGGCGTCATGTCTGTTGGTCGTTAGTATGTAGCTTGCTGCTGTGATGTATTATTGCGCATTATTATGCGCAGCAACAGTGTTGAACTATAGAAATAAAATGTTGATAAAAATGTTTTATGTTGATCTTCATTTTTAATAAATTAAATTATAAGAAATGAACAAAAGATTTTTTATGATTATCGAAGTATAACTTGAAAACCGGTGTGCTAGCTTAATTATATACTCCGCTACCCTACCCTACTTCGATAATCATAAAAAAAATTCGATCATTTCTTAAATAACATATCAGGGACAAGAATTCCTTCATGCATTATAAAATAGGTACAATTCATTGATAAATAGATTATTGAAAGACTACATGACGATGCATTTAGACTGTCTCAGTGTGTAATTAAAAAAATAACTGAACCGTAAAAGATTAATGTTTCTAACAACATGACAAGATATATATATATCTGTCTCATAGTTTAACTTTTTGCAATATAGTTTAAACAATATTTTATTGTCTCTTCATTTTACATACAATTATTTTACATCACAATAATACGGGATTCTGAAACAAGAGAAGTATTCTCTTATGTAAATTAGTCTCCCTATCTATAATTACAATCATCAATGACAAATGATATAATAAAGACTATAAGCATCTATTTCACAGCAACAAAAAATAATAAATAAATGATATTGAACAAAAACGGAAAGAAGAAGAAAAAAATATATAAGAAAAGAAAATGATGAAAACATGATGGCAAAATCATGACATAAACATTAAAATGTAACACGTTTAGATCAGCCGATTACGTTATGCACTTGTGATACAATTTGACAATTCTGTTCCATACTTAAGACAATAAATTAACAATAATGTTGTAGGGTAGAGTATTAATTGTAGCTTGCCGAATATTATGATATTGTGAACATTGTTAACGGTAGTGGTGTATATTTCTATCTGACCACACAAACAAAAGGGGTTTTAATAGTAATTAGTTCTACAAACAATAGTTTCTATATGTGATTATTGTTTGGTGTTATAAGGGTGATTTCTTGTTGGTTACGAGTTACCAGACGACAAAGATATTCTGAACTTATTCCGTGATGCATTTTTTAAAGTTTTTAACTAATGAATATTACGTCTTGACTGCATAGTATCCCAACCAGTCTTCTTATAAAGCAATGATATTCTGGTTAGTTTGGTGGCAACAGTAACTATTCTAGCTCCTTCCAAATTTATTTTTTCAATTTTATTCGCAAGGTCCGAGAAATTTATAGAATTTATCATTAATTCCGCCGACTATGTCTTAATATTTCTTTATCAGTGCCTAGCTATGTCCAAATACTTCTTTATTAATGGCCGTTATGTCTAAATACTACTTTATAACTAGTTGGCTATGTCTAAATACTACTTTATAACTAGTTGGCTATGACTAAATACTACTTTATGACTTGGTGACTATGTCTAAATACTACTTTATAACTAGCTGGATATGTCTAAATACTACTTTATAAATAGTTGACTATGTCTAAATACTACTTTATAACTAGTTGGCTATGTCTAAATACTACTTTATAACTAGTTGGCTATGTCTAAATACTACTTTATAACTAGCTGGTTATGTCTAAATACTACTTTATAACTAGTTGGCTATGTCTAAATACTACTTTATAACTAGTTGACTATGACTAAATACTACTTTTTCACCAATGACTGGCTATGTCTTTATACTTCTACATCAGTGGCTAGCTTTGTCTAAATAAAACGTCGTCAATGGCTGGCTGTCTTAATGTTACTTCATCAATCGCTGGCTATGTCTAAATCATACTTCATCAATAACTGGCTATGTCTAAAAACAACTGGCTATGTCTTTATAATTCTACATCGATTGCTGGCTATGTTTTATACTTTATACCAATGGCTGGCCTTGTCTTTAAATTACTTCATCAATGGTCGGCTCTGCTTGATACTTCGTTATTAATGGCTGACTTTGTCCTAATACTACTTCATCAATCACTGGTTAGTGCCTTAATACTACTTCATCAATGCCTAGTTGTGTCTAAATAAAACTAGCTATGTATTAATACTTCTACTTGAATGGCTGGCTATGTTTTAATATTTAATATTTTTCACCAATGGTTGGCTATATGTCTTAAAATTACTTCAACAAGGACTAGCTATGTCTAAAAATTACTTCATCAATGGCTGGCTATGTCTTAATATTTTTATTAATGACTGGCTATGTCTAAACACTTTTTTCCATAAATATCTGGCTACGTCTTAATACTTTTTATTAATGATTGGCTATGTTCAAAAATACTTAATAAATAGCTGCCTATGCCTTAAAGCTATTTTTAATTGTTGGCTATGTTTAAATACTTCTTCTTCACGAATTACTGGCTATGTCTAAATACTACTTCACCAACAGTTGGCTATGTTTTAAATAAATTCATGAATGGCTGGATTATTTCAATGTTTATTCAGTGCCTGGCTATGTCTTAATATTACTTCATTAATGAATGACTATGTCTAAATACTTCTTCATAAATAGCTGGCTATGTCTTAATACCACTTCATCAATGCCTAGCTATGTCTAAGTACTTCTTTATTTATTACTGGCTATTTCTAAAATACTTCTGCATCAACGGTTGGCTGTTTGAATATTTTAAATAATTGGCTGGCTAATGTTTTATATTATTTCATCAATTACTGGCTATGTCTAAATACTTCTTTACTCGTGGCTTGCTATGTCTAAATTCTTCTTTTATGAATAGCTGGCTATTTCATGAATGGCTAGCTATGTCTAAATACATGTATAACGTAATGGCTGGCTATGTCTAAATACTTCTTAATTAATGGCAAGCTATGCCTTAATACTTTATAAATAGCTGGCTATCTCTAAATACTAATTTTTACCAATGATTCACTATGTTTAAATGCCACTATTTTTGGCTGGCTATGTGTTAATACCACTCCATAAATGGCTGTCCACATTATTCTTTCATCAATGGCTAGCTATGTCTTAATATTACTTCATTAATGGCTGGCTATGTCTTAATATTATTCCATCAATGGCTGGCTATGTCTTAATAACATTCCATCGAATGGCTGGCAATGTCTTAATATTACTTCATCAATGGCTGGCTATGTCTTAATAACATTCCATCAATGGCTGGCTATGTCTTAATAACATTTCATCAATGGCTGGCTATGTCTTAATATTACTTCATCAATGGCTGGCTATGTCTTAAAACATTCCATCAATGGCTGGCTATGTCTTAATAACATTTCATTAATGGCTGGCTATGTCTTAATAACATTTCATCAATGGCTGGCTATGTCTTTATAACATTTCATCAATGGCTAGCTATGTCTTAATAACATTTCATCAATGGATAGCTATATCTGAATAACATTTCATCAATGGCTGGCTATGTCTTAATACCATTTCATCAATGGCTGGCTATGTCTTAATACCATTTCATCAATGGCTGGCTATGTCGTAATATCCATTTCATCAATGGCTGGCTATGTCTTAATACCACTTCATTAATGGCTGGCTGTCTTTATACTATTTTATCAATGGCTGGCTATGTCTAAATACCATTTCATCAATGGATGACTATGTCTAAAAACTACTTCTTTTAGCTTGCTATGTCTCAATACCACTTCATAAGTAGCTGGCTATGTCTTATTACTATTTCATCAATGGCTGGCTATGTCTTAATACTATTTCATCAATGGTTGGCTATGTCTTAATACTATTTCATCAATGGCTGGCTATGTCTTAATGATATTTCATCAATGGCTGGCTATGTCTCAATACCACTTCATTAATGGCTGGCTATGTCTTAATACTATTTCATCAATGGCTGGCTATGTCTTAATACTATTTAATCAATGGCTGGCTATGTCTCAATACCACTTCATTAATGGCTGGCTATGTCTCAATACCACTTCATAAATGGCTGGCTTATCTTAATACCATTTCATTAATGGCTGGCTATGTCTTAATAACATTTCATCAATGTCTGGCTATGTTTTAATACCATTTCATTAATGGCTGGCTATGTCTAAATAACATTTCATCAATGGCTGGCTATGTCTCAATACCACTTCATTAATGGCTGGCTATGTCTTAATAACATTTCATCAATGGCTGGCTATGTCTTAATACCATTTCATTAATGGCCGGCTATGTCTTAATACTATTCCATTGATGACTGGCTATGTCTTAATATTACTTCATCAATGGTTGGCTATGTCTAAATGTTACTTCATTAATGGCTGGCTGTGTCTTAATACCATTTCATCAATAGCTGGCTATGCCTAAATATAAGTTGGATTAAAATCTGTTAACTAATTATACCAATGAAAAGCGGTTAAAGTTTCAACAGAAGTAAAATATTTGCCTTAAACCCATTTAAAAAATATTACCTCATCTGTTTTTTGCTATGTCTCAATAACAAGTTATATAAAATTAACTCTTTGACAATTAATACGACTTTAAAACTGATAATACCCGGTATTTTAATAAAGGTAAAACATTTGATTGAAAACAGTTTTAATAATATTACTTCATCTATTTCTTGTGGCATCTAAGTACAAGTTAACTTATCTTTACTTTGAATGAAATGGAGTGAAAAGGAGTAATGGTATTTTATGTCCAAATCATGACACTATATGGTAGAACAAAGTATCGATTGGTTCACTTAGTGCCAGGATAAGACTTGTGTAGTACTATGCTTTTTACATCATACCGAATCAGTGGGCTAGCACCTTAACAAAAGGATAGACTTGTAGATTGATCCTAGAAATCATTAAAATGGCTCTCATCACAAATAACTTAAAATTGTTGTGACTTTAAAGAAAATTACAACCAACAAATCACACTGAAATAAAACCCTAGGTACTGTAATCCCCAGGTATGCTTTAGATGCCATCGACTTTGATAAAAAAATAAATAAAATAATGAGTGATATCTCATACAAGTACCTAAACACTCCAGTCAAATAATAAATGGCAATGCATCAAAAGCTGGCGATATACTTCATACGAATTTTTAAAATAATACAATTAGCTGGTCGTGTCTCGATGTAAGTTTACTTGACTAAAAGCCCATTTCAAATAAAATAACTTTAAAAGTGGATGTTTCAATGCAATTGAAATATAAGAAGACTTTGTCATTCAGATCCCCTGCGCTACTCACTCTATTTTCCACCAATAGTTTCAGTGATTACAACTTCTGTTCAATATCATGTTAAACTTAAAAAGTCTTTTGTTATCTTAACAATGACTGGAAAATTATAATGTTTCATGACATTTCATATTTTAATCAAAATATCAACAATATCCATAAGTAGTAAACATTTTTCATAAATAACACATGGATAGAACTTCATTCTTTTTCTCATGTTTTTTTTTTTCAATTTTTGTTGTTGATGTTGTTGTATTCATTGAAAATAAAAGTGATTATAAACTATTTAGGTATAAATGCATATGTTAAAGATATATAACATCATTCTGAAAAACAGAAAATAATCAAAGAGAAAATTTGTTCAACATCATCATCATCATCACATCATCATCAAAGAGACAAGTTGTTGGTTGAAAAATTCCACATGTAATATGCTATTAATGAAAAAATATATACATGTGACAATGTAATAATTACTATTATATATCACTAATTTTGCTCACTTAATGATATTCATTACAAGTATGTTCCACTGTATGAAAATCATCAAGAGCATGTTTTCATCATCAACATCATCATCATTAAAAAATTCAACACCATCAGCAGTATAGATCATCATCATTACCATCAGCAGCAGTAGCAATATAATCGTCATCCTTTTTTTAATATTTGTTTAATAATTAATAAATGTATATTTTTTTCAGAAAAATAAAATCCTACACCAAAATACCCACCAAATATAAAGAACTACATCAAAGATAACAGGAAATTGATAATAGCCACAAAAAAGAATTTTCTCAAAATCAGTGTTTTTCTTTTTAAAATTGATGAATTATGTAAAAACACATACACATGTTTAAAAATAAATTGGGATAATAATTTCTTTAAATCAGAATGAAAAATTCTGAAAATTTCAACTGTATTGGAAAACTTCAATGGAAAAACTTAACATTGTACTTCGGACGGACAGAACCCATTTCTATATTCACCGACAACTTCTTTGGAGCAGGGAATAATTATTCATCAAAAACTCTGGTTGATTTTGGTCTGATGCAAGTTAATAATCATCTTAAATTGGACAACTCAAGTGTATATCTGTGACTGGTGGCATCTCAATAAAAATTATATAGCTAAAGTTACATTTATTAAGTCTTAATGCTACATAAGTTACGATTTCCTATAATCCCAAAACTGCTCAGTGGTCTTGAGCACATGTCTTAAGTGGCTAGGTTCGAACACCAGTTGGAGCAGATCCAGGTGTGGGAAAGTTTAATTTTCCTTGCCAAAGAGGTTATGAAAGGAAACTCTGGTTTCCTCCACTATCCCTGAATTAACCATCTTAAGTGAAAAAAAAATTGACTAGGACGGAAAACTGCTCATCTGGACACAAGTGAAAAAAATCTTGAAGAAAAAGAAATTACTTCAACTCCTCATTCTTTGTAATCTTCAAATGGGCAAAATTGTTCAAAGCTTTGTTAGAATTCCAAAATTCTTAAACTGATAATCAAGTTAAAATTCAAAATATTAAATGGGGTCTGTCTGTTAAATAAATTGCTAAATAGTAACCAAGTTTTAAATTCTGGAAAATTTGGGTAAATTAAAAAAAAAATACCAATTATATATATATATATATATTTAAACATTGTCAACCCTAAAAATTGTTTAAACAAAATTTTTTTAAAAATCTACAAGCACATTATGCTAACAAAGCTTTGAACAATTGGGGCCATGTGTTAGCTTTCAAACTCATGACATCTCACTGCTTTGAGTTTGACCCAACAATTGCAAGTATAAAAGGTTTTCCTTGTAGGCATGTATGGGTTGGCTGGATATCGGTATAAGGAACCATGTGGTCTGCATGTTTATTTTTGACAATGTAGGACAGTGTACTAGCACTATGAATGTGTACTAGTCTAATTCAGATCAGGCCCCAGTTTCACAATCATTCACTCAACTGAGTGTACACTAAATTCAAATACCGGTATTTCCTTTTTTCTTTTATCAATATTTTATAAATTTTAAGTCTTATGAGAAAATGTTGTTTTGTGCAACAAAACTACACTATAACATTATACATTTTTGATATTGAAAAATTCCCTAAATTGAGATGAGTACACTCAACTGAGTGAATGATAGTGAAACTGGAGCCTGAAACACTCATGCACCACATGTACTTGTGTTAAGATTAATCCTCAAGATAAATAAAAATTGTCTTGTCATGAATAACTGAAAAATTGCTGATGCGATGTAAAACATTCAGCCAACCACTTCATTAAAATTATATGCAGTTCAAACAAATATAACAAGATCATATTATAAATTAAAAAAAATAATTTATTAACTATGAATTAGAGCTGTCATTGATATATTAAAACGGAATCCCTGATCAAGAATTGAAATATCTATAAAAACAACTGACTGCCACATTTGGTTTACATTTTATTTAACATTATTTACACAGTATTGGTATTTATCTTAATATATCAATGAAGCTCTGTGTATGTGTGTGTTTGTGTATGTGTTTGTGCAGATGTGTGCATGTGTGCATGTGTTGGTGTATGTTTCTTCTGTCAATGTAGGTTGTGCTGACATTACTACTTCTCTCCTATTAGTTATCAACAACCATCTTTGGCATTTTGTCCTCCCAGCAGGTCAGCCACCACTAGTGAAGAATAAGACTCAAAGACCAAGGCAGAGCATTTCTCCATCAACTATGGTACATTGATGTATGTAAAAAGACCAAAAATCAATTTAGGTATGTTTTTCGATGAGGGTAAAACTTACCTTTTACAAATAATGACATATGTTATTGGGGATAGAAAGTGATTTAAAAGAAAGAGAAAGAAGGTTAAATGATTAGCAATGGACATTTTAGTGTATTAGTAAAGTGAATGTTAGCAAAAGGATTGTCATTATCTGGCCATCGTTAACATGAACATATACAAAATGTATATATGCCAAATATTCAATTTTGTTATACATCAATGATACCAAGTTAACTTCAAAACACTAAACCCCAATTTCCAAACCCAATCCTCCATTAGCGATGACACGACCAAACTACTAAAAGGACAACAATCCAATATTGATGTTGAAAAACCGCTAGGATTGAAGCAGAGCAACCAGACACAAACTAACATTGAAGGAAGAGAACAATAAAAATTATACATAAATAACAGTAAAAATTATATATACATGTACTGGTCTGTTATACCTTAAGAGTTTCAGAAATTTCTCAATGCATTTGTTATCTTATAGTGTTCCTTAAAATATTGTCCACTGTCCTATCATATTGACCAGTAGTGTCTACTATCCTATCATATTGACCAGTGTCTGTAAACAGGTTTGTATTATATCAAATTCCTCAGAATATTGTCCTCAGAAACATATTGACCAGGACTGTTTGTAAATAGGTTTGTATTATATCCATTTCCTCAGAATGTTGTACTTAAAAACTTATTGACCAGTACTGTCTGCAAGGATTTCCATTTCATTTTATTATAATCCTCAAAATATTAATCATGATTGTCCATAGATATACGTGTTCGTTTATATTGTTCCTTAAAATGTTGTCTATTGTCTTCATAATATTGTCCATTACTGTCTGCAGGTTTATGGATATATCCTTGTCCTTCCTCAAATTAAAAAGATGTGTGTTTATAAACAAAGTGTTCCTTCATGCAGCTGTCCAGAAAATATATGGATCCATTCTAGATCTTTCCTAAAAATACAGAAATATTGATGTAAAAAGATTGTCATTTATCTTAAAAAATACTTAAAATGGCACAGTATGTAATGATTTATTACTAAAATATTTATTTAATAGTCTTATTTGGTTAGAAGTCCAATTAGCAAGGATTCGTCCAAACATCGGCACACGAACATATAAAAATGTTACCTTTTTATTGCTCTATCTGTACCTCACAAAAGGCATTAAAAAAAGCTATGGCACTATTTAAACAAGACATACCTTTTCTGAAACATTTTCTTGTACCTTTTTTTGAATCTAAACCAAGGAAGTTTATATGCTGAACATTGTTTTTTTTTAAAGTTTACTCCCCCCCCCCCCATATGGACTTGACTGCCTTGACACTAGTAAAATACTCTTGACTGATGTTAAATAAAACATCAATTACTACACCCCACTCATACAAATTACTGTAAATCAGGAAATTAATGTGTCATGAAATTAATGCAAATTGCGGATTTTGAAGTAAAATGTGTATTGAAATTAATGCAAATTTTTTAAATTCAATTTTAGAAAATTTTTTTGCCTATCTTTTATTTTACAATTATAAACAGTAAATTATGGACTTAAAAATCATTATCTTATGTCTTCCTTAATTTATAAACACGTTATAAACAAATACGTTATTTTTAATCAACCAGGGTGGTAAAGGATTGTCAGAACAAAGAAACGTGCATTTTTTAAAAAAAAAAGAAACACATGAATATAACACTTGGGTTTTTTTTTTTTATTAAAATAATGCATTCAAAATTAGTACGTCACAGTCGGCATGTGTACAACTAATCTTTTGTCTGCAACTCATGAGTTTAGAATGTGTTAGGATACTTATTATCACTGTACTGTCAATTTGATGTCCCAGCCAAGGTTCAAAATAATGTACGAGTCTCAATTCTACTCATAGCAGAATTCCCAGTAGGAAAGAAACAGTACAAAATTACCGCTAAATGAGAAAGTACTCCAATTAATCAGTTACCATAACAACTTCTGTTTAAGGGGTGAACTCAATTTACAATAAACATACAGTAATTGCAAAATAAATGCGACAAGAAATTAATGCGATGAAATGGGCCTCGCATTTTTCGCATTAATTTCTTGCTTGCATTAATTTCCTGATTTACAGTATTATTAAATAAAAAGGGAGATAATTTCAATTTTTTATATTACCTTAATATATTTTAATTAGTCCTTTTTTTCTCTCTTGATTTAGTTGTTCTTTTTTTTTCCTTTCTTGATTTACCTGATCAAATAAAAATATTACAATCAAATAATAATATTATCATTAAAAATATTATCATTTAATATAATATATAAATACAATAATGGAATATATTAAAATAAAGGCATCTTTTCTACTTAAATGAAACAAAATTTGTTCAAATTATTAATTTCTTTTAATTAAATATATCAATGATTTTTGGCCATTTTTTATTTTATTTTAATGACCAGAAAAAGTAGTTTCATTATGAAGGCAAACATCAGTCTCTTTTTTTTTCTCACTTTTTGCATTTGAATAAAATTATATTAAATAGTTTACAATTCCTAATTACAATCCCATAAATAAATATGAAAAAAGTTGAAAATGACCTTTTGACCTTGAAATTTAAAATCAAGTAATGTGACCCAACATCTATCCAACGTTTAATGTAACAAAGATATAATTATTTTAATGAAAATCTATTGATAAAAAAAATGAAATTTTTGGTTATTTACAAATAACCATCAACATTACTTTATTTTAAAACAAGAGGCCCATGGGCCTTAACGCTCACCTGAGGATATGGCCAAAATCACTGGCAAAAATACATACAATATTCTAATATACATACATAATATACATGCCTATAAAAAAGGTTAAATAGTTTCCAAGATAATTAACAATTTCAGTCTTTTTATGCATCTATGACCTTGAACTTTGAACGTATGACCTTGAGTCATATATCAAAATGATCGTCATGTCAATACCTACAATATTCTAATATATATGTCTATACAAAAAGTTAATAGTTTCCAAGATAATTAACAATTTGAGTCTTTTTATGCACCTATGTACTTGACCCTTGAACATATGACCTTGAGTCATATATCAAAATGATCGTCATGTCAATCTTTACAATATTCTAATATATATGCCTGTGAAAAAAGTTAACAGTTTTCAAGATAATTAACAATTTGAGTCTTTTTATGCATTTATGACCTTGGCCTTTGAACGTATGACCTTGAGTCATATATCAAAATGATTGTCATGTCAATACCTACAATATTGTTATATATATGTCTATACAAAAAGTTAATAGTTTCCAAGATAATGAACAATTTCAGGCTTCTTATGCACTTATGACCTTGACCTTTGAATGTATGACCTCGAGTCATATATCAAAATGATCGTCATGTCAATACCTACAATATTCTAATATAAATGCCTATGAAAAAAGTTAACAGTTTAGTTTTCAAAATAATTAACAATTTGAGTCTTTTCATGCATCTATGACCTTGAACTTTGACACATGACCTTGAGTCATATATCAAAATGATCATCATGTCAATACCTACAATATTCTGATATATATGTCTATACAAAAAGTAAATATTTTCCAAGATAATAACAATTTGAGTCTTTTTATGCACTTATGACCTTGACCCTTGAACGTATGACCTTGAGTCATATATCAAAATGATTGTCATGTCAATACCTACAATATTCTAATATATATGCCTATGAAAAAAGGTAACAGTTTTCAAGATAATTAACAATTTGAGTCTTTTTATGCATCTATGACCTTGACCTTTGAAAGTATGACCTTGAGTCATATATCAAAATGATCGTCATGTCAATACGTACAATATTGTAATATATAGGTCTATACAAAAAGTTAATAGTTTCCAAGATAATTAACAATTTCAGGCTTTTTATGCACCTATGACCTTGACCTTTGAACGTATCACCTTGAGTCATATACCAAAGTGATCGTCATGTCAATACCTACAATATTCTAATATATATGCCTATGCAAAAAGTTAATAGTTTTCAAGTTAATGCACAATTTTAGTTTTAATAAGCAAAAAATAACATTTCAGGGGCAACAACTCCTAAATGCATTATCATATAGTTACGAAACTTTGTATTTTTTTTTATTTTGTCATTCTGAACATTTTCACAATGTTTTGATATTATATATCTTTAAAATTTTTAAAGAAAATATACAAAAACAGCATAATTACAAACTAGGTCATGACCTTGAACTTTGACCTTGACCCCATTTTGAAGGTTATTTTAAGAAAAAGTCAAAACTGAAAACCCCATGTCATTATCTGCTCAAGTAGTCAAGTTATAACAATTTGAAGCCATTTTACGAAATTTTTAAAATTAAACGCAAAAACGCGTAACCCATTTTTCGACCAAATTTCACAAAATGAACAAACTACAGGTTTAAGACCCTAGAGAAGCCAAATATCACATCAGATTTTTTCTCCCATCATCGGTTTCGGAGAAGAAGATTTTTTAAAATTTTTGGACCCCTAGGTCACCTTGACCTAGTTTTGGTAGCCATGGCAACGCCATGAACAAATCTGAATTGCACCGGCCCATATATGCTTCTGACCAAGTATCATTTAAATCTGTCCAGCAGTTTTGGAGGAGAAGTCGAAAATAGGTGTTAACGACGCACGCACACGTGCACGCACATACACACGCCGCGCCATGCCATAAGCTCACATGACCTTTTGGTCAGGTGAGCTAAAAAATCACTGGAAGTATGATGTTTAAATCATTTCCTCTCCTACATTTGTGCAAAAAGAGTTGAAAACAGGAAAATGTGTATTACCTAATCTGTAGGAATTTGGGTATTTTGTTCTCATTGTCCATATATCTGTGAAGTTTTGGTTCTAACAGCTAGTATCTCTTCATTTTGCTACAAATTCAAAGTTTTTGCATCTGAATTTTCCCCATTTCTGACACAATCTGGCTTACAATGTTCCTAGAAATACTGTCAATTGTCCTCAACATATTGTCTATTTTTGTCCATAAATGGGTTTGCATGGTATTGTTTCCCAAATATCCATTGTTCTCAACATATTGACTATTGTCTGTAAATGCTTTTGTACGATATTGTTCCCCAATCATTCATTGTTTCATAAATTTATTTATAGGTTGGTATCCTTGTTTTTCTAAAAATAGACTACTGGTAGCATTTTATATATATATATCTAAAATCTTCTTTCTTGGTGTTATGAAGAAATGAATGTAGTGTTCCATGTATGGTTTCCTAAAAATTAAAAAAAGATCAATGTAAAATATAATGTTTTTAAAAAGATTTAACATGAAATGGTTATTTAAAAAAGCCTTGTATACAGGTTATGTTTTGTTATTTGTGATTTTTTTCGTCATCTATGTACTTCTCATGAACAAGGGTGTCGAGTTTTATAATAAAAACTTATCAAATGTTGTTAAAATTCATACTTCACTTTATATCATTCAAATTATTTCAGAAATGTATGAAACAACTTTTACTGAATTTTCTTTCAATTGAGGAACTCTGGGACAAAAGTGCCTAACAACCCAGGTTTAAATCTCCAATTTGGGTATAAGAGCAATAAAGCTTGTCACTTCATTCCTTTGAGGTTTGCAATGTCCGTTTGGTTGGCACAATAACACTTTAATGAATCTGCAACATTGCAGAAAGGGTGCTAGTACTAAAGGTTGCCAAAGTATGTACATTGGATATTAGACACAATTATGTTTGAGATAGAAGTTTTAACACCAGCAGATTCTAATTAGACTTAAAAATAGGTAGCGAGTCCTTTTCCAGGAAATCAGCATTTAGAAATGAGAACACATGGTACTTCAGAGAAAACCGAAAAAACCAATGCCCACATGATAGACATGGCACTAAAGAACCCTCTTTGCACATTGCCCTGAACTCAATTCAAAGGTAAAAATTTCTGCCACTTCACCTATAGCTGGTATGTCTCAATATAAGTGAATATTCTTGACTTGGACACAAAACCTAATTCAATGAATGAATGAATCTTATTACTCCAAACTACTCCTTCAAATGAATTATTTATAGTAGAAAAAGAATTTTAATTCTTATAATAATTACCTCTATTTCCACCTGTTGCTTCTTTTATCTTGATTTACCTGACCAAATAACAATTATAGTTTCATTAAAGATATGAAAATACCATAAAGGTATATGCTGGAGTAATTATTTTCTACCCCTAAGCGTGTTGAGAAAAATAAAATTCTGCATCACTGTTGGGGTTGACAATAACAACATAATAAAGAAATGCTCAGTTTTTTGGGCCAGATTTAGACCGAAATATGAAGTATTAATGTGGTCATGCTCAGTTTAACTTTTTACTATGACAGTAAAATCCTAGATTTTTTAACTTTCTATCTTAAATTAAAAATATGAACAGTTTGCTTTTTTTTTCATTTTCCTTGGATAAAATTGAGAAAAATGTTGAAAATGGAAGTTTTTTGTTTATAAAAAAAATTTGCTTTATTCTTAGATAAAAATATCAATAACTTCAAACTTTACAATTCTGTTTAAATCTCTGAATTATAAAACAAATCTCAATATTTAAAAAAAAAATCTATTACAAAAAAAAATAATTCATTACCCAATTTGTGGGATTTTGGCAAATTCTTTTCTGTTTACTGTCTATTATTTCTTCACCGTCTTATTTGAGACTATTGGAAAGGGTTTCTCTCTTCTTTGTCATCTCTCATGTGACTATGGGCAGAGTTTCTCTTCTTTGTCATCTTATTTGTGATGATGGGCAGGGTTTCTCTCTTCGTTGGCATCTTATTTTTGACTATGGGCAGGATTTCTCTCTTCTTTGTCATCTCTCATGTGACTATGGGCAGAGTTTCTCTTCTATGTCATCTTATTTGTGATGATGGGCAGGGTTTCTCTCTTCGTTGGCATCTTATTTTTGACTATGGGCAGGATTTCTCTATTCTTTGTCATCTCTCATGTGACTATGGGCATAGTTTCTCTTCTATGTCATCTTATTTGTGATGATAGACAGGGTTTCTCTCTTCATTGGCATCTTATTTTTGACTATGGGCAGGATTTCTCTATTCTTTGTCATCTCTCATGTGACTATGGGCAGAGTTTCTCTTCTATGTCATCTTATTTGTGATGATAGACAGGGTTTCTCTCTTCATTGGCATCTTATTTTTGACTATGGGCAGGATTTCTCTATTCTTTGTCATCTCTCATGTGACTATGGGCAGGGTTTTTCTCTTCTTTGTCATCTCTCATGTGACTATGGGCAGAGTTTCTCTTCTTTGTCATCTTATTTGTGATGATGGGCAGGGTTTCTCTCTTTGTTGGCATCTTATTTTTGAATATGGGCAGGATTTCTCTCTTCTTTGTTATCCTATTTTTGACTATGGGCAGGATTTCTCTCTTCTTTGTCATCTTTTTCTGACTATGGGCAGGATTTATCTCTTTTTTGTCATCTTATTTTTGACTATGGGCAGGATTTATCTTTTCTTTTTCATCTTATTTGTAACTATTGGCAGGGTTTCTCTTTTCTTCATCTTATTTGGGATGATGGGCAGGATTTCTCTCCTCTTTGTCAACTTTTTTTTTTACTATGGGCAGGGCTTCTCTATTCTTTGTCATCTTATTTGTGATGATGGACAGGGTTTCTCTCTTCTTTGTCATCTTATTTGTGACTATGGGCAGGGTTTCTCTTTTCTTTGTCATTTTATTTGTGATGATGGGCAGGGTTTCTCTCTTTGTCCTTCTAATTTTGATTATGGGCAGTATTTCTCTCTTCTTTGTCATCTCTCATGTGACTATGGGCAGAGTTTCTCTTCTATGTCATCTTATTTGTGATGATGGGCAGGATTTATCTCTTCGTTGGCATCTTATTTTTGAATATGGGCAGGATTTCTCTCTTCTTTGTTATCTTATTTTTGACTATGGGCAGGATTTCTCTCTTCTTTGTCATCTTATCTTTGACTATGGGCAGGGTTTCTCTCTTCTTTGTCATCTTTTTTTTTTTACTATGGGCAGGATTTCTCTCTTCTTTGTCATCTTATTTGTGATAATGGGCAGGGTTTCTCTCTTCTTTGTCATCTTTTTTTTTTTACTATGTGCAGGATTTATCTTTTCTTTGTCATCTTATTTGTAACTATTGGCAGGGTTTCTCTTTTCTTCATCTTATTTTTGACTATGGGCAGGATTTCTCTCCTCTTTGTCAACCTTTTTTTTTTACTTTTGGCAGGGTTTCTCTCCTTTGTCATCTTATTTGTGATAATGGGCAGGGTTTCTCTCTTCTTTGTCATCTTTTTTGTGACTATGGGCAGGATTTCACTCTTCTTTGTCATCTTATTTTTGACTATGGGCAGGGTTTCTCTCTTCTTTGTCATTTTATTTGTGATGATGGGCAGGGTTTCTCTATTCTTTGTCATTTAATTTTTGACCATGGGCAGGATTTCTCTCTTCTTTGTCATCTTATTTGTGATGATGGGCAGGATTTCTCTCTTCTTTGTCATCTTATTCTTGTTTATGGGCAGGTTTTCTCTCTTCTTTGTCATCTTATTTTTGACTTTGGGCAAGGTTTCTCTTCATTGTCATCTTATTTGTGATGATGGGCAGGATTTCTCTCTTCTTTGTCATCTTATTTTTGACTATGGGCAGGATTTCTCTCTTCTTTGTCATCTTATTCTTGTTTATGGGCAGGTTTTCTCTCTTCTTTGTCATCTTATTTTTGACTATGGGCAAGGTTTCTCTTCTTTGTCATCTTATTTGTTATGATGGGCAGGATTTCTCTCTTCTTTGTCATCTTATTTGTAATAATGGGCAGGGTTTCTCTCTTCTTTGTCATCTTATTTTTGACTATGGGCAAGGTTTCTCTTCTTTGTCATCTTATATGGGATGATGGGCAGTATTGCTCTCTTCTTTGTCATCTTATTTTTGACTATGGGCATGGTTTCTCTTCTTTTGTCATCTTATTTGTGATGATTGGCAGTATTTCTATCTTCTTTGTCATCGTATTTGTGACTATGGGCAGGGCTTCTCTCTTCTTTGTCATCTTATTTGTGATGATGGACGGGGTTTCTCTCTTCTTTGTCATCTCTCATGTGATGATTAGCAGGGTTTCTTTTCTTTGTCATCTTATTTGATGATGGTCATGGTTACTCTTTTATTTGTAACTATGGGCATGGTTTCTCTTCAGCATCTTATTCGTGACTATGGATATTGTTTCTCTTTTCTTCACCATTTTATTTTGTGACTATGGGCATGGTTTTTTTTATTCTTTATCTTATTTCTGACTATGGGCAGGGTTTCTCTCCAGCATCTTATTTGTGACTATGGGCATGGTTTGTTTTTTCTTTATCTTATTTGTGACTATGGGCATGGTTTGCTTTTTCTTCACCCACTTATTTGTGACTATGGGCAGGGTTTCTCTTCAGCAACTTATTTGTGACTATGGGCATGGTTTCTTTTTTCTTCATCTTATTTGTGACTATGGGCAGGGTTTCTTTTCAGCATCTTATTTGTGACAATGGGCAGTGTTTCTCTTTTCTTCACCATTTTATTTGTGACTATGCACAGGGTTTCTTTTTTCTTCACCATCTTATTTGTGACTATGGGCAGGGTTTATCTTTTCTTCACCATCTCATTTGTGACAATGGGCAGCGTTTCTCTTTTCTTCACCATCTCATTTGTGACTGTGGGAAGGGTTTTCTTTATCATGTTATTTGCGACTATGGGCAGGGATTCTTTCTCCACCATCTTATTTGTGACTTTGTGCATGATTTGTCTTTCTTTACCATCTTATTTTTGGCAATGAGAAGGATTTCTCTTTCTTCACCATCTTATTTGTGATTACAGACAAGATCTCTCTTTCTTCACCATCCTATTTGTGAGTATGGGCAGGGTTTTCTTTTTCTTATTTGTGACTATTAGCAGGGTTTCTATTGTCTTCACAATCTTATTTGTAATGACGTGCAGGGTTTCTCTTTTACTTCACCATCTTGTTTGTGACTATGGTCAGGGTTTCTCTTTTCTTCACCATTTTATTTGTGATGAATGGCAGGGTTTCTCTTCAGCATCTTATTTGACAGGTTTTCTTTTAATTCACCATTCTATTTGTGACTGGGCAGGGTTTCTCTTTTCTTCACTTTATTTTTGACTATGGGCAGGATTTCTCTTTCTTTGCCATCTAATTTGTGACAATGGGCAGGATTTCTCTTTTTTCCCCATTTTGTTTGTGATGACCAGCAGGGTTTCTCTTTTACTTCGCCATCTTATTTGTGATTATGGGCAGGATTTTTCTTTTCTTCACAATCTCTCATGTGACTATGGGCTGGGTTTCTCCACCATTTCATATGTGACTATAAGCAGGTTCTCTTTTATTTCACCATGTCATTTGTGACTTCGGGCAGGATTTCTCTTCTTCACCATCTCTTATGTGACTATGGACAGGTTCTCTTTTACTTACCATCTTGTTTGTGACTATGGGCAAGGTTTCTCTTTTCTTCAAAATCACAAGTTGTTTGTGACTATGAGCAGGGTTTCTCTTTACTATTTTATTAGTTAAAATGGGTGGGATTTCTCTTTTCTTCACCATCTCTCATGTGACTATGAGCAGGAATTCTCTTTTCTCCATAATCTCATTTGTGACTAAAGGCAGGTTTTTTCATTTCCCCTCATTTCTGACTATGTGTAGGATTTCTCTTTACCATCTCATTTGTGACTATGGGCAGAATTTCTTTTTTCTCCATTTTATTTGCAAATATGGGTGGGTTTCTCTCTTTTCATCAAATGTTTAATTGTGGCAGTGTTTCATTTTTCTTCAGCATTTCACATTGTTTATTAGTGACTTTGTGGCAGGGTTCATTTGACATATTTTAATAGCAGGGCTTCTCTTTTCTTCAGCATTTAGGCTGTTTTTTCTACAGCATTTGATGTATCTTCAGAACTTTGTGGCATGGTTTCTCTTCTACAGCATTTAACATATCTTGGAAACTTTGTGCCAGGGTTCTCTTCTACATCATTTGACATATCTTGAAAATATTGTGGCAGGGTTTATCTTCTACAGGATTAGAACTATCTGGTAACTTTGTGGCAGGGGTTGCTTTATTCAGCATGTTGTGGCAGGGTTTCCCTTCTGAAGCATTTAACATATCTTGGTAACTTTGTGGCAGGATTTCTCTTATTCAGCATTTTGTGACTGTGTTTCTTTTCTACAGTATTTGATGTATCTTGGTAACTTTGCGGCAGGGTTTCTCTTTCTCAGCATTTTGTGACCGGGTTTCTTTTCTACAGTATTTGATGTATCTTGGTAACTTTGTGGCAGAGTTTCTCTTTCTCAGCATTTTGTGGCAGGGTTTCTTTTCTTCAGCATTCAACTATCTTGGTAACTTTTTGGCAGGGTTTCTTTTATTCAGTATTTTGTTGCAGGGTTTCTCTTTTACTGCATTTGACGTTTTATCTTAAGTTTTGAAGCAGGATTTCTTCTCTTCAGCATTTTTGTTTTTCTTTATTCTTCACCTTTATCAGTGCAGGAACCATTCTCTTCACCATCTGGCATTTCTGTAACTATCTGTGGTTAATTTGATTCTTCACTATCTGATATTGATTTTGGGCTTTGTTTCAGGGATTTCATTTTTTCATTACAATTCTGTGATTTCTGGGATTTTTTTCCTTATCACCAACAAGGGAAAAATTTTCTTTTCATTGTCTAATGTCTTTTTTCACCATAAATCACTAATTTGTGGCAGGGATTTTTTCTTCTTCACCATTTTACTTTTGTATCTGTATCAGGATAGATTTGGGAATTTGTCAGTGTTTTCTTCATTAACTTATTTGGTTTTTTAAACACTTGTGGGGATTTATCATGTTCACTGTTTATTTGAAATCTTGTGTTTTTTCCTTGGCATAGCCTTTATCTTCCATACCAACTGACTTTTTACGTTTATGAATTCTTGTAGGGTTTCTCTTTTTTCACTTTCCAACATGTATCTTTGCTACTTTAGAGATTAATTTTTTCACTGTTTGAAACACATCTGACTGCAGGTTTCTGTTTTCTTTAACACTTGTTCTGTTTCTGCCCTCAGTATATGCAATCCTGCCTTCTCCTTCCCTCTTGTTGTAGTTTGTACCTGCTTCTAATCTACCCCTACTAGTTAATCGAATTCAATAAAGGAATTTTTGTGTTCAAAGTACTGCTACATCCAGCCGTCCATTCATCAACTTCAATTGTGTATTTTTGCAACCAAGGTGACACATCTGCAGCTGATCCATTTATCAACTTCATATTGGAAAGCTGTCCTCTCTTCAGATGATCTCAACACCAACAATGAAGAAATGGACTCAGAAACCAGTGTAGTGTTTTTTCAATTAACAGAGGCACATTGGCGTATATAATGACCTAAAGCTAAATTAGTATGTTACTCGATGAGGGCAAAAAATACCCCTTTACAAATACTGACATTTTGTTATTGAGGACTGAAAGTGTGCATTAAGAAGAAGAAAAAAGGGGTTATTAAATTAGCACTTGGACATGTCACTGTATTAGTATAGTGACTGTAAGTAATGGGTTGTTTGCCATTATTTGATCATCGATAACATGTTAATGACCAAAAATTAAATTTTGCTACACTACAATGGTCCTTAGTTAATCTATTAACACTACAAAGATTTCCAAATCCATTTTTTCATCCCCACTGCGAAGACCAAAGTGTCGAGATTCGAGCTTTCCAACAGGGGAAGTTGACAAACTTCAATCGAAGTGAATTAACCCCAATAAACTGGTCTGCCACCAAGACCACTATACCCATATTGAAGTCGAAGAACTTATACTAGCCTTAGTTGAATACAATGAACTATTCCGAAAATTGAATTCTCAAAACTTTTGCAAGTAGCATAGAAAGGCTCAAACTACAACATTAAAGAAAGAGAAAAACAAAATATTACATATCCTGCCTACTGCAGTTTGGGGAATTCATGGTCTTCTGCCTCTTCTCGCTGATCATTCCTCTAGATGAACTTTGAAAACCATTTCATACCAAAGTTGAAAGGTCATTCTTCATATTCTTTCCTATTTACTCTGGGTTCTACTGATCCATGTAACATATGTTTGTCTTAAGTCAAGATTCCATGGGATGGCCTGAAAATACAGAAAAACGTTTCTTAAAATTAATGTCAAATCAACTAGCATATAAGCCTGGTAACTGAACTATATGTCTTGCCCTTGCATATTTACTAGAACAAGAGGCCCATGGGCTTTAACACTCACCTGAGGATATGGCCAAAATCATTTGCAAAAATACATACAGTATTCTAATGTACATGCCTATACAAAAAGTTAATAGTTTCCAAGATAATAAACAATTTCTTTCTTTTTAAGCACCTATGACCTTGACCTATGAATGTATGACTTTGAGCCATAAATCAAAATGGTTGTCATGTCAATACCTACAATTTTCTTATATATATACCTATGCAAAAAGTTAATAGTTTCCAAGATAATTAACAATTTGAGTCTTCTTGTGCATCTATGACCTTAACCTTTGAATGCAAGACCTTGAATCATACATCAGAATGATTGCCATATCAATTCCTACAATATTCTAATATACAACCTATACAATAAAAAAAGTTTTCAAGCTAATGTACAATTTTAGTATTTATAAGCCAAAAATTACATTTCAGGGGCAACAACTACTTAGTTACAAAACTTGGTATATTGTTAGATTTTGTTGAATTGTATTAATTTCTTGTCACATTTTTTTTTTTCCGATTTCTGTATTCTGTATATTTGTTGTAAATTGAGTTACCTCCCTTCACCGGAAGTTTTTATCGTAACTGATTTATGAGAGCACATTCTCATTTAGCCTTAATTTTTTGCTGTTTATTTCCTACTGGGAATTTTGATTGAAATCGTGACTGCTACATCATTTTGAACCTTGACTGGAACATCAAATGGAAAGTACTGTGATTATAAGTAATCTAACATTCTAAACTCCTGAGTTGAAGACGAAGATCAGTTGTACACATGCCGACACCGACGTCCTAATTTTGAATGCTTTATTTTAATAAAAACTCCAAGCATTATATTTGAGTATGTTTGTTTGTTTTTTTTTAAAATAAAAAAACACGTGTTTTTTTGTTCTGATAATCCTTTACTACCCTGGTTAATTTAAAAAATGGGTCATAGGCACACCTCACTGTTTATTTTAATATTTTAATTATTTGTTTACTGAAAGTTTGTTTATAACATGTTTGTGTATTAAGGAAGACATAATATAATAATTTTTGAGTCCATAATTTAATGTTTATAATTGTAAAATAAAAGATTGGCAAAATTTTTAAAAATTGAAATTTAAAAAATCGCATTAATTTCAATACGCATTTTACTTCAAAATCGGCAATTTCATGTAGCATTAATTTCCTGATTTACAGTATTCAAGTTATAACAATTTGAACCATTTTACGAAATTTTTTGAATTAAAAGTAAAAACGCGTAACCAGTTTTTTTCTTTTTTTTTTAATACCAAATTTCACGAAATGAACAATAATAGGCTTAAACCCTAGAAAAGCCAAATATCACATAAGATATTTTCTCCAATTCATTGGTTTCAGAGAAGAAGATTTTTTTTAATTTTTGGACCCCTAGGTCACCTTGACCTAGTTTTGGTAGCCATGGCAAGCCATGAACAAATCTGAATGGCAATGGCCCATATATGCCTCTGACCAAGTATCATTAAAATCTGTCGAAAATAGGTGTTAACGATGCACACATGCATGCACATACACATGCCACACCATGACATAAGCTCACATGACCTTTTGGTCAGGTGAGCCAACAAAATGCAGGGTCTGACTGGGGATCAAACCAAGAACCTCCAGCACTATAGGCGAGTGCTCTATCAACTTAGCTACCCAGACCACTAGACATAAAAAAAGGTGAATCACCAAATGTTTATATTACTCCCTAAAATATTCTAATATAAACATGCCTATACAAAACATTTTCCTGATAATTATTTCAATATTCTTTTGCAGCTGAACCAATGACCATAGCTATATATATATCAAAGTGATTGTTAAAACACCTGCTATATTCTAATATTAACGTAGACATGTAGTTATCCAGGTTTTATTTGCAGCTGTGGCCTTGACCCATTGACCTTAAACTATATATCAAAATAATTGCCATATCAATAACTTAAAGAACAAAATATCAGATTCAAGAAAATTTAAAAGTTGAAAAATTACAAGAATTTTCTTGGAATAAGTAACATCTGCAGATTTTCAAAACATTTGCCCAAATTCTAAAGAAGGAACTAGATCCACAAGCAATAAGTCAACAATGTCTATTTACAAAGAAAGAGAGCCATTTTGATTTTGATTGTTTGTTTTAGAGGCATCCTCTAGACATAATAAAACTGCAAAGATTGAAAATATTAGGAGCTAGATGTACAAGCCAGAGCCAATAAACACAAACAGTTTACAACAGTATACAATAATATGATCAATCACTACTGGTAATGGGTGTAAAATAAAACATGTAAACATTTCAAAATGAAAGTGTTACAAATAACAACATACTTTTTATCATCTTCAGTCCTTGCATTATTTCCTATCCTCAGATAAGGTTGTCTTGTCCTAGCATTTGATGTTAACTTCTGCCTGTCAAGTTTAAAATATTTGTTATCAACAAACATAAGAGCATTTACAGCTGAACAAAACTGAGCTCATTTTTATTAACAGAAACTTCTTCTCTCTAAAATTATTAATTTTTGGAGAAGTACTCCAATGCCTTGGAGATAGAGTGGTCTAAAGTCACTCAGTGCCTAGGTTAGAATCTTGCTAAAGGTTATTGGTTTTCATTGGGCACTACAGGATTAGATGTACAAGTAATAACCAACAGACATGCACACATCTTACAAGAGTGTACAATAATTCAACCCATTATTTCCCATCTTTCTGGAACTGGTTGGTTGTATATAATTAAATCTTGGCTTTGGAATAGAACACAATTACTCAACTTCATATTTAGGTGCCTTTTCTAAGCATTATGTTCTTTTCCTAAAATCTCCCTAAAGTAATTTTAAGTAAAACTAGACATTGTGTTTGAGAAGGGCTCAATCGCTGGGTCAGTCACCCCCAATGATAGCAACCTTGATGTGACCCCAAAAAAACACAACTACATGTCATAGGGAACATGTGTACAAAGTTTCATTACATTCTATAAAATGGTGTTTCTGAGATGCTGTTTACAAACTTTCATTCAATAACTCTTAAAATAACAAGGAAAATCATTGGACCATGAAATAAGGTAACAATATCTGACTTTGTGGTAAAACATGTAGAGCATCTAAAATTGTACATATAAAACAAATTTCATCGAGATCGGTCAATTAGTTTCTTTTACAGAGTGCAAAATCAGTAGAGTGTGACATCATTATTATCTCCCTTTCTATTTCATCCAATCAGATGTGACCCCAAAAGGCACAACTGTACAAAATTTCATATCATTCCACTAAACTGTTTTTGAGCTATGGTGTTTATAAAAGTGTGGCAGAAAAATATGGAATAATAATAATAATAATAACAAAGCATAAATCAATGGGTGACTTAAAAATCCAAAATGTGTGTTAGAGCATTTTCTCAAATTAAAAGTGTTTCTCAAGATGTTTGATTTTACACCAAAATATTTAAAAAGTATTCATCATAACATTTTAGTCAGTTCCATTAGTTTTAAGCAAAATCCCCCCCCCCCCCCCAATCCATTATTTTTTTGAAAACATTTTGCCCTTAAAACCAAATAATGAAAGATATATCTAAACAAGAGGCCCATGGGCCTTAACGCTCACCTGAAGATATTGTCCAATGCAGTTTGCAAAGTGCAATAGACAATATATTAAGTACAGAAACTTTAAAAGTTTTCTCAAGTTAAGAACTCCCACAAAACTTTATCAGAAATATATCCACTCACATTTCATTTATAAATAGCTTATATAATATGCATGAAGTAACTGTAGTGCAATGAATAATTTCCAAATCATAAATCAATTTCAGTATACTTGTGCAGCTATGTCCTTGACCTTTGAACATATATGACCTCAAAATATATATGATTGTCATGTCAATACCTACAATATTCTAAAATACATGCCTATACAAAAAGTTAATAGTTTTCAAGATATTTAGCAATTTAAGTCTTTTTTTGCAGCTGTGACCTTGACCTTTCAACATATGACCTTGAACCATATATCAAAATGATTGTCATGTCAATAACTACAATATTCTAATATACATGCCTCTACAAAAAGTTGATAGTTTTCAAAATATTGGCAATTTTAGTCTTCTTTTGCAGCTGTGACCTTGACATTTCAACATATGACCTTGAACCATATATCAAAATAATCGTCATGTCAATACCTACAATATTCTATTATACATGCCTATACAAAAAGTTGATAGTTTTCAAGATAATTAGCAGTTTAAGTTTTTTTTTTTTGCAGCTGTGACCTTGATCTTTCAACATATGACCTTGAACCATATATCAAAATGATCGTCATGTCAAAACTTACAATATTCTAATCTACATGCTATACAAAAGGTTAATAGTTTTCAAGATATTTAGCAATTTAAGTCTTTTTTTGCAGCTGTGACCTTGACCTTTCAACATATGACCTTGAACTATATATCAAAATGATCGTCATGTCAATACCTACAGTATTCTAATATACATGCCTATACAAAACATTAATAGTTTTCAAGATAATTAGCAATTTAAGTCTTCTTTTGCAGCTGTGACCTTGACCTTTCAACATATGACCTTGAACCATATATCAAAATGATCGTCATGTCAATACCTACAATATTCTAATATACATGCCTATACAAAATGTGAATAGTTTTCAAGATATTTAGCAATTTAAGTCTTCTTTTGCAGCTGTGACCTTGACCTTTCAACATATGACCTTGAACTATATATCAAAATGATCGTCATGTCAATACCTACAATATTCTAATATACATGCCTATACAAAAAGTTAATAGTTTTCAAGATATAGTGACAAATATATAATTTTTATCAAATTCCCCACTCAGTGCCTCATAAATTCCCCATTTTGAGTCCCTTGGCTACCATTTGTGCAAATCTGAAAATAGATGACCTAAGGATGTTATAAATGAAATAACTAAGGTATACCTCTTGTAGATTCAGAGGAGAAGATTTTTAAAGTTTTTCACTATTTCCCCCCTTATGGGGCCCCAAGGGGACATAACTCCTTCATTTGTGCTAATCTGAAAGAGCTTCATCCAGGCATGATGGTTACTAAGTTTCATTAAATTTGGCCCAGTGGTTTTGGAGGAGAAGATTAAAATGTAAAAAGTTTACGCACGACGGACGACGCACGAAGATGGATAGCAATAGCTCATCTGAGCTTTCAGCTCAGGTGAGCTAAAAACCTGTAATATAATTATGTTTAAGTTCTATCTTGGTGGAAGATATATTAAAAATTTTCAGGAACAATGAAAAGATTGTATGTTAGAGCATTTACTCAAAAGTCGCAGCTTTTCTTTCAAAATGCAAGCTTTAACCCAAAAATATTTTCAAAATTTGCTTTTAAGCTCCAGAATCATAATTTAACTGCATATATAAACTATGGTTGCAAATTTGATTCCTACAGCAGCTTTACTTGCAGACTTGGGCTTTAATACAATAACTTCCGTTTTTTCCTGTGTCGGGCCAAGGGAGACAAAATTCAATTTTTCTTCCTGAAAAAAATTATGTTTTTTAAAAGCATATTTGTTTTGGTTTGAGTATCTTCCAATTATTATAACAAAGAGAGATGCAAAGTTAGATGATTAAGTCAGACTGACAATATTGCATTACCTTTATAAAGGAACTGAATAACTCTTGGTTGATGCTTCCATCCCAGTTTATTACTGCAGTCAGTGCTTTTTCTTGTCTTCATCATACAACTGAAAAAATGAGGCATCATGTACATGAAATATAAACAATAAGCCAATGGGCTTAAGGGTACCTGCTGTAATGCAAAATTGTTTTTAGCATAAATGATTTATATGCCTTTATACATAACAATATAAAAAACCACATTGAAATAATTGTTAACATAATAGCAGCTTGAAATTCACATTTTGTAACCTTCCCTTGATAGCCGATTGAAAAACCTCATATTGTGTTACCTATTTGGGTGCCAGTGTTAAAATTTGGCCTAAATGTTATATTTTATCACTATTATTGTTATAAATTGCATGTAAAACCTTATCTGCTAGAGGACAACTACTTCCCAACTGTAAACAACTTGGTTGCTACCATCAAGTGTCTGTTAAATGTCTGGTGTATCAATGTAAGAGTTATACATGTATATGTTTATTCATTAACTGGAAATTTGTAATTATATATTTATGAATAAAATAATGTTTAAACTAATCAAGGAAAGTGGAAACATCTGGAACACATCATATAAAATAACTGTTGTTTTGGCAAACTACATGAGAAAGTGATTCAAATTTTTGATTTTGTAAATTAATTTTAAATATATGCAAAGTTAAATGATACATATATTGCATATATATACACCTTGCATAATTTATTGTATTTTGATGGAAAGACTGCACCACAAATATTGTGAATCAAAGTGCTGATAGCACTGATGGAAATATGGGATAAACAATAACGTGTTATTTTCTCTTATGCAAATTGTATAAACAGAGAACACATAAGGTATTATAACAGGAAGGACAATGGCAGTACAAAAAGATAGTTGTCATATGATGTAATCTTAAAAGTGTCTTTGCCTGATTGTTGAAATTACATACATCATCTGGTCGATAGTGGTAAATGCTAATATGTTTTAATAACATGCAATGTTGGGATTCAGATGTTTTTAATTAGTTCTGACCAGCTGTACCAACAAGGGATGTGTTTATTTCGACGCATCCAAGGTGCGATCCATAGTGAATTGTAACACTGTGTGTCTGTGATCTAGTTTCATACAAATGTTGAAGGCTTCACTTCTATGATACAAATAGCAAATCCTGACACAAGTAACTTTCCATAAATGGATACAAGGTGTAAACAACCTCCAACCTAATTCTTATTCTAAGTTGATTTGAAAACAGCTGTTGGAGACACAGGTCTGTTAGGTCTGACAAATTCAGATCAGATCAAACTTCCTCACACTTGGTTCTGTCTTGAGGAGATTCAAACCCAGGCAGTGAGAGGTGCTGTGATCCTTTAAACACTGTTATGACCACTTAGCCACTGAGGCTCCCATTCTTCAAAGATAAGTACCAGACACTTTGTGTGCTCAGCATAATACAACTAAAATATGCTGGCATATACACTAGAATACATTGGCAGCTGATGGAATTGGGGCTCTAAATGTTGACATAGATGTCCTAATTTTGTTCCCATGCTAGTGGTGTGAAAAAAAATTCAGTACCATTGTAACATGTGTGTCCATCATGTTCATATATCCACCAATTCTATAGCTAGAAATATTGACAAGAAACAGCTTAAATCTCTGAAAAATATTTATTTCTTTTAAATTACATATACATGTTGCTCTGTTGCAACAGCAGTTGTTTGCAATACAATGTTAATGTACCAATGAAATTGTTTTTGTTGGACAGAAAAGTTTTGTCTAAGAACGTGAATTCTTGGTCAAATCTTCAAAGTGCAAGTACCCTAATCCTTCAATGTTTTCGGACACTTATGTTTTTGGACACTAATTTTTTAATTTTAATAATTTTTAAATTTCCTCAATTTCGGATGGCAATTTTTTACCTGTAAATCCAGACACGTCTTTGCTGAAACTCAGTTGCAGCATATGATGCAGAGCACTTGAAATAAGGATTTAATAAAATCAAGAAGAAACTTTCTTGTTCTCAATTATTCTAACATTGTTTTCAATTATTTTAACTGTAAATTGTTGTTTTCACACGTTTATTTTATTGTGTATTGGCGCCATTGCATCATAACTTGAAACAGGTTTGTGGAATGTATTAACGTTTTTATGTAAACTCAATAAAATCATACCTTTCATAAGTGCTTTACTTTTCTATGAAAGTGAAAGTTGATTAAAATTAATGTTCACTGCCAGAAATCATGTATGACAGAATCTTGTCGGTACCCTAGTTCAACATCAAAGACATTTTTTTATGAAAACAGAAAGGGACGTTTTTCACTTATTCTCATTTTTCTCGTGTTTGTTATGAGAATTCCCGAAACGACCATGTGATTGTTCCAGCCGACAGACGCGATAAAAAACTGTTTTCCAAGATGAGAATTACATTTAAGTACGTTTGAAATATGATTTAAAATAATTCAATTTTTAACTTTTATTTGCAGAAGTAGTGAGTCGGGACTTGATCCATCTTTGCACTGCCATTTCTTAAAATGTACACACATACGCATGGTAAAATGTTGAATATTTGACTGAAACGAAATTCTCTGAACTTCATCCACAAATAATGCAACACACAATGTATAATAATAATCTGACTGCAGACAATTACAAATAGAAAGCGGCATGTTGGTGCACCTCAAGCGTTGGGAGTTAATGAAAAAACTCTCGTTGTTTACTTGTAAACAAAATGGCAACCTCGATGTGTATTTGTTTACAGAATCATGATTATTGATCATCAAACGCTTTAAAAAATAATAATTAATGAAATAACAACACAAAAGGTTACTTTTACTTGTATTTTATTTAAAATTTTACTTTATCATTGATATATGCGTGGATATCGCGGTTGATAATGTCTAAAAATACCGAGAAGGTTTTTTAATGTTATTTTTTGGAATTTTTTGAAGTTTGTTAAAAATGAGTTTCTGTCAAAGTTATCAATATGTATGAACTTGTATCAAACTCGAATACATATGTAGATTACAATATTTGACAATTGATGAGAGTAGACTGTTTGAAAACAATCATTAAAACATCAATAGCACGACAAATGCTACTTCTCTGCAACAGTTCCTTGCAATGTCGGAACTACATTTTTCAGTGTAGTAAGAAATCAAAATGAACAAGAAAACATTGTCATTCAGAACCCCCGCTCTACTAACTTTCTTTTTTCCACCAATAATTTCAGTGATAACAACTTCTATTCAATTTCATGTTAAACTTATAAGTCTTTTGTTATCTTAACAATAACTTGAAAACTATATGTTTTAAAATGACATTTCATATTTTAATCAAAATATCAACAATATCCATAAGCAGTAAACATTTTTCATCAGTAACACATCAATAGAACTTGATTCTTTTTCTCATGTTTTTTTTTAATTTTTGTTGTTGATGTTGTATTCACTAAAAACAAAAGTGATTATAAGCTATTTAGGTTTAAATGCATATGTTAAAATATATAACATCATTTTGAAAAACGGGAAATAAAGAAAAAATTTGTTCATCATCAACATCATCTCATTATTATCAAAGAGACAAGTTGTTGGTTGAAAAATTCCACATGTAATATGCTATTAATGAAAAAAAAATATATATGTGACAATGTAATAATTACTATTATATATCACTAATTTTGCTCACTTAATGATATTCATTACAAGTATGTCCCACTGTATGAAAATCATCAAGAGCAAGTTTTCATAACCATCATCAGCATCAGCATCATCAACATCATCATTAAGAAAATTAATTCAACATCATTCCTAGCATAAATTCATTATCATCAGCAGCATACATCATCATCGTCATCATCATCATTATAATCATCATCCCTTTTATTTTTTTTTTTTTTATTTATTTTTTTTTTTTTTTAAATATTTGTATAATAAATAATAAATGTATATTTTTTTCAGAAAAATAAAATCCTACACCAAAATACCCACCCAATATAAAGAACTCCATCAAAGATAACAGTAAATTGATAGTAGCCACAAAAAAGAATTTTCTCAAAATCAGTGTTTTCTTTTTAAAATTGACATATTTACCCCAAAATACTGAACCACTTATAAAACCATGTATATATGTTAAACTTCTTTTAATAATTACATGATATCTAGAGTTTCTACAGAATCAGCAGCATACATCATCATCGTCATCAGCAGCAGTAGCATTATAATCATCATCCCTTTTTTAAAATATTTGTATAATAAATAATAAATTTTTTTTTTTTCAGAAAAATAAAATCCTACACCAAAATACCCCCAATATAAAGAACTCCATCAAAGATTACAGTAAATTGATAATAGCCACAAGAGAATTTTCTCAAAATCAGTGTTTTCTTTTTAAAATTGACATATTTACCCCCAAAATACTGAACTATTAAAAAACCATGTATATATGTTCTTTTAATAATTACATGATATTTAGAGTTTCTACAGAAAATCCTATAAAATAAATAAGCAAGTTCATTTTCTCAAAATTTACATTTTTCATATAAAATATGCATTTTTACTAAGAAATACTAAAATTGCAGGTATTAAAATGTTGCAGAGAAATACGTAAACACTTTTGAAGTAATAGCACTATTTCTTTTTGGTATAAATTTATTATCATTAACTTGCTATTCTTAAATCAAAATATAAAAACAAGTAGCAACTTTAACGCAAAAGTTAACATTGTGTTCTAGATGTAGTTTCTGGTCAATAAATTATGTTAAAACATATACACATTTTTAAAAATAAATAAGAATAATAATTTCTTTAAATTAGAATGAAAAATTCTGAAAAATTTTAACTGTTTGAAAAACTTTAATGTAAAAACTTAACATTGTACTTGTGATGGACGGACAAACGGACGGAACTCATTTCTATATCCCCCGCCAACTTTGTTGGAGGGGGGATAATAAAACCTAGTGAAGAAGCTGCAACATTCGGGTCTGTACCCTGGTGCCCTAGGAACCATTGTTCCAATCTTTCCAAAAACCCTGTTTATTGCTATTTTTTATTGTTTCTGTTGTGACGGAAGTTTGTTACATTGCTTAGTTTATGTAAATTTTCAAGCTTCAAAACATCTTTTAATTTTATATATAGTTTTATTAGAAAAGGATAGGGATGTCAAGTGGCTTGTTATAAAATAATATTTGCTTACCTGGATTCTTTATTCCACATGTCCACCTGTTTACCCCTTATTCCTAGGATCATCTGTAGTCCTAATCTATTGTTGTTGGGTCCATCCTCGGTCCTTATCCAATCCATTGTTGTGGGGTACATCTGTAGTCTTTAACCAATGTTGTGTGGTCCATCTGAAGTCCTGTCCTTATCTATCATTGTTGGGTCCATCTTTGGTCCTTATCCATTGTTGTGTGGTCCAACTGTAGTCCTCATGGAATCCATCATTTTGTAGTCCATCTGTAGTCTTCATTAAGTTCATCGTTGTGTGGTCCATCTGTAGTCCTTATCCATTGCTGTGTGGTCCATCTGTAGTCCCCATTCACTGTTGTTGGGTCCATCTGTAGTCCTTATCCATTTGTGTGGTCCATCTGTAGTCTTTATCCAGTTGTGTGGTCCATCTGTAGTCCAATGCTGTGGGTTCCATTGTCCATTTCTGTAAAAAGCAAAAGAATACACAGTCTCTAGACTTAATACTCTCTTACTATATGCCAACAGATCTTACTACTAGATGTTTTCAGTTTATTTCAAAATATGAGAGAATTGATAAAGCCAATGGTTGCTCCCCAAATAAAGGCTGGTTCTAAAGGGGCTATTTAAATTTGTTTAAATAAAGTTTTGCATAAGAAATTGTGCACTGCACTTCTTATCAAGATCTATCTATAACATTTCATCATGCCTATAACAGCTTTAAAGGTATACTCTGAACAAAATTTAAGTATAAAAAATAGCAAAGAGCAAAAGCTCTTTATGTTGATGCTTTTTAAAGGTTTTGAGTTATGCTCCAGACAAAATTATAATGGACAGACAAAGCAACAACTATATGCTCTCCTTTATACAACTGTCAATTTTATTAATACAGACTATCATAGTGTGATTGGACGGTGAATATGACAAATTCCAAAGGACCTTTATGTCCATATATTCATTTATAGTCATATGGGGTCTTGGTTAAACCTCTAAACGGAAACCTATCAAAATTGATTTTTCCCAGTCTAGACCACCATTGGTTTCTCTGAAGTTATACTTTATTTGGCAGCAAACCCTTGCTTTTAGCCAACATAATTTTTCTTTATGTTCAGTAGTAAACACTTGCTTTATGTTCACTGATATCTCTGTAAGTAAAAAATATCTGCTTTTACCACTGTTGTGGCATCCATCTATAGTCCTAATCCATGTTGTGGGGTCCATACATAGTCCTTATCCGTGTTGTGGGGTCCATTGTCCATAACTGTAAAAAACAAATAAAAAAAGTTACAGAATGTCAACAAACTAATTTTACATGGATGCCAATGTAAAAAATAATAATTAACTTTAGCCCTCTTACTGCCAAGGAAAAACCTATTTGCCAGCAGATTTTAGCTCAGTGGTATTTATCTGGCAGCAAACCTCCGCTCAAATTAAGTGGTATTTATCTGGCAGCATACCTCCGCTCAAATTAAAAGGTATTTATCTGGCAGCAGATTGTTAGACTTTACAATGGGCTTTAAAACTTTAAAACTCTGCACAATAAAATGATGCCTAGTTTTTAGGATCTTAAAAAAGCAACTTGCAATTCTAGTTATTCCCTGTGAAAAAGATGTTGATTACACAGGTTCTTTCACCAGACAAGTTCCTCTAATACCTGAATACAGTCAGTCTGTATATATCAATCAGTCTGGTCTCAAGGTGTGTACTGTCAGTCTGTTCCTTGTCTCATGCTGTAGTTGATGCTTGGTGTCTCTACTTCAGCCCTCTTGGTTATAATTTCAATACAGCATTTCACCCTTTCAACAATTCAATTTCAACACTTCTAATGCAGAACAAAATTCAAAAACTTAAATATAGCATTTTTCAAATTAACACAGATACACCAATGCATACTAAAAAAGTAAAAAAAAAAAAAAAAAAAAATCAATTTAGTATGTTTCTCAATGAGGGTAGCGGTACCACTTCCAAATAATAACATAACTGTTAAAGGGAATGAAAAAGTGACTAAGAAGAAGAGAAAGACAAGAATTATATGCATGATTAGCACTAGAAATGTTAGTGTATTAGTCTAGTGGATGTAAGTAATGGGGTTTTTGCAATTATTTGGTCACTGATAGCATGTAAACGCGTATCCACCAAATGGTAAATTTTGCTATTCATCAATGACCTAGAATTAATTTGTAAAACCCTGTATCCAAGTTTCTGAATCTTATTCCTTATCAGAGGTGTTGGGGTGAAACTGCTGAAAGGAAAAAAACACTATACTGAAATCCAACACAAAGACTACAAAATGAGCCACCAATCAATTACAAGATGAAAGAAGGGGTGACCAACAGCTATCTAAAACACACTCATTGAGACCACACTAATTAAAACTCTCCCAAACTTAAGACAGCCACTTGAGCCACTCTACTTTCTCTCACCTTCTAGGTTCAAATCCCACTCTGGCAAAATCTAGTAAGAGAAAGTTTGTCAGTTCACCTGCCAAAGGTTTTCTCTGGCAACTCTGAAACTGACCCAAAAAATCTAAGTGAAAGAATCCCAACTGGGTAGAAAAACCACTTTAATTCATAAACTGACATTTTGTAAGTGAAAAAATCAAGACTGGGTCTTAAAATTACACTAATTTCATAAAGTGTACTGAAATGGATACTTAGCTTCATTCTTCTTGGCAACATGGATACTCATCAACTACATCGACAACTGGTGCTTGTACTTAACTAAAAATATGAAGAAATAAAGATTTTGAATAATAAGAAATTGTAATCTTGATTTCTATTTCAAATATCATAAGTCTCGAGAGCAAAATACCCCAACCATACATCCATTTGTGACCTTGACCTACATACCTAACTGGTATGTGGGACAGTGGCATGTTCATGTACATATTTGTCAAGCATGTAAAAAATCCATTCATATATCATGTAGATATGAGAGTAATGGAGAAGACAGTTTTACATTAGGTCAGAGGTACAGACAGGGTCAATATTCTGAAGACCAATTATATCACTTGATTTGCATTCGACATATAACTTCTCCAATTTGAAGTTGTAAAATGAATGGACAAAGCACCAAATTTATTATTAAAATGGACAATTGTTTTTGTTTTAATGTTTTAGGGACTCTTAAAATGCAATAAAAATTATTAGCTTTGTGTCATTTATTGATTATACAATTTTCTATGCACTCGTATATCTTTTTTTAAAAAATTTCTCACAAAACCAGTTTATCAGGTGAGCTTCAAAAAGCACTGCATTGGCATTTGTTCCATTCCTACACAACTTGACCCCTAGCTTAATAAACATAATAAACATCTGCACCTGAAGCACATGATACGCCCATCAGATATTTAAACTTCTTTTTTAATGTCTTAAACAACTTGACATTTAGCTGAAACATATTTTTTTAAAACAAAAGTAGCAATTTTATTTCTCAATGTTTATTCACAAACCATTTTGATTATAGGACAAATATAACACAAAAGTTTCATAAAAAAAAAAGTTCAAATGATTTTCGAGTTACAACATGCAAAATATACAGCAGCGCCTGGAGCGCATGATACGCTCGTCAGATATCATATTTAAACTTCTTTTTTAATGTCTTAAACAACTTGACATTTAGCTGAAACATATTTTTTTAAAAACAAAAGTAGCAAATTTATATCTCAATGTTTATTCACGAACCTTTTTGATTATAGGAAAAATATAACACAAAAGTTTCATAAAAAAAAGTTCAAATGATTTTTGAGTTGCGACCTGCAAAAAAATGCCTAAAATTTGATAATTTTAGGCCAATAACTCAAGAAAACATACGAATCTCAAAAATAAAAGACTGAGCTCTGCCATGTTTGCCAATATAAAAGTTTCATTCAAATTATTCAAAGCATTTTTGAGTTATTATACAACATGCAGAAAAATGCCTTAAATATGACAATTAAAGTCCCATAACTCCGCAGTGACAACAAAAAAAAAAAAAAGGAATCTCAAAAACAAAAGGGTGCTTTCTGTCATGGATAAAAATATAACACAAAAGAGCCATTAAAAAGTTTAAAGAAAGTTTCAGTTATTGTACAACATGCAAAATATGCCTAAAATTTGACAATTAAAGGCCAATAACTCCACAACGAGAAAACATACGAATCTCAAAAACGAAAGGGAACTTTCTGCCTTAGATACAAACATTTCACAAAAATTAAAATTGCTCAAAGCATTCTTGAGTCAGCATACGACGTGTGGACATACAAACGGACGGACTACGCCATACCATAATACGTTCCATCATAGAAGGGCGTATAATAATCTGCATCTCCCATTTCCAAAAGTTGTCCTGACAACTTTTAATTTTAAGGGTTGCCACTAAGGGGTAATTTTTGTTTATATAAATAAACAAATCTGGATAACTTTCACTTGACTGACAAGAAAAATACTTGTATTTAAGAAACAAGAAACTAATGAAAATTAAAAATTGTTTTTAATAATACATGTCCAGGTAACTTAACCCCTTTTTGAGCCCCACTGAGAGCAATACTTCACCTTGAATAAATAAATAAATCTTTACCTGCAACAATTTACCATTAATATTGGGTTTATTGTGGATAATTGATGAACAAACTTTCAGAGGATTTTATGATAAGCTTCTAATGGATTAATTATTGTCAAGTGTTAATTTTATAAATTTGAGTAGAAAACGGCAAAAATGATAACTGTCCAGACTTCCATGTAAAGCAACTTAATTTCCGATCTACAAATTTCCATATAACACATGGATTGATAAAATCATTTTATTAGTTATGATCATTATGTATTTAGTTTTACCATTGTTTTCAATAGGTTTTATGGCCGATTTCCCCAAAAATTTTCCAGGGAATGGGATTAGTGACCATTGTACACAGGCAATTTTTCGGATTGGAATGCTGTTAGGGTGACTGCTGACCATGTCAGATAGGTGACCGCTCTACAGAGGTTCATTATATATTAAAAAATGTTAGGGACCATTTCAGACTGACCGTAATTGACAGGTGACCACTCTATACAGGTGACAGCTACCACAGGTATTACTGTATCAAAATGATCGTCATGTCAATACACAGATAAGTTTTCAAGATAATTAGCAATTTAAGTCTTCTTTTGCAGCTGTGACCTTGACTTTTGAACATATAACCCTGCACCGATATCAAAATGATTGTCGTGTTGATACCTACAATATTCTAATATACATGCCTATACAAAAAGTTTATAGTTTTCAAGATAATTAGCAATTTAAGTCTTCTTTTGCAGCTGTGACCTTGACTTTTGGACATATAACCTTGAACCTATATCAAAATGATTGTCGTGTTGATACCTACAATATTCTAATATACATGCCTATACAAAAAGTTTATAGTTTTCAAGATAATTAGCAATTTAAGTCTTCGCTTGCAGCTGTGACCTAGATCTTTGAACATATGACCTTGACCCATATATCAAAATGATCATGTCAATACCTACAATATTCTGATATACATGCCTATACAAAAAGTTAAGTTTTCAAGATATAGTGACAAATATAACTTTTAGCAATTTCCCCACCAAGTCCCTTGGCATTTCTTCAGTTTGAGCCCCATGGCTACCATTTGTGCAAATCTAAAACTAGATGACCTAAGAATGTTATTAATAAAATAACTACAGTATATCTCTTGTACATTCAGAGGACAAGATTTTTAAAGTTTTTCACTATTTCCCCCCTTATAGGGCCCCAAAGGGACATAACTGCTTTATTTGTGCAATTCTGAAAGGGCTTCACCCAGGCATGATGGTTACCAAGTTTCATTAAATTTGGCCCTGTGGTTTTGGAGGAGAAGATTAAAATGTAAAAAGTTTTCACATGACAGACAACAGATGATGCACGATGGACAACGCATGAAGATGGATAGCAATAGCTCATGAGCTTTCAGCTAAGGTGAGCTAAAACTTTAATGGATTATATCACTTTGCAATGAAGGCTATTTCCTACCCAATGCAAAACTTTTTCAATCAGTGCAATAGATTATTTTTGCTAAAATTTTAAAGAAGTCACTTAGCTAATTGTAATGAAGAATTTTTCTTTGCCCGTTCCATAACCTTTTTCCGTTACTTAAGTTCTAAGCTGGACTATTTTTTAAAAATGAATATGTTTAGAAAACTGAAAAGATCAACAAAATAGTCATGAGGTCCAAAGGATTAGAGTATCTTATTTCATGTCCCATTCATGACATTCATCCATCATATGGGTGGCAGTTCTGGGTTAGTAAAAGCAACTAGCAGTCAGTTTTCATGACTGACCCTTGAACTTAGTTCATTATGCTGAAGAGTTCTATATAACATTAAGTGACCTTGAACCTTTAACATTGGTTTAAAAAAAAAGGCAAGTTTACATTTGACCCATTATGTTGAAAAATTAAAAAAAAATAAATTCATATACCTTGACCCTTTTACAACATTGAACAGATGTTGAACATTTGCCCCTGAAGTAGTTAGTTGAAAATTTAACATTGAACTGTTGTAGACTAGTTAACTGTAAATTAGGTGCTGGATGTATGCCCAGCTGCTGTTTGGCTTTTGTGACTGTCCATCTTCACTCTGTGACTCACTCCCCTTGTCATGAAATAGAAGTTTTAAAATAAGTTGTTTTTTATAAAATGACAAAATTTCTTCCACTTCTATAAATTTTCCAAGACAGTTAAGCTAAAACTTGTACAAAAAAAACTGCCCATGATTGATTGATTGAATGGGATTTTACGTCCCAGTCAAGAATTTTACACTTATTTTGAGATGTTACCAGCTAGGTGAAGTGACAAAAAATTTGACCTTTGCAGTGCGCTCAGGACAATGTGTGGGGAGGGTTCTTTAAGTGAAAACCATAAAATTTAATGTCAAAGATTTTTAATTACCAAGAACCCCACACAAAATTTTCTCCCAAGACATTTTTTAAAATTGCAAAACCATGAAATTTTAACCCAACAAATATTAATGACACTACAACATTGTAAAAACTTAAATTAAAATTTAAAAAAACAACCAAAAGGGCAACAGATGATTATTGAAAATTATGGTGAATTTGTTCCATTAGGCAAGCATAACCACACTCACTTTTCTGACATCAAAATAAACTGGTACCAGACAATTACACAAATATCATTAAGCCCTGCAATCTAAGCCATGTTCTCAAGACCACCTAGCTATAGAGACCCTTGAAAATAGACATATATTTTATAAGAAAAAAAGGTGAAAGTATTGATTTACTACTTACAGCCTTTGGGAGGTCTATGGGTTCCATCTTATTTTTGGAATGGAGTCGAGGTTTAAATATTTTACTTAATCAGACTTCCTCATACATCTTCAGCGACTGTTCTATAGACAAGATTTTGATTCCTCTGTACAATACCCCTTATATCATCTATATGTTCTGTAAATAAAATATCATCCAAATAAAACAAAAAATAATAAAAAGTTATAAACTACATGGAAGCCAAAGACCAAAACACAGTGAAACATCAATATATAAAGACACCATGACTTGAGATATGATCTTTTCACATGTATATAGACAGGCTTTTTTTTTACAGCTACAATATATGGCAAAGAGATCTTATATGTGCTCATTCTTGCGTATCAATCCAGCAATCCTACTGCCAATTGTGAACAAATACCACCCTTAACATCAACACATGCCTTACTTCATAAATTGTTTTAAAAAGGTTACTGGGTCAGTTGGTTTCTTGTACACAAACATGAAAATGTTTCTTACAATTTGGCATCAAAGAACAGACTTTGTAGTTTGTATAGTCAAATTATCAACTGTTTGTTATAATTTTTGATGTACTTTCTAATCACAACCTAATAATTCTTGTTATTATCATTTACATAATTTATATAAGTATTTACATAAATAATATTGAAATTAAATTTTTGAAAAATAAACACTTTACTATGTTAAGGCTTTCTTGATGTCTTATGGTTCATGTTTTTCTTGTTGATAGTAGGAAGTCCACTGATGTACTACCGAAGTTGTTACCAGAGGAAAGTTCTCATAGCAAACTTCATCAGGATCATCAATCAATGGCAGACATGTCTAAAATAAAACAAGATGGATATCAGATTATACAATTTATTTGAACAGGTCTTAAAACTTAAATTTGAAACCAAAGATAACCCTAAATAAACATCTTACTATCTGTATAATACATATTCTGGTTATATATATATATTTTTTTTTACATTTATCAATGTTTGAAAATCTTGTGTTCATCTTCTGCCATCTGCATGTATTGTCAATGAAAACTTATTTTTGTATTAATCACAAACATTCAAGGGGTATATGATTAAAATTGGTATTTTTAAAAAAGCCAACAACATAAAAATTCTCATAACATTAATATTTCTGTGGCAACAATTAATGTTTTTCCCCCCTCTATAAGTTTTCAAGAAAAAATATGCTTAATTTGTGAAAATTTAACAACTATGTACACATGCTGTTATTTAGAGGGAGAATTTAAGTGTTTTTGAGAGGATTGGTCAGGATAATTGTTTTATGCCCTGATCAATTTTTTTCGCTTTGTTGTTGTCAGTTTTCAAATACAGAGAAAAACCAATAGTCCTCAGCAAGTACAATAATGAACTTTCTCTGGAGGATTTTCAGTGAAATGTTACCCAGATAGTGAGGCACTGAACTGTAAAGGAGTGCTTCAGACCATTCAGTCACCTATCACTTAGGTTTCTACAAAAACGTGTTAGAAAGGCCATGAAGCAAAACTTAAATAAAATAACTACATTAACTGATTTTCAAAAGTAGCAAAAAAAATAGTCAATACAGTATATAGCTTTGTTTTTGGATCATGCTTCATAGCTCATATGACACTAAAGGTCAAAATCTGATACTGTAAATCAGGAAATTAATGTGTCATGAAATTAATGCAAATTGCCGATTTTGAAGTAAAATGCGTATTGAAATTAATGCGATTTTTTAAATTTCAATTTTTAAAATTTTTGCCTATCTTTTATCTTACAATTATAAACATTAAATAATGGATTCAGAAATTATTATATTATGACTTCCTTAATACATAAACACCTTATAAACAAACTTTCGGTAGACATTATTAAAATAAACAGCGAGGTGTGCTGATGACCCATTATTTAAATTAACCAGGGTAGAAAAGGATTATCAAAACAAAGAAACGCGTGGTTTTTTTAAAAACAAACAAACAAACATACTCAAATTTATATGCTTGGAGTTTTTATTAAAATAAAGCATTCAAAATCAGGATGTCCATGTCGACATGTGTACAACTGATCTTTGTCTTCAACTCACAAGTTTAGAATATTAGATTACTTATAATCACAGTACTTTCAATTTGATGTTTCAGTCAAGGTTTAAAATGATATATCGGTCACGATTTCACTCATAGCAAAATTCCCAGTAGGAAAGAAAGAGCAAACAATTAAGGCTAAATGAGAATGTGCTCTCATAAATTAGTTACGATAACCACCTCCGGTTAAGGGAGGTAACTCAATTTACAACAAATATACAGAATACAGAAATCGGGGAAAAAAATGCGACAAGAAATTAATGCTATTTAACAGGTCTCGCATTTTTCGCATTAATTTCTTGCTCGCATTAATTTCCTGATTTACAGTATTCTGCACATGTAACAAAACAACATTTATGCAAATTATGTAGTATGCAAAATGTCCATTTTTCATTAAAAAACACAAGAACACAATAATGCATTATGTTGACCACTTCTTCCCAGTTCCATTTAACTCTGAACATTAAGTGATCTTATAAGGAAAACAAGAGGCCCAATAGGGCCTGTATCACTCACCTGGCACATCCTTATTTGTTCTTTGCTTTTTCTTTTTAAATATATTCAATCAATAAAATGTAAACAAACTCACTAGCAATATCCTTATTTTCTATTATTTCAAGCGCTATGAATCATAAAATTTCTTTCAATTGGCCATGTACTTTCAGAAGATTTAGGCTGAAATAAATCTTATTTGCATGTTACATAATTTTTGCAAAAATGGAAAATTGTACAGAAAAACCCATTACATATGTTTTATCCCCAACATCTAGTTTCTATGTTATAAATTTCAACAAAATCAGTATATACATGTAAATAAACCCATAATGGCCATTTTTCGATTTTTGCTACTTTAAAGTAACGACGGCCATCTTGGATTTCCGACAGAAATGTTGGATACAATTTTGAATCTATACCACCCAAGGACCTTCCACACTTCCATATCCTTTCAATTGGCCACGTACTTTAAGAGAAGATTTTTAAAGATTATGGCTAAAAATAAACCTTATTTGCATATTACGTAATTATTACACAAACGAAAAATTGTAAGGAAAAACCTGTTATATATGTTTTATCCCCCGACATCTATTTTCTATGTTTCAAATTTCAACAAAATCAGTACAAAAATCAACCCAAAATGGCCATTTTTTTTATTTTTGCTATTTATAGTAATGGCAGCCATCTTGGATTTCTGACAGACATGTCGGATACAATTTTGAATCTATACCACCTAAGGACCTTCCGCACTCAATATTGTTTTCAAGATAATAAGCAATTTAAGTCTTTTTTTGCAGCTGTGACCTTGACCTTTCAACATATAACATTGAGCCATACATAAAAATGATTGTCATGTCAATACCTACAATATTCTAATATACATGTCTATACAAAAAGTTTATAGTTTTCAAGATAATTAGCAATTTAAGTCTTCTTTTGCAGCTGTGACCTTGACCTTTCAACATATGACCTTGTATCATATATCAAAATGATCTTTGTCACAATACCTACAATATTCTAATATACATGCCTATACAAAAAGTTCATAGTTTACAAGATAATAAGCAATTTAAGTTTTTTTTTTGAAGCTGTGACCTTGACCTTTCAACATATGATCTTGAACCATATATCAAAATGATTGTCATGTCAATACCTACAATATTCTAATATACATGCCTATACAAAAAGTCAATTGTTTTCAAGATATAGTGACAAATATATAATTTTAAGCAATTTTCCCACTTAGTACCTTATAATTTCCCCATTTTGAGCCTCATGGCTACCATTTGTGCAAATCTGAAACTAGATGACTTAGGGATGGTATAAATGAAATAACTAAGGTATATCTCTTGTACATTCAGAGGAGAAAATTTTTAAAGTTTTTCACTATTTCCCCCCTTATGGGGCCCCAAGGGGACATAACTCCTTCATTTTTGCAAATCTGAAAGGGCTTCACCCAGGCATAATGGTTACCAAGTTTCATCAAATTTGGCCCAGTGGTTTTGGAGAAGAAGATTAAAATGTAAAGTTTACGGACGCACGCACGCACATACACACGCCGCATCATACCATAAGCTCACGCTGGCTAAAGCCAGGTGAGCTAAAAACTGAAAGGGTTATAAATTAGCAACATCAATGTAATCTCAACAAAGGGACAATTATAAATTATAGCAAACAAGTGAAGTTTCCTTATATAAACCAATTTACTGGATTTAAATGTCACTATATATGCTGCAAACAAAAACTTTTCAATCATGTGACAGTATGAACTTAATTAACCTTTATAGTTCTTTCCAAGGTGAAAATTTCAGAGACTTCCTTTTTGTACCCTCCACTAAAATTTAAATTACCATTGAAATGGCCTAAAAATCATGAAATCATGCCATTTTGAACATTTCTGTGAAAACTATATTTTATTACTAAGAGTGGAGAGTACAAAAGGAAGTCTTACTGAAGTTTTTGATTTAAGTTGAACAAAAAGCAAACTAAAATTTACAAATCAGTGCACAAAGGACAAGAAAGATCATTCATTTAAGATTTTATTATTATTTTTAAAAAATGCATGATGTACAACATCAAGATTGTCAACAATTTACAAAAAATGTGTTACCAAGGCAGAATACTTCATATTGTAAGACCGGCAATATTTAAGTAGATAGGAACTGTCCATAAACATATGTAGAATTTTTTAGAAAACAAAAAATGAATATTTTTCACGAACTTCACATTAAGCAATATTCACCTCCATTTGTATAGTACATCATTGTGTGGCCATGTTTTTATAACTTGCTGCATTTTGGATAATTTGTCTTAGAATCTGAATATCACGCATGTTAACGCATTTTTAGATGGTAAATTATAGAAATACTCGACTTTCCCCATTTCAAAAACCTCGTAATTATTTACCAAACTTTATATCAATGCGCTAAAATGGTCTTATGCTAATTAATGATGTTGATCATTCATCGAAACATTTTTTACATTTGTTTCGCCGCGGAGAACTTAAATTATCAATTATCGCAAGTATTTTTTCCTTTGAAGAGTGATCATACAAAGTGATTTCCGATTGCAAAGATTCTACACACGAAAATGAAAATTTTGAAATAGATCTCTCTGTAAAAATTCTAAATACCGTACATGATAAATTACATGCATTTGTTTGCGATTAAACTTCTAAAAAAATGTCAAACACATCATTAGCTGAAAAAGTTCTTCAGGAAAAAAAAAACACTTTTGACAACTTACCTGTCAGCTTCACAATGAGCTTCGCGGGAAGTTTCCCGGGAGTATTGAGTAAGCTAAAATTTGATTGGCTCACTATATAATCCTCTTACATTTGACTAATGTCTGATGACGAGAAGTCGGCTATTTCATTGTGACAGAGGGGAGGGGAGAAACATAAAATTGCATCTGTTATCTTTGCATTAAATTTTAAATAAGTTAATCCATGTTTTATTTAACAAAATGTCACGAAAAAATTGCGACGATAGTAATGAGGATATTTTTTTACGAATTTTGGTGACAAATGAAAAGTTATTTTCTGAAAATAAAATCCTGTTACCCCTATGGTTACATATAAATTCTTCTTTATAGGTATTGCACGTGTATATCGACTTCTTGGTTGAGGTACCCAGAGGAATTGAAATTACAAATTATTCACCCTAGCCAAAAAGTTAAATGGTTAAGGGATAAAATGAGCGCACTGCAAAGGTGATTTTTGCCACTTTGCCTAAAGCTAAAGCTGGTGAGGCCTAGATATAATGAAATATTCTTGATTGGACATGGAAGGAAAACCTACCCTATTCTATCATTAAATAACATATGTATTAAAATTCAGAAAGTTATGTAGTGAAAATAACATGTACTGTATTAGTAGGTTTAAGATTAAAAGAAATTGCAATATATGATGAATAATTCAAGAAAATATATTTTGTATTTAAATTATTGGAAAAATTAGATACCTACAGATGCTGATGATTCTTAACTATATAGCTGTTTCTGATTCGAAATCCAGAGAGGAGTTGCAAAACTTGTTTTTAAAAGACTTGGTAGCAATCGAAATGGTGCAACGAGGATCAACAAAACAAGTTTCAAATCTTTCCCAGCGAGATCTACCAACCCTAGAGCACCGAAAGCTAAAAGCTGATAGGTTGGGGTATACAAAATTGACAAAACTATCGACAAAGTCAATCATATCGTGCGTTCGATTTCAAAAATCATGCGCACGATTTACAAGAGGCCACGATTAAGAAGTGCGCTCGATTTTCAAAAAGTCGTGCCCTGGATTTCAAAAATCGTGCGCGCACAATTTACAAAGTCGTGCGCTCGATTTTGAAAAGTTGTGCTCTGGATTTTCAAAATCGTGCGCACGATTTACAAAGGCTTGCAGTGATAATAAGATTGTAAATATTAATGTAAAATTTACATGTAGAAATTAAACTAAGTAAAAGTTCATGTATTTGTGCTATATGCATGCATGTAATATGGTCTTTCATGTACTAGCACGCACTCGGGTGTCTTTTGGTAAGGAGTTAGCTTACCGAGTCAGTATGCCACAGAAAAGCATACCACTCCCCCAATCCATTAATCGGGCAACAGGTGAACCAGCCGATCTTCTATCCTTCTAATGCTAAGCACCAGCCGAGGAAGCGATATCTCAAATTTCCAAAGTTATATGTATGACACGGCCTGGGTTCGAACCCATGACCTCCCGCTTTAAAGGCAGATAGTCTACCACTAAGTTACAACTATCAATTGGTGTATAGTCTTATTCACTTGAAAGAATCTGGTTATCTTTTGGAAAGATCTTAATGTATTATGCTTGTATGTTGTGTGTTTATGTACTTGTATGTTTGCTTTAAGAAGTGTATGGTTTTCTCTGGAAACATCAGTTTCCACCAGCAACTCAAGTTAAAAAATCGTGACTGGGGTTGTATAAAACACTATTAATTAACTATTTTTAATATCTTTATCATTTCTCTGAAAGTTAATTTTATCATTACTTTGATTAAAACCATTCAAAAATTGTTAATTTAGTGTAAGCTTTATATCATATTTAATCATAAGTTGAAATTATACCACTCCCCCAGTCCATTACCCTGACACCTGGTAAACCAGTCAATGGTCAACCTTTTTCAACCATTTATTCTACAAAAAATAAATACTTCTATACAAATGTGTGATTAAGTTAAACATACATTTATAATTGAAGAAATAACTATCAATAGCTATTTATGACTTGTATTTACAAGTTATATTCAATAATCTATATTGTACATACAATACTTACTACAGGTAAATGTGTAAAAAGAAAATAATAAATATCATGCTTTTTTTTAGTTCCTTGTTATTAAAATTGGATTCAAATGTAACATAAGGCATAATGGTATAAGGTGATTTATTATATATTATATTTTGTCGCTCTTAAAAGAAATTTCTCGCATAGCGATTGGTTGACATGCCAAGGTAAATGTTCGTAAATCTGCCGGGGTACATAAACTCACGCGACAAATAGCGGCATAAGGGAAGTAACTCTTACATTGTGTCATTTGGTTATAGTAAACAAACATGGCGACGCCAACGGTTCGCAAGTCAATAAGAAAATGAAATTGAAGTTAAAAGAGCCACACTAGCTAGTGCAATCAAATACCAACAAAAATTATCGATCAGCAGTCAAAACTTTCAGGGAGTATTTATACGAAAAAAAATCAGGATTCAAATTTAAAATGTTAGTAAATACATAGGATACATTAAATGTTAGTAAAATGCCTGATTGCTCTATTTATTTTTTTCACTGGCAGACAGTGGCAGTGGTGACAAAAACGTTATACAGGTTTTTGGCAGGTTACACGGCCCCATGTACCCATCGTCTGCGGCTCAGACTTATAGTATAATAATGCAAATCATATCGACAGGGTTATGTGACTAGGCTATGTAGCACAACAGACAAGAGAATATCAAAATGATCATTTTTTTCTTATAACAGAATATAAATCTCAATATTTCCAATTTATTTTTCAATAAAGATTATCTAATCTTATCTTATCTTATCTAAATGGGGTTTAGTGTTAATTCTTAGGCTAATTCATGTTTCTATTTAAATGGGATAGCACTGCATAGGTTATAGTATTGCAGAAAATTCGGAACAAAATTAGGCTATATCTATCTGCAATACTTTCACAGGATAGAAGTTTTACGCCATTAACTTCTACATCAGATATAAACATTATTCCCTTTTTATACATTTCCTTATTAAAAACAGTATCGCCGTCTATGGTAATAAGATAAGATAATCTTTATTTATCGTCGATACGTTACAAATAAAATAACATAAGCTCAGTAGAGCTTGTAATCGACAAAACATAAGTAAAAATAAAAATAAAACAAGTAATCATATACACAATTAATAAAAATACATATCGACATAACATATATAAATAAACATGCAATATATTAACACGCATTTTAAGAGGAAAAAATAAAGTAAACATAAAAACAAGCTAGCACACATAGACTTATAATAAAAAGAGAGTAACATATACACAATTAATTAAACTACATATCGACATAATATATGAATAACATGCAACATATTAACATACATTTTAAGAGGAAAAAATAAAGTAAACATAAAATCAAGCTAGCACACATAGACTTATAATAAAAAGAGAGTAACATATACACAATTAATAAAAATACATATCGACATAAATATATAAATAAACATGCAACATGTAAGAGGAAAAAATAAAGTAAAAATAAAATCAAGCTAGCACACATAGACTTGTAATAAAAAAGAGAGTAACATATACACAATTAATTAAACTACATATCGACATAAAATACACATGTATATAAATAAACATGCAACATATCAACACACATTTTAAGAGGGAAAAAAAAGTAAAAATAAAATGGTAATGTAATTATTATACCACAGACTTTCCTCATAAATAGAATTTGTAATTTTGAGTTCTCCACTTGATGTAAGTTCATTCTAGTATTTAAAATATCTCTGTAGGTCTGAAGAAGTTGAGATAAATGTCTGCCAAGAGCACATCGCATGCCTTAAAGAGTTTCCGAAACCAAATTTCGTGACTACCCTGTCTAAATAACTTCATTCCAAAGTATTCAATGCTTTTTCGAAATTGACAAATAAAATAAGACCTGGGATGTTTTTTCAAATTTGTAAAGTGTATTAAATTAGAAATGATACGAATATTTTCTCCAATTAATATATTTTTAACATTTTCATTTAGCATGACATACTTATTTTTCAATAGATTAATTTAATTTTTTTACAGTATCAACAAATTCGGGAATTTCTAAGAGAGAAGAGTTGAACTTCCAAAAACCAGGGCCTCTATCTTTTGCAAAATTTTCTTCAAGATTCAAAACAGATTGAATAGTTGCAAATTGGGATACAAAATTAGGAATTAATCAATAGTCAATACGTGAAAGAATGATTGACATTTTTGACAAGAATGTGAATAACTTCTTGTCAAGATTCTGAAGTCTCCAAATATCAATCATATTAAGTATATCAAGTTTCCATAAAGTCTAGCAGACTATTTCTATAATTAGATTTAGATTCAATTCTTCCACCATTTTTACCAAGAGAGGGATCTAAAGTCATATCAAAGTCACCCCCAATGATTAAGTTTTCATCTAAACTAAAACTACTAATATTCCCTGGGAAAATGTTCTTTCTAATGCCGAATACAGAAAAATCTCAAATTTTAAGTATTATGAATGGCCTGGACAAGTTTTGAACCCACGACCTCTCGCTGTCGAGATAAACATGCCTTGAGCCCCATTATTCAGGGAACCAGTCAATTACTCAAATATTTTACAGTTCTCAATTAACTCTCTAAAAACTATTTTATCACACAATCAAATCTTTAAAAAAAAATCCTACTAATTTAGTGTTATTTTTCTCGTACATGAATTCACAGTCTGAAACCTTGATACATTTACTGTTGTTAGCTTGGTAAAACAGGAAATGATTGACAGCAATTTTTCAATCAATAATGTTGATTCTTTGCAATTTAGAATTTGTTGCTAAAACAAATTGATAGTTAAAATCATTTGATTTGTTTTGATTTGTCAAGTTTTCAGCTTTGATTGACAGTAAGTTAACAATGACCTTTAAGGGGTGTAACCAAATAGTTGATAGGGGCTTGATGTAGTCAGAAGCTTCAGTTGTAATGTATAATTGACTAGGGAATTAAAGTAATTTGTACCTATGGAAAGCATGAAATCATGCTATTCAAAATATAATTCTTTAATTACGACTTTAATACTATAGGCTTACCTTAAGGAATGAGATCAATTATGTTTTAAGATTGACGGAGTAAGGGGTTAGAGACTAATAGTCCCAACAAACTCTCCTTATTCTCTTGGGAATGATTCTTTGGAGTTTTTATTATCACTCCATTTAAATTTTCATAATGAACCAAAAATATACCGATAAGGGGTAAGGATCTCAACTATTTATCAATATTCATTATTTTCAACTGTTTGGCTTATACTTTTTATGTATCAAACATTTCGATCGTAGTGTCACTGATGAGGAATGAATTTCCGAAATGTGCACATCTGGTACATCAAAATTTAACTGGTATTTGTATTATATATTTATACTTGTACATAGCAAAACCCAGTCGCACCTAGCACTTCCCTTATGTTTTAAGATGTTGATCAGATATATATATATATATATATATATATATATATATATATATATATATATATATATATATATATATATATATATATATGGTATTATACTACTCAATTACAAAGTGTATATGTAAAAATTAATGATTTTTTATTTAAGACCCCGTCCTCCTCTCCTGTCTCTCTCCCGGGGATTTAAATACTGGATAGCACAACTACATTCGTACAAAAACCTACCCTAAAACTAAAAATTTGAATGAGATAAACGGGTGTAACTTAGAGAAATCCTGCGTATAAAAAGTGATTAAGATGAAAAAAACGGAAAACCAGAAACGGAAGAAAAGCAATTTAGGTCCTCCAAATAGTAAGGTGGAAGACTCAATGATCCATCTGTAATATAAATTACAATAATTATAGAGACATATGCTAAATTACAAAGTATTTCCTCCATCTAAGAATAGAAGAATTATAAAAATTTCTGATCTTTTTAGTCTTTTAAAAGTAATATTTAAATAATTTTTAAATAATGTCTATAAAAACGAACAATGGTAGTACTAAAAGAAACTGTTATAACCTGCTGTTGAACGAAAACAGGCTGATCCTTAATTACGTTATAATTTTACTGAAATTAAATGTCGCAATATTTAACAAAAATACTTATTAAATTTTGGTGTGCCATATGCGTCCATTTCGGAAAATCATTCCTCGTCTGTGACACTTGGGGTCGAAATAGTTGATAAATCAAAAAAGAGAATTCAAACCATTGAAAAACAAGAATTCAAAATTCCAAAATTATACAAATCCTAATCCAGCTTAGGAATGCTTTCCTTGAGGGAACAAACCTTAATTTTAAACATTCTTTAAAAAGATTAGGACGGCTGAAAGTTTTGCCATATTTTTTGACAGCACAAAGCACTGCCTATTGAGTTATGGATACCTACGGGGAGTTTAAATTCACCAGCAGCGGTACCCGCACTCAGGGGTAGTGAATACTAAAAAAAAAACCTGTTTAATTTTTATGTGCATATTTGCACATTTCAGAATTCATTCCGATCATGACAATAGGGGTAGAAAAAGTTTATAGATAAAAAAGATAATCCAAATTTAAAAATCAAGAATCCAAAATTTCTAAACGATTTCTAAAGGACGTAACGTTTTCTTTTTCAGAAGACGTTGACGAATGTGCTACAAATACATGTAACTGTAGTCAGTTTGGAGTGTGTGCAAATTACGAAGGTGAATATAACTGTTCATGTCGTTCATGATTTGAAGGGAATAGATATGTATGCAGTGGTAACATTTTTCGTTTAGATGATTTTTAGATGTTTTTTCTTCTGCTTTTTAAAATTTCTTCAGAACATAGTATTTATTTTATGTGGAAAAAATGCCATCTTTGAAACATGGCTGTATTATCAGCACTGTTATAATTTCTTTAATTGTGCTTAGTTCAAAACAGTCCCCAAAAAACTTGAAAATCTTTTTCTAATACTTTATCTTCGCTAAAAATTATAAAAATACTTTACACCACTATCCCCCATTCTAAATTATAAGAACGTTTAAAAAATCATTCACTTGTCATTCTTTTAAAAAAACGGTATATCGAGATGTAAATACAAGTGCTTAACAGGGATTCCGATTACATGTATTTTGTAAAACATTTTTGAAAACAAAAATATACTGAAGATACCATTAACCAAATGTTAAGAGTTTTTATAGACAACAAAATTAGACAACAAAATTGTTGTGTTTGAACATCCAGTTGGTATACCAATGGGCACAAATTCTGCACCTTTGCTAGCTGATTTTTTCCTCATTCATATGAAGCAGAATTTTTGCAGGTCCTTGTCAAATCTGTTGAGTAGACTGTCGCTAAACCATTCAACTCAACGTTGATACATAGATGACGTTGTGTTTCTTAGTAATCCCAAATTTGGAAGATATGTGATGCCATCTATCCATGTGAGCTTGAAAAAAGAAACGACCGATTCTCCATGTTCCGCTTCATATTTGTGCTTATACTTAAATGGACCGATAAAGCTATCGAGTTGCGATAGAGGGATACTACTTCTGGGAAGTTTACGGTTATAAACAACTTGGTTGATACTATTATGTGTCTGTTATTCAAAGTATTTTATTTTTTTATTTTCTTTACTGGTCATTAACATCAAACAGTGTAAAAAATGTATACCAAGTGTGTATGAGACCAATTACTAAGTATTAACACATTATTTACAATAACATAAGACAACCTTTTTTTTTCTTGTAATATAACGAATTTTTATGTTTAATTCTATGGGACAACCCTATCCATTATCTGCGCACGTGTCAAGATTAAGTCAATATACACATCGACATATAAATTCGATGTTTAAGAATGTTTGATTTAAATGACAAGTAAAAAAAGATGTATTTAAAAAAGTCTATGTATTGGCATAAACCAATCGATGCATTTTAACTAATACTAGATTTGCACAAATAAGAGTTATATTCTTTTGTATTGCATAAAGAGACAAAAGAGGTTTTTATTTACACATACAGAAACTCATTACCTACACAATATGAACATTCTAAAGACTCATTGTAATAAATATTAAAAGTCTTGGCCGTGGTACTAGAATAAAAAAAAGGCGAGAAATCTATAACTAACAGTAAATTTGTATATGCTAAATTATATCTGGAAAATTTAAAATATATGATGAGTACAGAGATGTTTATAAAAATATTTAGGCATTGATATAATTTTCACTTAGATTTTTGAACCTCAAAGAAATTTCTTGGAAAGAAATATCATTATTGTTATATTATTATTATTATTATTATTATTATTATTATTATTATTGAATAAAAAGTGCTGGGTATTAGGTCACAATGAGAAACTTATTAACTAATTTTCAATGGAATTTTAATCATTTGAAAACACTCTCTATTAATAAATGTAAATCTCTACTTGTGTTGATTCAAGTACTTCCTTTTCGATTTAGCTAATTATTTAGTCTTCCTTAAATGATGCATAAATAAATAATATTTTTCCATATAATTAAAATTTTAAATGGTGTAAAAAGAATCAATTTCACTTTGGACTTTAGTACTTCTGTAACATTTATTAACAAATGAATGTTATTCAGCCCTTCTCTCTGCAATTTAGTTTTATATTAGAATTTTAGCTCTCCTGAGCTGAAGATTAGATGATCTATTGCTATCTATCTTCATCCGTCATATGGTATCAGATTCGCACAAATAAAAGCCGCGGGGCTAAAAATGGGGAAATGGTAAACGCCACTTAGTGCGGAAATTGCTAAAACTGATATATTTGACAATATATTTTGAAAACTATGAACTTTTTGTATAGACATGTATATCAAAATATTGTTGGTATTGATACATTAATGATTTTTATATATAGTTTAAGGCCATTGGTTCAAATGTCAAGGTCACAAATGTAAAAGAAGACTGAATTTGCTAATTTTCTTGAAAACTATTAACTTTTTGTATAGGCATGGAATGATGTAGGAATTGATATGTCGATGATTTTGATATATGCTTTAAGGTAATAGGTTCAAAGGTCAAGGTCACAGCAGCAGAAGAAGACTTTAATTGTTAATTATCTTGAAAACTATTAACCTTTTGTATAAATATATATAAGAATATTGTAGGTATTGATATGTCGATGATTTTGGTATATAGTTCAAGGTAATAAGTTCAAAGGTCAAGGTCGTTACTACGAAGATAGCTTAGATTGCTAATTATCTTAAAAAACTATTAGGTTTTTATAAATGGTTAATGTTAAGGAAATTATTCATTGCACTATAGTTACTACATGCATATAAGCTTCTTAAAAATGAACTGTTAACAGATATTTCTGATTAAGTATTGTGACAGTTCTAAACTTGATAAACTTTGGAAAGTTTCTGTAATTAATACATTGTTTATTGCACTTTACAAACAATTTGGACATATCCTCGGGTTAGCGTTAAGGTCCTTGGGCCTCTTTTTAAACTTCAGATGGAAATAGACATAATGGTCAATATTGAGTAATATATGCCTCTACGTTCGTTCCCGTCACAATTGCTGCGATTACCTCATTTGTTGTGTTTTGTAAATATAGAGTGAGTAAATACATGTATATACAATCAAATATGTTGTAAACTTAGAACGCAGTTGTAAAAAACTTATTTCCATGGAATAAATAATATAAGAAGGTACAGTTCAATTCAACAATTTAAAGTATAGTCTTGCTCAATAAATTAAGGACATTTTAAATCTCATTCAAACCCGCACATATTCGAATTTCTCATTACAATTCGATATCCTGTGACACGGTTTTCTTTTTCGTTGCCATAGGTTGGTTGTAAAGATAAAGATCTTTTTAAGAGTTGGCGATAAAAATCGATGCTGTAATTAATTTAAGAGTTGATTCTAAGTTACAAAATTTCTGTTTTACTGAAATACTTTGAAATGACAAACATTTATACATAAAACAACTCGTTTATTGATATAAAATGTGATTTTATTAATGTTTTTGCAATTTTTTTCTTAAATTTCAGAAGCCTAAAAAGATCGTAAGAAAAGTTACTTGGAACTAAGAGAAACAACAGCAGTGATTTCCAGAGACAATTTTTCTCAATAAAACGACAGTTTTGCTTTAAGAAGTTCTATAAAGTGTAAATTGTTTCCCATGTTCTAAAAACATTCCGCTCTATCTTTCATTTTAAAAGCAAAATCATCTGCATAAGACAAGAATACACTATAAATTTTACGATATAAATAAACAACATGCGTGGTGCGCATGTTGAAAACTATGTGTACGAACATCTTATAAGAAAACAATTTGCTTTCAAATCTTCATTTAGGACAGATTTTTTTCAATACAGATAAAAACTTGCAGTTTACAATATATTATGCAACAAAAACAAAAGCACAAAAACAAAACCGTTAAGTAACAATCTTCTAATCATCAAACAAATGCAATAACACTAAATCAGATACTACCGACTATTGAAATGGCTAATAATATAGTTTCTTAAGTCGTTTACGTACGCTGAAATGAGAATTTAAATGGAAAAACACTGATATTGATTTTGATCAAATGAAAGTAGACGGCGTAAGTAAAAAGGCAAAGTCCTGTGTATTTTAAGGAACAAAATTGCATTTTTATTGACTTATTGCCTTTTTACGCACATTTATACAAAAAACCATAATGTTTATTTTAACAAACAGTTAGAATCAATGGTTGTTGTTAATATTTGTAATCTAATTTTTTTTATTTTTGTTTTTGCTTGTGACAGAACATTTTCTAATTTTTATTATCGTTCGCATTAATTCCAATGCTATAACATAAAGTCTGTTTATCAAATACAAAGGGTTGTTTCAGAATCAAATGTATGGGACAGTATTTTTCTACTTAGCATATATTAATTTTCATTCCAAAACACTCCTATCATGCACAGATTAATAGTAGGTATGCCCATCATGTATGAAATAAAATTGAATTAAAAGTTTAACATTTTTGGTGCTTCAAATTATTTCTATAGTACAAATCATGATATTACGTTAAACATTTTATTGGAAGTGGTCTTGAGTAACTCAATAATCTTTTTTTTTTATTAGAAGTATTAAATTTTCCCAATGCTAAATGAAATTTGCTTCAACAGTATCAGAACAAAGAATGTTCTAAAATTAAAAAAGATGAATCCACTTTAAGAGACCTTCATTAATCTCGTTGATCTAAAATGCCGTTTAACAAGTAAAACTTGATAAAAAAAAAAAACTTTCAACTCAACACAGAAAAGGACAAAGTCGGTCACTTGCTTGGAGATAGGTATTGGTTTCTTTTGGGGTGCACAGATTTTTTTAACGCCACATAAATATGCATATTCTTATTTAGACATTCTTCTATGGATTAAACAGTATGGGACAAAACTTTGATATTATCTAGAAGCAAAAGACATTTTCAAAATAAATAAATATCTTCTGTTGCACATCTTTGATACTCATCATGCTTTGATAAAAGATGTAGTTTTGAAAATTGAAAAGAATTGAAATTTTAAAAAAGCTATGAAATATGCAAAGTTGTCAAGAGTGTTCAAGGTTAAGCGCTTGACAATCCGAAGAATGCACGTTACAAATTTTCTAGGCCATGTCCAAATCCCCGGTAAAAAAAATTATGGTGTAAAATCGTAATAAAACTATGTATACGATTTTAAGAGAGAAACAATAAAAAACAGAAAATAATCTTATCGGAATGGAATTGTCGGAGTTAATGACTGACGGCAAATGAAACTTTTTTTTAGAAAGCTTAGCGTGTGAGCATGGTTTTAATCAAAAAGCGTATGTCACACTCGCAATGCATGAATGAATGCAAGGTATGAAAATACCTGTATAACAGTGTCTATGCGATTCTTAGAAGCCACACTGGCGGAAGTGACAAGTTATACTTGTTGGGTAAGATGACTCAAATGAAAATATTCTCTTCTGGTACCGATCGCATTTTATATGGTTATAAATTACATAATTATATCCGTGTTTATTTTTGTTTAATTATAACAATAATAATAATAATAATAATAATAATAATAATAATAATACCTGGTCAAGTACAAGCTCTCCATTGGACTTGATGAATTTGAATTTAAAGAAAACACCATGAAGCACAAAATTATATATTTTTTAATAACTACATGTCCAATTTTAGAATCTTTTTACATTCACTATGTATATAACACAAATACCTTTTAATTTTTATACAATTTTAAGTGCTGTCACCCGACCCTCCCATACACCTTATTCCAGAACAGCTTTTAACTAATATGAACATGTTATAGAGAAGATTTATTTAATTTGATAATTGACAATGATGACGTTTTCATCAGCTTCTTCAAATACTATAAAATTTCCGATTTCCTATACAGAGTTGGAATCAATTTTTGATGCTTCTATTTAAATAATCTATCGATATTTTGTACTAACGAGAATATATTTCAATAAATGAAATGTAGAATCTTGCACGTGTTGCACGGCTTCAAATTTTGTTTTATTTTACTAGATATTATTCTTTTTAAATCTAATTGCAAAGATCAATTTGTCTTCTAGAGCAACGAATTTCGAGACCCCTAAAAATAGTAAAATTACGGTATTACATGTTTTTTTTTTTAATAATCATTATTATTTATTTAAAAGCTTTAACACAATGAATATAAGTTGTTCTGCTACTTCCGTTTTTTATTCGTTTGTTTGATGCCCCTATAATTTTATCTTTAAAGAAAATAATTATTAAAAATTATAATTTTTTTGGAATTCATTATCTAGACATACTTTGAAAAGGTATGTAGAGGAAGAGATAAAATATCTTTTTAATATTCATTTACTATTTATATCAAATTTATGATAACTTTTTCTTTAAAAAATGTTGTAAAAATGCAAATTTAAAGACGCTTATAGATAGACATCAAGTCATATGTTTCCATGAAGACTTGATCTTTATTAATCTTTAATCTTGCATTTTATTTTACGAGTATTTAATTGTATTTTCTTTCATTTAATTTAATTAAATTTTATTTACTAACCCTATGTTATCTGTGATATTTAACTAAACTGTGATATTTAATTAATTTTGATATATATATATATATATATATATTAGTACATGTATTTCTTTTGAATCTTAATGGAACAAAATATTTGCCTTATTTGCATATTCTCTATTTCTAGTGTTTATTTTCTTTTCCTGTTCATTGTCTGTAAATCATACGGTAATGGTTGTTTTTGTGTTTTTCTTTATTGTTTTAACGTTTTAGTGTTTTTCTTTTGTTATTTTTGTCTATAGTGAATAGCTAAATAAAACGACGTATTTATGTATTTCCTTGTGATACCTTGTGATACCTTGTGTCTATGGTGAATACCCATAGCGTTTTTATTTTATTTTTTTTGTTTAAATTTGTATCTATGGTTAAGAGACATAACGATTTTTGTGTTTTTCTTGGGGAAAATTAATGTCTAGACGAATAGACATAACGTTTTGTGTTTTTCTAGTGTTGTCTGTAGTGAACAGCCATAACGTTTTGTGTTTTGCCTTGAAATTACTTAGTTTCAAGTTTCATTTGTATTTTCTGGAATAATTAAATTTAATTTGCAAAGATATTCGTTACCTTATTCTTTACAAAAATCCTTTTTAATTCAGATCATGTTTGAGCTGACACTACCAGCTTCCTGGTAAATATAAAGGTTATGGTAAATCATTACATGTATTTAAAAATAAATCATTGAAAAGAAATACTTAATATACTATTTACAAATTCAGTTTCTCATATTATATTTCAGCAAATATTGCAACATATTTTGCTTATTATTTCATTTTGTCGAAATATTTGCTTGTTAAAAGTTGTTTTTAGTTTTGGTTTTAATTATTACCTTTTATTAAGTCATTTGTAGTCAATAAATTTATGTATATTACAACTTAAGAGTAAGTTTTTGGTTAATTATTTTCCAACATAAATCCTTTTTAATAGTCATTTGCACATCAAATCGAACGCTTCTGTTAATTTGTTAAGAAATCAACTCAGAAAAAAACTTATTCATTCGTGTTTATCAATAAAGATCGTTAAAATATTTTACCTTATCGTTTAATTTCGCAAATAAACTGGAAATGCTACACATTTTGCTAATTTTGGGAGCCTCATACACATTCTTTGATAATTTAAAGAACTTTGAGGTCTTTAATAAAATAGCTGCATGTAGTCTGGTCATAACATTCAATAAATTATTTTGCTTTTGTGCAAAAATAAAGAAAAATTGGCTTGTGGTTTACTTCTGATCCCAGATACATACATGGTACAACGTTTTAATTTACGAAAGATAACGACTAATTTATTTTGAAATATGTATAAACATACCATATTAAGCTTTTTTAAATGTCAAAATTATAAATTGATTAATTTCATCTATAACAATTTGTGCAATAAATTGAAATGCTGGTCTGTCTGGAAGGAATGTTTTCTGCCAAATAATAGGATTTCAAAACCGGAAAAGGTTGAGACAATTTCCGGAAATCGTAATTGGTTCTATAAGGAGTAAAATACTCTTACTATTGGTCCATAATCGTTTGTCACGCGGTTTTTTGTTAATATTACTTTTATTCAAAACTTCCTTCATAAAAATAACAGTAAGATTGAATTAAAAAACATTGACCTAACCAAATTCTATTTTTGAATTAAAAAATCTGTTCTAAATTTTTCTGTACATAGAGCAGATTTTGCTGAAATTTAATGACTTCAATGATCCAATTGGGCCTCACCCAAGATTACATCAGGGTATTTAAAGGTTAATAAAGGTCAAATAAATTAATATGCAAATCACATTTTCTTATTACATTGTGTTCAATTTAAATGAAATATGAAAAAAATGTATGTCCAAAGATGCAATGGATATAATTTAAAAAGTTTTGATTTTTTCAATTAGAAAAATGTAGGAAAGAGCCATAATTTAGTAATCGGGTGTCATTATTGGTCGGATTTTTCAAGGGGTGATCATCATGAATATTCAAATCATGACAACATATCTCATATGTTAAACTAGGAAGGTGCATAAGGGATATTTTGGACATAGCTAATTTATCTTGTTGAATCCATTAGAAAATTGTTCTATGCGCAGAATAAAGAAACTTTTTGAATAAGTCTGGTTATTTTTTCCCAATTAGGTCAGTAAATTTTACATGGATTTTTGATACATGTATGTTTAAATGATTTTTATTACATGTGAAGTTTTTTCCTCCAAATATGCATATGACAAACAATTATGGACTGATGGTAAATGAGTTTTTTTTTTCCAAACATTCAAATGTATTTGATTACATATATAATTTCCTTTTGTTAAATATACAGCAAGCTTCTTTAGTGTAGTTTTTGTAAAAAAAAAAAAAACTTATTTCAACTATCGTTTTTTAAGCTCTGTTATAACACTTCTTTATTAAAAGTGTTTATTAATAAAATGAGATGTTTATCACATGTTTATATGAGCATAAGACTGTTTAAAAGTGAGGTAGGTTTAAATGAGCATTAGGTTAATGAAAGTTGGGAAGGTTTAAATCAGCATTATGGTGTTGAAAAGTGGGGTATATTTATATGAGCATAGGGCTGTTAAAATGGGGTAGGTTTAAATTAGCATCAGCTTGTTCAAAAGTGGGATAGGCTTAAATCAGAATTAGACTGTTGAAAAGTGAATTGAGTGTAAATTAGCATCAGGTTGTTAAAAAGTGGGGAAGGTTTAAATCAGCATTAGGTTGTTGAAAAGTGTGGTAGGTTTTAATGAACATTAGGTTGCTGAAAAGTGGAGTAGGTTTAAATCAGCATTAAATTATTGAAAAGTAGGGTAGGTTTAAATCAGAATAGTGGGGTCGGTTTTAATGAACATTACCTTACTAAAAGTGGGGTAGGTTTAAATCAGCATTAAGTTGTTAAAAAGTGGGGTAGGTTTAAATCAGCATAAATTTGTTGAAGAGTTGAGTTGGTTCAAATTTTGCATTATGTTGTTGAAAAAGTAGGATAGGTTTAAATCAGCATTAAATTATTAAAAAGTGGGGTAGGTTTTCATCAACATTAGGTTGTTGAAAAGTAGGGTAATTTTAACACACTCTAATAAAAAAACTAAAACCTAAGCATATGTATTTTTATCTAATTCAACGAGGCACACTGTAAGGAATACTTGTATGAATTTTCAAAAAATCCTATTTCAGGGAATTTTGTTTCATTCAGGTTTCGGAACTTCACTGTACCTGAGTTCTGTCTCTTTTTAAAATACAATTAAAAAGACGACATGCCCGTTCGTCCATCTTTTTGGGCGCCCACTTTTTTGGTTTGTTTTCTACTGTTCTCGTGTTCCGATAAGTTACAAATACTGCTAAATTTTGATGTGCCAGGTGTGCACATTTCGGAAAATCATTCCTCATCAGTGACATTAGGGGTCGAAAAGTTTGATAGATAAAAACAAAAGCCAAACAGTTAAAAATAATGTATCTTAAGTTCCAAAATTATATAAATCCAAATCCAGCTAAGAAATGCTTTGCATGAGGAACAGACCTTAGTTTTAAATAAATTTTAGAAAAATTGAGACAGCTGAAAATTTTGCTGAATGGTATATTTTCTGACAGCACAAAGTACTGCCTACTGAGTTATGGATACCCTCGGGGAGTGTTACTCCATCAGCAGCGCTACCCGCTCAGGGGTAGTAAATATGTAATGTATAATACAAATACCAGTTAAGTTATAACAAATACCTGCTAAATTTTGATTTGCCATATGTGCACATTTCGAAAAATTATTCCTCACCAGTGACACTAGGGGCCGAAAAGTTTGATAGATAAATAACGTAAGCCAAACAGTTAAAAAATAATGTATCTGAAGTTCCAAAATTATATGAATCCAAATTCAGCTAAGGAATGATTTGAATGAGGTAACAGACCTAAGTTTTAAATAAATTTCAAAATTTAGACGGCTGAAAATTGTGCTAAATAGAAAACGCCAAATAGTTGCATATTTGATAACTTTTTCTTTTGTTACTTTTTTGCCTTCTCTGACGGTTCCTTTCGCGCAAATGCCATTGTAAGGAATTGGCGCTTATTTACAGAAGCAATTTGCATACACCTCCACTATGAAGGATTTCAACTAAATATTTACAGTTGCCATTCTATGTAAAATACGACTTAATTATGCAGTGCTAAATGTATTTTTATGTTCAAAAGGTACCTGTAACCAAAAAAGGTTTTTTAACACAAATGTTTTAAATACTATTCAAAACTAACATTATCAAAAACTGCATAAAAATTGGTAACAATAAAAAAAAGTTAAAACCGTTTGAAATACATATTTGAATCTCCACTCGATCGCAAAGTCAAACGCTTCGTATTAAGTAACCTATGTACAACGTCAAGACAATATTAGAAGTAGTCTCTAACATAATGGGGGCCTCGGTCGCCTTGTGGATTAAAGCGCGTGCTTACGGATCACAGAGCCTCTCATCGACTGAGTTCGAATCCCACTGGCCAGATCCTAGTGTGCGGAAGTTTGTCAGTTCGCTTGCCGAAGGTCGGTTGGTTTTCTCTGGGCACTCTGGTATCCTCTACCATCCCAGAACTGGCCGCCTCGAAATAAGTGAAAGAATTTTGATTGGGGCGTAAAACACCATTACCCCTCTCCACTCTAACATAATGGTCAGCAGTAATAATAATGATATAGTGACGTATGGTAAGAAAAATAATGACACGGATATGCACCTAATTATGTCAGATGGTTCGTCATTATTGGGAAACAGTAGACAGACAGACTTATTAGTGATTAATAATGGGTAAAGCCGTATTTATTCGAATCGATAAAAAAAAAAAACAAATTGAGTTGAGCCTACCTACTAAAGGACTATAATTGGTTGCCAAGCTCATACATAAAAAAAACGAAATAAGTCAAATACATGAGAATTTATTACATTGTTGACATTTTAAATTAAATTAAGTATCAATATATTTGATACACTACCTATTGCAAACTATGGAACTAACTGTGGCACTGGCTTAAAATGAAAAAGGTCAATTTGTCTTATTTCCAGTAGTCGGCAAATAATATTCTGAAACGATATGTTCCAGTTGTAACGTCACTACACGAGAGCCTCGATAACGACCTTTTCGAATTTATAGATAAATAAATAAATAAATGAAATGGAAACAACCTCAGGAAATAATGAAATCAAAATGGCATGGAATCGCTCATTGAAATAATATCTCACAACAACGCCTGCATACGTGAAATTATAAAGTAAAAAAAGTCTGTCATTATGTAATTTTTCACATCCAAGTACAAACCATGTATATTTGGTCGCCAAGGTTAATTCATCAAGAAATCTGATGGGAAATAATAAACTTGTCATCCTTGGAAATAGGCTACATCTCGGAGAAAAGGAAAAACATAAATGAACAAATATGATTCAAACAGTCACTTTATTGTTAACACTGTATAAGTACATTAAGTAATTATTGCGTAAATATACATATTATAGATAGTAAGTAATGCATTTCCGAATCAAACATTTATAATCGCTTTTTAAATTAATTTTCATTATAAAAGAAAACAATAGCTACATCCCTTAACGAGATTTAAAAACCTTAATAAAACGGAACAAAAATTATAACAAATGATATTAACATCTTTTTAATATGATTATAAAACTTATTTATGAAACTGCTAATACGTACGTTTTATATCAACTGATTCATTAGCAAAATATGTTGCAAAGAAAATATAACCAATAATTTAAACATTTTACTATATTATAGAAACAAATCAAGTGTCATAATTCATAAAAAATCGATATTGTATAGATTTTCTATATTGTAACAATATATACAATATCTACATATACTTTTACAATACATATATGGATAAAAAGCTAACCTTGAGGACCTACAAGGGACTTATTAATAAAATTATTAGAATCAGAACAGAAACTAAGATAAAAACAGAAACTATGATAAAAACAACAATAATAGAAACAACTTACTTGTCACATACAAGCATTTAAAACAATTAGAAGGATAACAAAAACAATTATAATAAAAACGACACCAAGTACAATACGGCATCTATTCCTAGCAAAACAAATTTTCAATTCTGTAGGTTTACAACAACGTCCTGTAGTTTTGTCAGAAAGCTCTTCCATGTTTATAGCACAGATAGAATTGTCGTTCTCTTGATTGTTTGTAACTGATCTAGCATCAGTGTCCTTGGTCTCGACAACTGTGGATGATTGTTCGATTTCATTGGAAAGATCGTCACTAAAACTCCCATTATCTTGATTATCGTTTGTATCCTGAGTTTTATTTTCCAACCTTTCCACTGACGACAACTTCTCTTCAGCAAGTTTTTCTTCATTTAAACACGCATCTTCTTTCAACTCGAATATATCCTTTGTGTTGTTTATAACTAAATTTTCGACGGTTAATTTTTTATCCAGTAAATCCTTGATATCCACATTTTCTGTATTTTTCTCTTGTTCAAGTGCCAACTCTTCATCTTGCGTATATGCAATATTATCATGTCCAATTTTTTCTTGTGAATTATTTTCATCATAAATTTCTTCATTCTCTTTGACATCGATCACAACTTGTTCCGTGTGATTTCGGTTTGTATCCATATTAATACTTGTTGAAGAAGGGGTTGCTATAATTTCCTTTATTGTTTCAACATGGTTAACGATTGTCCTTTTTGGCCTTGGTTGCACGGTAGTCCAGTGCCATCCTCTAGGATTTCCTCTGACATATAAAGATTCTCCATCGTTATAAGTCGTCCATTTTATTGATGGAATATAATCTTCATCACTCACATAGACAGGTATTCTATCACATCCTCCTAACTCCTCTGCTTTTTTAAACACCCATAACCTTCTGTTGTCAGCAGTATAATATTTTTCATTTCGTCTTATTACATTTATCCTCGGTATATCATAAACAGAGCATCGTCTTAATAACAAATCATCTAAAGTTTCCCCAATAAATGTATTTCGATGGCTTGTACACCTTCCAAATTTATTTCCGATCGAATCTTGTGTATACCTTATTTCCGATGGAAATAAACTTAAGATAGTCATGATAACTTAACAGAAATTTTAAAAATGAAACTTGTTTCCTCAAATGTATGATTAAATAACAAATAGTAACGTATGTAAAACGTTTTAATAGTGATTTAGATATAGATCATTCTATATAGCTATTAATAGTACTCTAGTTTTTCCCAATGACTCTAAAAACACTATTATCATTTAGATTTGCAGTGCGCTGTCTAACACGATTACCATGTTAGGATCAATTAGGAATTCCACAAGCTATAAATAATATATTTCTTTTTCCGAAAATCTGATCAATGCAACCGGTTTATTGATTAAACCTTACGAATTAGATAACGTTTATACTATGATAAAGACTTTATACTACTTACACCTTCCAAATTTATTTCTGATCTAATCTTGTGTATACCTTATATCCGATTGTAATAAATTCATAACCGTCATGTTAACGTGACAGAAAGCTATCAAACAACATGTTTCCTTGGATGCATAACGAATAATAACGTATGCACAACATTTAAATAGTTTTGGATACAGGTTACTATCTAAAGCTATTTATAGTCCTGGTTTTTCCAATGCTTTTTTAAAAACTGTTATTATCATTTTTAATGATCGATACTTCGTTTGTTTTTATCTAATAAGATTTGTTTTGTATCATGTAGCATGATTGTGTACACAATGTTAGGATCAATTGGGAATTCCGCAATCTATAAATACATGTACTACCTTTCTTTTTCTGAAAATCTTATGAATCAGCGGCAATTTGATTTATTGATTTAAGCTTATAAATTAGACCAAGTTTATATGATAGTCTAGAAAATACGTTGATAACAAGTATTTTGGTCATGCATGTACATAACTGTCTTTTAAGATACAAAACACCCACACAAACACACATATTTATTTTGGTTATTGAAAAAATGTAATGCTAATAATGATAAATAAATAAGTGTGTGTGTGTGTGTGTGTGTGTGTGTTGCCTAACAGATTAACAACAATTTTATTTATTTATCATTATTATCATTATAATTATTATCATTATATTTTTAATTACAAAAAAAAAAAAAAAAAAAAAAAAAAAAAAAAAAATCAGAAATTGTGAACAAATTTTATCTTTGTTTTCTATACTCCCAAATTGAGCAGACAAGGATTCAAACAGCCAGACGTAGTTTATAATTCAAATAATTAAAATAAGTAAAAGGACATTAGGTATTCAATACTCTGTCACGGGTACCCGTCGGTGATTTTTCTCCGTCAGATAGAAGCGACAGAGACACTGTAAGTTGTAAGAGGATATCAACAAATACGATATGTCTTGTTCAGTAAATTTGACCTTACGGAACAACTTCACCAAATATAAATACGATAACGTCGTATTGAAAGTCCGATTTGTTCCATATTACAGAATTTAATTAATGTGTATGTATTTATGTTTCATTCTGTTTACTTTTTCGTACAACTGCGTAGGAATATAATTAAAAATTTTATTTGAACTTAATGATACTACTGTATTGTACCCGTAGTACAATCATCGTTAGTTACTGATAAACTAATCTGAGAGAGAGAGAGAGAGAGAGAGAGAGAGAGAGAGAGAGAGAGAGAGAGAGAGATATTAAATGAATTAATTTATGATTGAGCATTTTACATTTTGTATTTTGAAAGTATTTTCATGCCTAAAAGCAATCTTCAGAAAAAACATTTAGGCATGAAAGTACTAGCAAACTGATACAAAATGTAAGATGCTCAGTCATTATTTACCTCATTAATCATTAATCTATTCATATTTATGTACATAGAAACTTACCAAATTGGTAATATATATATATATATATATCAGACACGGATCGAATTACATTGCAACGTTATGCATTTCATTTCAGTTACTTTGACAAATTTAGCATTATATTATAATTACAATCACATGTACATGTATTTTGGAAAGTAATGCATCACATTAAAATTACTTTGTTAAAGTATTACATTCATATTACACTTTACATTTCATAAATTTTATTCGCAAAAGAATTTAAAAACATACATTTGTATACAAAATTCTATAAATAGTCACTGATGAGGAATGATTTTTCGAAATGTGCACATATGGCACATCTAAATTTAGCAGGTATTTGTTATATATTCTATACTGAAATCTTGGTTTAACATTCAAGTCAACACAAGTCATTGTTACATTTCAGCATCATTAAAGTTTCAAATGTGTTAACTGTCATGCGCATTCTGTCTTATCTGAACATAATTCCATCTATACTAAACAACCGTTCAACTGGTGCTGTAGAAGTAGGGGCAGACTAAAATTTTCGGCTAATTTTGCCAGTATTAAAATTTTATTTAAGTGTCTCCAGTATCCATTTATAAGTTATCTTATCTCCCTCTGAGAGGAAAGTTCCTTTTCCTTGAAAGCAATCACAAATTACCCCTATTTATAAGGGAAAGGGGGATGTTAAGTTAGCTATTAATTATCGTTCTATTGCTCTTACTTCTGTTCTCTGCAAAGTGATGGAAAATATATTGTTTAAGTCTCTTTTTGATAACATACGACAAAACAGTTTTCTCACACCTAATCAGTCTAGGTTCCAACCTAACGACTCAACTATCTTAGATATCTACAACTCCATCATAAGTAACTTAGATAGTGGTAATGATGTCCGTTTTGTTTTTGTGATATCTCAAAGGCTTTTGATCTTGTTTGGCACGAAGGGCTGCTGTGTAAGCTGAATGACTATGGGATCAACGATAACTTTATACAGTGGATATCTAGTTATCTTTTAGATAGGCAACAGAAAGTTTTACTTGATGGACATTCATCTCCTTTGTGACATCTCAAAGGCTTTTGATTGTGTTTGGCACGAAGGGCTTCTGTGTAAGCTTAATGACTATGGGATCAACAATACCTTGATACAGTGGATATCCAGTTATCTTTTAGATAGGAAACAGAAAGTTGTACTTGATGGACATTTATCAAACAATACAGGTGTTCCTCAAGGGTCTGTACTTGGTCTGTACAATGATCCTGCTTCTTCTATTCTATCTGACGATCTATCTACTATTAACAGTTGTTCCATGCAATGGGCAGTAGATTTTAACCCCTCGAAGACTGAAAGCATTGTTTTACAAGGAGGCATCCGTCTCATCTGCAAATTTTCTTCGGCACAGAGCAGGTAGTAAGTTCTAACTCTCATTGCCACCTTGGTCTTACCCTTCAATCAGATGCTACTTGGCCTAAATAAAACAAACATACCAGTCCTTGTCCATATCCCAATCCCAAAAACAAAGTAAAAACTTTGCAAACTGGCAAAATCTTTTATACAAGGAAGTGAGGCCGGGTGCTCCGGAAGGGTAAGCACCTCCTGTCTAGCTAGCTACATCCGTCACGTGCAAGTCAATTTTGAGAAGGAAAGGAACAAAGAACTATGGTAAGTCAAATATATCCAGTATAAGTTGGGATACAGTGACTACATACTTATCAACAATATTGTGATGACAGCCATAAAACTTTTTTAAGGGTCCTGATTAGCCTAGGCTTGCAATATCCTTGTGTCCACGATTTAATTGTTAGTAATTTGCTTCGTTGCAGAAAGTCCCCATAGTGAGAACAAGCTCTACCGTACCGTATTAACTGTGAAACATATACACCATACGCAGGAGAAACAGGGATATTACTGCAAAGAAACGGAAAGTTTACAATAGAAAAATTGAAGTCATCACGTTTTTCGTATAGCTTCAGATGTAACCTTTCATGGGTGTCATAATTGAGGTATAAGTCCAAATATGAAGTAGAACATGGAAAATCTGTTGTGTCTTTTATTTCATGCTCACTTGGATAGATGACATTCACATATTCTAACATCTACAAAAAAGCTTGTAGCAGAATCACCCTTCTACGCATGATAAAGTTCCAACTTGATAGAAACTCTCTGTTGACAATCTAAAAATCTTTTATTCGACCAATTCTTGAGTATGGTGAGGTGGTATGGGACAATTGCAATCAGCAGGATGCTGATCTTCTTGAAAGCGTTCAGGTTGAATGTGCTAGAATTATCACATGTCTTGGACGAAATTGGTCTAAAACTATTCTTTACTTCAAAATCAGACTGGAATCACTAGAGACCAGGCGCAGGCAACATAAACTGATCACTTTCTATAAATCTATCAATGGTAACGTCCCTGCTTATTTGCAACATATCATTCACCCTTAATTTCCAGCTGATACTGGTTACAACTTAAAAAACTCAGGTCAACTTTTTTTAAATTACCTCTTTGTCGAACTTCCTCTTATTTCAATAGCTTCCTACCTTCTACAATAAAGCTATGGAATGAACTGTCGATTACAATAAAATCTGCAACTTCTATCTCATCATTCAAGTCTAAACTTAAATCATACTTTTGCACAAGTGAAATAAATTCTTCTTTTAACTATGGTAGTGGAGTTAAGAATTTACATCACTGTCAGATGCGCAATTTTTCGAGTAATCTTAATCGTCACCTTTTTTATCACTTTATTGAGAATGACCCATCATGCCCTGAGTGTAGTCCCCATCTGAAGATAATCAGCACTTCTTATATGACTGTGTAGCTTTCTCTCAACACAGGCAGAAATTATTTAATGCTATTTATTCTATAACTGGCTTACCCTCTATAGACCTTCAAATTCTTCTCCATGGTTCTCCAGAATACTCATATTAAAAACACTCTATTATTTCAAGCAGTACATACCTTCATTAAGGATTCTCAACGGTTTAAATTTAGTAATTCCAACTGAGTCACTCTTTTGTACATATTACTCTCTCTTTCTTAACCCTGATTACTAACCTCTTTTGTTCTGTAATTTTCAACCTCTTTTTGTTGTTAAACTCTGCTGGCTATTAACTACTTTCTTTTGTATATATACATGTTTTCTCTTTCACTTTTTTTTCACAATTTGTTTTCTTCGTGTTCTTTGATTTTGTTCTGTTTTATTTTGTTTTGTTTTTCTTTTTTTTCTTTTGTTTTTCTTTATTTTCTTCTTCTTCTTCTTTTTTTTTTTTTTTTTTTTTTTTTTTTTTTTTTTTTTGTATTCTAACAATTATGATTTTTTCATTTTTTTTAATAGTACAGTTATAATATCATTATTATGAGTGCAACACTGGTCATTACTGTTATTACTATTATTATCATCATCATTATTATTATGAATGTTATTCATAAACAAATGTTTGAATAAAATATTGTTTAAATTAAATTAATTATTTTCATTTTCTTTCCAGTAAAAAAAGAGGATTAACATATGTATCACACTCTTTGCCAATGTAAGTGTCAATGCACTGAGTAGATCCTAAAAAGTGACGTTTTCTTCGCTTAGGGGTGCGAGAAGTAATGTTATATAATGCTTAAATTACATGTATTTTTATCTATGTAATGCATTACATTATAATTACATGTACTTTAGGCATTCAAACATTACATGCATTACTAATATTACATATTTATTATTATTATTATTATTAAAAGATTTATGTAATCTGAGCATTTTATTATAGCCCTGGAAGATTTCAAATGACTTGTAATAATCTGTGGGGAAATGCAGATCATTAACTAAATAACACCAATATATTTAAGTTCTTTAAAAGTTTATTGCCGAAATTTAATATTCATTTTTTAATAGTCACTGATAACAACTGTATTTTTAAACATAGAATAATATTACACTCATAACATGCAATTATTAATAAACAATGACTATAAAATCCCTTTTTTACAATATTCAAATAATTCATACAAATTTCCTGATACTAAAATACTAAAAACTATGTCCTGAAACAACCAAATTCAACAACAGTAACCCCCTCTCTTCGTATTTACATGTACTTTTATCAAACCTAAACTCCTCCTACTTCCATATCAAAGATTTCTCCTTCATCTTTCACATTTGTCACAGACAAGAGTAATTAATGGATTTTAAATATTCAAAAGTTATGTCCGGAAACTTTGATCAAAATGATTATCCTCGCACTGACTTTATCTTTCATGAGAATTAAATTTAAACATACAAGAATGTTAACATAACCTAACACATGTGGTAATACCAACACACACAAAGAAATTTATACTAAGCTTCATTGACCGTCACTTTTATCTTTCTGTAGATCAAATTCTAACCATATTGGTAGTAACAAAAATAACACACACGCACGCACACACACACACACACGCACACACACACACACACACACACACACACACACACACACACACACACACAGAGTTTATTATAAATTCATAAGTTTGCTATTTCAAGATCAATATCTATCCTAGAATATGACAGGACTGTTGTGGGTTGATTTCGAGATGGCCTAAAATAATTGGAGGAATCATGGCAACCCCCGCCGCTAATGATTTGAAAATTTCGAGAGAGAGAGAGAGAGAGAGAGAGAGACATGTTGCCCAAGACCACTAGAAATATCAAAATATCATTTTCGTTGGGAGCTTTGTCCCTGGACCCCAACATTCTGCTCTCCACAGGAGACTTGAGTCTTCAACGCTCGCGATATCGCATAATAAAATTCTCTTAAGCTGTTATTGTGCCTAATGTGCATGTTTCTCAAAACGACAAAATGAAGAAGTCATTTTTTTTAATTATAAACACATTTTTTGCTAGTAATCAGTTCTGTCGGAACTTTGATTCCCTTGTTGAATTATTTCCCTTTGACGATAGGAGTCGTTTCATCATGACTTCCGGGAAAATGTCAGCTCATTATGATTATTTGCAAAACAAACGAACATTTGATCAAAATGTGCCTTTGCTTATTTAGACTTAAATTCTTTTGACTGTTATGACGTTTTTCCAGCTCAACGTATATGCAGAATGGATAAATTGAGCATAATCTCTGGAGCGCTGTTTTTTACAGCTGATGTTTTTGCAGTTGCAAGTTTAGCAATGCCAAATTGGATAGTTTCTGATGTAGGAGGTATGAAAAAACAGACATTTTTTATTTAGGTCACTGGTATCTTATTGTAATCAATGCGTAGAAATGATAACATGATAACTGGTTTTAGAACTGCCACAAAAAATTTTATGTCCTTTTTTAAATAATCGGTTAATACTACTGCCAGCAAGATCACACTTGGCTAACAAAAAAAAAAAAAAAAAAAAAAAAAAAAAAAAAAAAAAAAAAAAAAAAAAAAAAAGAGAGAGACAATTGCTTAGAATGCAACCACAGCAGTCCAATTATCTAGTCTGGAAAACCATGACTTAACGGCTTTGCTATACGGATATGTTCGGTTACAATAACTCTCTGTAACAGTGCATATCCATGTAGCAAAGCCGTTAAAAAGAGTCATGTTTTTCAGTACTATCTATTATCCTGACACATAATATTGGCATCAATGTGAAATAAAGTAACTTGCTTAAGGTCTCAGGTTACCATGCTCCCAAAAGGGCTCAGAGTCAAACCAATGAGTCTTGGACTTGAAGGTGGACAAATACAAACTTAGCTACATACTATTATAATGCTTTAGATAGCCTTGTCTTTGACAGAACAAAAAGCATCTTCCTTACTTCCAACTTTACTAAGGCTAAATAAAAGGTTGTTGTTAATTCACAGACAATTATTTTGTGCAGAAAGTATTGATTGGGGCCAGTGGTACAAGGACTAAACATTAGATTAAACATTGAAAGACAATAAAGGTACAGGATAATAAAATTCATAACTTTATATAAACTTCTCACTTTGTCATTTAAGGCTTGAAGACTTGTGAAGTGGTTAAAGTAGAATGAGGAAATGGTGTTTTATGTCACAGACAAGATTCTTTCACTAATATCGAGGCAGTCAGTTCTTGGATGATGTACAAAATCAGATAAACTGCAAAAAAAAAAAAAAAAATTAAAAAAAATAAAATAAAATAAAAAAAAAAAATAAAAAATAAACCCTCTGACCTGCAAGCAAACTGACAAACTTTCTCACACTAGGATATATGCCTAAATAGGAGTCACTTGATGGGTGTATCGTGAAATTATGGCACAGGTGTTAATTTTTACTTCATTTATCATATTTTTACAGGTAGGACTTACATTGGACTGTTGAAAACTTGTCTAAAAATTTATGACAGACCACAAATATGTTTTTCTCCAAGTCCAATGAGGATAGAATGGCTGCTGACTTTTGCCTGTGTGATTCTGGGGATAATATGTGTCACTATAACTATAATACTTCTAGTTGTTTCCCATTGGAAGTACAGAGTTATGAAATTTGCACGTTGGCTTGGTTTTGTAGCAAGTAAGTATAACTAATGCTCAGTAAAAACATATTTCCTGTACACACACATTTCCTACACATACACACACACACACACACACACACACACACACACACACACACTGAATTTCATCTTTGTTCAGTTAGAAATAAGTGTATTCAGTTGAAACTACTGTAAAAAACTTGATTACCACTACCCCCTTCAACACACACACACACACACACACACACACACACACACACACACACACACACACACAGAGGATGAATTTTCAAAAGTCAGAAGTTCATATAATTTCTACTTACACTTCACTTAATTTTTCCCTCTCCACTCCCACAAGCACATGTGATGGCAAGTTCTGATATATACAAAATATTGCACAAATGTACCATGAAAAAAATTACTCTGCCAACAACAGTATCAATATCATAACTTCATTGTATGTAAGCAACTGGTTTTTATGCAGACCAGCTGCTTTAATACTTACTTACTTAGGCCCTTCACTCCTCCTGGAGCATAGGCCATCGACTGGCCTTCATCTCTGCCTGTTTTGTACCATCTGCTCCAGCTGTCTCCAGGTCTTTCCAGTCAGCTTGATGTCTGCATCAAGGTCTCTGCGCCATGTATTGCGGGGTCTTCCTCTCTTTCTTTTTCCCTGTGGGTTCCAAGTAAGTGCCAGCCTGGTTGTGTTGGTTGCTGGTTTTCCAAGAGTATGGCCCAGCCAACCCCATCTCCTTCTGAGCTGCTTTAATACTGAATATTATTAGTTCCTTTAGTTGAAATTGTAGCTCAAGTACAGATATAAATAATGTTATTGTTGCCTTCACTTTATAAGTTAAATATGTTTTATTTTCCAGTGATATTGTTTTGCCAAGCAGCTGTTATATTTCCTACTGGATTCAACATAGAACAGATTGGAGGAGAACCATATCAGCTTCCAAACAATTACCAAGTTGGATATCTTACATATTCTTTGTATTAGCATTATGGATAACTGTAGTTTCGGAGCTTTTTGCCAGCAAAGTTTGCTTGCCACATTTTTAATGTTACATAATTTATTTACAAATTGTGGAATTCTAGTCCTACATTTTATTTTTACCCACCAATGGAAAAAATCTCAAGTGATATTAATATGTATATTTAAAAAACAGTTTGTAATTTCATTTATGGCATGCAGGTCATGTTACAAGTCTAAAACAATATAGAGGATCAAGAACCATGACAAATAAATCTGTTCTATGACAAGAAGGGAGACAATCATTCTGCCCCTAAAAACTTACACTTTTAGGACCTGTTGTCATAGTGATTGTAATAGACCTTCAAAGAAGATGGGAGGTGGATTTCATATTAATATCAGTGATGTATTAGATTGATTTTTTTTTGTGTGTGTGTGTGCTTGTGTGTGTGTTGCTGTTGTTGTTGAAAGATTTGGATGAAGCTTGCCTGTATCAGAATAGCAAGCTAAAAACATTGCCAATAAAGTAATGTTTGTTTGTATGTATTTACATATATTTCTCTTTTTACGACACAAATTTTACTCCTTAATTTTAAGTATGGGAAATGGACATATCCTTTTCTTACCTTTTACCTTTTTTAAAACATCTCGAGACATCCTTAAAAAAGTTCTTTAAATTTTTGTCATTCGTCCATCCTATTTTTTCACTTTATTTAAATCGTGCTCAAATTTCATATTTATTTAACATGAATGCATACATGTAATTTAGTTTTGTATTGACTTAGAGAGTTTATTTGCAGTACAAGCACAAGATTCTAAAGATTATTCAGAACTTGTTTGTATTTCATATTATTTTATATAGATATTTGTTATTAAAATTATCATACTGTAAAATTGAATAATTATTGTCATTATACCTACAAGTACTAGTATATGTTGTTCAGTTTTATCATGGAATTGTACCAGGAAAACACATTTGTTATTAAAAAAATATATAAAAAGATATTTGGCTGTATAATGAGTTATTCATTCAGCATCTCAATTTGCATGATTAATGTACATGCTTAGATAAATACATCATACCTGTCAAGTCACATGCAATGTGTGTGTGTGTGTCACATGAATTTTTGATGTAAATCATGCTCACGTGCTAAGCTTTCACAAACACATGAACACACTTACACACATACACACACACACATAATTAAACTTTTAAGAAAATTAAAATTGACAAAATACATCTACATTGTATAAGTTATCAACATTTTCAGAGGCCAGTACCAAAATTGTGATCCGGCAATTATATACTGATCTGGTAATATTTTGGTTTCTTGTTGCATTTTTGTAGATATCACCACTTTTGTTTTTGTCTCAAATACCATAATTTAATCAAACACACTTATACTAATCATCCAGGCTAAGAATTTGGCTGAAGTAATGAGGTTTTATGCCTGTCAAGATTCTTCAAGGGTTGGAGTCAGCTTTGTTCTGGGATGATGGAAGAAACCTGGAGAAAACCACAGTGTTAGCAAGAAAACTGACAAACTTGAGAAACTTGATCACCCAGGCCCCAGTTTTATAGTCATTCACTCAAATGAGTGTATACTCAACTCCAATAAGGTAACATTTTAGTGTCAATTTTTAGGACACTACACAATTCATATTGAATATCTAGTGTTATGTTTAAATTGTTTAATGTAGGTTTATTAAACGACAAAACATTGTCTCATAAAACTTAAAATTTGTTAAAATATTGATGAGAGAAAAATTGGAATACTTGAGTTTACACTCAGTTGAATGAATGATTGTGAAACAGGGGCCAGGTCCCAATAATTCTTTAACTAGTTAAGAGTTTCCTTAACTTGACTCTGGTATTTTGAAATTTTAATTATTTTGTTAACTATAGTTATTTTAAAAACTTTAGGTGTTGTATTGAAGACAATTTTAAATTTAAAACATCTTATTTATTTTGTAGAAATTGTTTATTCTTGGTTCAAAAGGAGACTGCCAAAAATTGCTAAATAAAAATTAAGAAAAATGTTAGTTAAGGAACAATTGTGAAATGGGCCTGAAGTATAAAGGCGAAAGTCAAGTTAGTTCATATGCTTTTAAGTTGAATAATAAGCAAAACACATAAGTCAAAGTTCTTTCATTTATTTCAAGGCAGTCTAGTCGGGTAAGATGGATGAAACTGGAGTGCCTCGACAAACTTCTCACACTTGGATCTTTATCAAAACTACAGTGCTAGTGTACCAAATGTAATCTTTTCTCTGTATTAGAATTAAAATGCTAGCATACCAAATGTTATCTTTTCTGTGTCAAAATTATCTTGGGTCAGAATTATGGGGCTAGAATACCAAATGCAATCTTTTCTCTGTCAGAATTATAATGCTAGCATAGCGAGTGTAATCATTTCTCTGTCAGAATAAAAAGTACTGGCATACCAAATGTAATCATTTCTGTGTCAAAATTATAGTGCTAGCATATCAAATGTAATCTTTTCTCTGTCAGAATAATTATGCTAGCATAGCAAGTGTAATCATTTATCTGTCAGAATTAAAAAGAATGGCATACCAAATGTAATCTTTTCTGTGTCAGAATTATGGTGCTAGAATACCAAATTTAATCTTTTGTCTGTCAGAATTATAATGCTAGCATAGCAAGTGTAATCATTTCTCTGTCAGAATTAAAAGTACTGGCATACCACATGTAATCTTTTCTGTGTCAAAATTATAATGCTAGCATACCAAATGTAATCTTTTCTGTGTTGGAATTATAATGCCAGCATATTATAGTGCTAGCTTATCAAATGTAATTTTTTCTTTCAGAATTATTATGCTAGCATAGTGAGTGTAATCATTTCTCTGTCAGAATTAAAAGTACTGGCATACCAAATGTAATCATTTGTGTCAAAATTATAGTGTTAGCATATCAAATGTAATCTTTTCTGTGTCAGAATTATAATGCTAGCATACCAAATGTAATCTTTTCTGTGTCAGAATAAAATGCTAGCATACCAATGAAATCTTTTCTGTGTCAGAATTATAAGCCTAGCTTTCAAAGTTTAATCATTTCTCTGTCAGAACTATAGTGCTAGCATACAAAATAAAATAATTTCTCTAAGAAATTTCTTTTTTTAGTAATGGCATGTCATATGTAATTTTAATGTGTTGACATTTATTGCTGGCTTACCAAATGTATCTTTTCTTCCTGTAAGAATTAAAGTGCTAGCATACCAATCATTGTGAAACTTTTTCAGGTTTGAGCATTTGATTTCTTTTAAATTTTCTTAATATTTCTTATACTTGTATATTTTTTTCTCCCCAATTAAAAAGTGTGGTCTAGATTTTTTTAATTTGAATGAATTCAATGTCATCTCTTTCAGTGTTTCTTTGTGAAAACTGTAGTTGACAAAGTACTGTGTGGCTTAAGTAAATAAAACTATTTTGAAGTCTGCCAGTGGACTATAGACACTTGTTTATCCCATACTGAAATTTAATGTATTTATTCTGAAAGAACTGTTTCTCATTGCAGAGTATGAGGTCTGAATTTTCCTCTTGAATGGAATGGAGTGGAGTGGAATAATAGTGTTTTACACCCTAGTCAAGATACTTTCACTTATTTCAAGGGCAGTCAGTTCTGGGATGGTGGAGGAAACTGGAGTCCCCAGAGAAAACCACTAATTTTCAGCAAGCAAACTGACAAACTTCCTCACAATGAGTGAGATTTGAACCCAGGCAGTGAGAGGCACTGTGATCCTCCTAAATGAGACATGGGCCTCGGTAGCAGAGTGGTCTAAAGAGTGTGCTTATGGATCACAGTGCCTCTCACCGCCTGGGTTCAAATCCCACTTGGAACAGATCTTAGTGTGAGAAAGTTTGTCAGTTCGCTTGCCGAAGGTCTGTGGTTTTCTCTGGGCACTCTGGCTTCCTACATCATCCCAGAACTGACCGCCTCGAAGTAAGTGAAAGAATCTTGACTGGGGCGTAAAACATCATTACTCCACTCCACTTCACTCTTGAATGAGACACCAGTCCAAGATTAAAACTTGGATTCCTGCAGACATCTGGTGACCTAACACTATGTTAAATTTAATGTCCTGCTTAAGGGCATATCAGACAACCATCAAAGCTTCAACCTACATGTACCTTCTAAATCCAGAATCTAAATATTGATAAAGTTATGTAATATATTGAGCAAAATTGAAATTAAAAGAAGCTAAAAATCATTACTTGATTTTTTAATTTGTTTCAAACTTAAATAATAATTTTATTCTACAAAACAGATCAAAATGCCATCAAAATATGTGTGTTACATTAATCATCCAGCAAGACTGAATGTGTACACAGATTACAGGTAGGATGGTGCATGTAAACATATACTCTTCAACAATAACTTATCTATAATAATGAGAAAAAAATAAAATAATTTGGTGCTTATATTTTTAAAAATTTCGAAATTAAATAATAAACTAGTAGTGAATTTAAAAATTTGTTAAATTATCTACAATACTGAGAGAAAAATCTTAATTTAAAAAGTCTGAGAAAAATTAAATGTAGATCAAAAAGAAAAAAATGTTTATTATATATTCAAACAAAATAGTATGTATATACACATATAAACCAGTTTAAACAACAAAAGTTACTTTTAAATCTCGGAAATTCCTTTCAAATATACAGTACATGTACTTCAAAATCAAAATATACATGTAAAATCATTCTAACAACAACATTTGCATTTTGTCTGTTTATTATTATACACTGTTTGTTGGGTGGGTTAAATAGGATAATATCACTGACCAAATCATAGCAATCTGTTGAAATTATCTCAAAAAATATTTGGAAACGATGGTCCTATCTAAATCCTAAATGAAATATTTACACATGACAAATAGTTCAATGATACCTTGACATAACATAAGAAAAAAAAAATTAACGAAAGTGTATCTCTGACACACCTACACACAAACCTTATCACAAATATGTTTTATTTTAATAAATGATATAAAAACTACACTGTGAATTATCTTCATTGGTTACGGAGTTCAAACATTCTGTTAAGAGCACTACCAGCTTTGAACCAAGATATCTGTCCTTCATTGAATGTATGATTTAGTTCAAATTTATCAACTGATCCATTGGAGTGTTTCACTTCGCAAGTAACAGGCTGAAAAGAAAAAAAAATACATGTACTGTGTTTTGAAGAGTTGACAGAGATTTTAAACTTGAGGACTGAAAAATTAAAATCACTTTTTCTGAAATTGCAAACTTAATAGATCACAAAGTCGTTTCTGTCAAGTCATACAGGTTTGTATACAGTAAAATCTCATTTCATTAACACCACAGTCAAATTTTGGCATTAAAATAGGATTTAGTGATAAATCAAAAAAGACCTTTAAAGAATAACAATAAAAGAAAAAGATTTTGGGTCTCCAAAATAGTGTAGCAATAAACAAGGTAGCAAAGGTCCTTTGGATGAGACTTTAAATATCGATAACCCATGTCATGGCAGGCGTGGCAAGCTAAAGAATACACCCTGCATACTGCCCTGCGCATACTGCAAAGGAAAAAATTTCTGCCACTTCACCTATAGCTAGTGATGTCCCATATAAGTAAAATATATTTGACTGGGACATAAGACTCCATTCAGGCATTTACAATAAATTATCATATCAATACAGCTTTAACTGAATACATGTATATTAACTAAAGTTAATAAATTATATTTACAAAACTGCAGAGTCTGCTGTAAAATCAATAGATTTATGTAAAACACAAATGAACAAATATCAAAGTTAAACTGGAAAAATACAGTTATCTTGACATTTTGATACCACACATTGTCAAGTAAATCAATGTGTTAGGTCCTGGGTACAAAGAAATTTGACAAGTGTTCCGAAATAAAATGAAATATTGATGAGGGGTGGAAGGTTCCAAATGGTGTACATAGTTATTTATAAGAACAACAACTTCTTCCAAAATCTCTACATTAAATGCAAATAACATGCAGTTTTTGTATCAGTTTTGCTGTGATAAACTTCCCATAGAAATATCAAAGTCAATCTATATGATATTGCATTTTAAACTTTTATTAATATAACTTGTACTAAAATTTTATCTAGAAAAATAACAAAGCTGGACCCAAAACTATGGAGAAAATAGGAACATAAAAAGTTTATATACTACATGTACTGGATAATGGACTGTTTACCATGGCCAAAATGGTCAGATAAGCTTAAACTGATGGGTTCAACTTCATTTAAACCGAAGAAAAAAAACTTCGACATTTCTAAATAAATACTTACTTTTCCTGGACTTAAATTTTGTAACCCTAAAAGGGAGATTCTGTCATCTGGTTGAATTTTATCATAATCAGCTGGGTTTGCAAATGTAAGTGGAAGCATACCCTGTTTCTTCAAATTTGTTTCTGAAAAAAATATATATGATATGTACATGTATTAAATAATAATAATAATAATTAAAGAGCAAACAGTTTCCTAGACCATCAGAATTAAAGAGATCCACAAATTGAACACTGAATGTATATTATCAAGTGCAATCATGAATTTGCACATGCACGTTTAATTTAATATGATTTGGGATCTGATGATTATCGAGGATTGCCATTCAACAATGGCTAAAACACACAAGTTTGATTAAATTATCTTGTTAAACATTAACAAGACACTGACTGAATAAATGTAATACATTAATCAAACATATTGAATCATTCAAAGAATGACATGTTAATCAAAAACAAAATAAAATTTCTGCCTTGTGTTAGGAATAAATATCTGACATTATTTATTCAACATCATGTCGTCAATGTGATTTACTAGGGCACAACTGTTGTACACAGTGGTGATGGCTAAGTGGTTAAGGTATTGACCTTCAAACTCTAGGCCTCTCACGACTGTGGGCCCAAACCTGGTTCACTGCAAACAAGAAAGATCTGTCCTTGCCTTATGCTCTTACTGGTTGGCTAGGTACCAGTATAATGGACTGAGTGCACTACAGTGTTTATCTGTGAAATTGTAGGCAAGTCCACTAGTACTCTAAAGGCCACCATTAGTATGCAATAGTAAAATGCAAACCAGAAACACTTGCACTACTTTACCTTATGAACTTGTGTTAAAATTAATCTTTGAGATTAATATAAAACTGGCTTGTCTCGTCACTATTATCTGAATAATTGTTGATGTGATGTAAAACAACATTCATCAAACTAACCAACTAACTTTTGCACAGTTCACCTAATTATATATATACCGGTAGGATGTTTCACATCACTTCTACTTGAAGCCTAGTCATGTTATTGGCAAATTATAGTCATTTAAATTGGCTCCAATTGAACAAGTCTAATAAAGTTGTAAGAATCAGGCTAAATGTACAAGTATACCTAAAATTTATCAAATAAAGTTTTCCGTTAAAATGTGAAATGTGTTGTATTACCATGAATACGAGCAAAGCTTTTGACGATAATGGCACATCCTCCTAAATGTCTTGGCTCCAACGCTGCATGTTCACGACTACTTCCTTCACCATAGTTCTCATCACCAACTACAACCCATTTAACACCCTGTGCCTGTAATATACATTTTGTATCAGTTTTGTCCATGAAAACACAAGTTGTATACAAAATATTTGGGTAAGGCAATAGTAAGGCTAATTGCTCTTAAAGCAAATGATAGATATTTCTAATTAAGAAAACAAATGCATTCTCATCTTGGTATACAGAATGGTGTTGAAAATACATGTAACTATGAAAGTGTCTAATGATTATTTTTATACAAAGAGAAGAAGAACATAAGCTGCATTTCATTAAGCTTACTAGATACATGTATGAGTAATGCTAAAGAGACAAACTGACTTACAAAACAACTATAACTGTTACAAAGTTAATCTGCATACAAAGTCAGAGATGATTTTATAAATACAAAGTCAAGGGTTATTTTAATCAATCTCTATTATGGAAGCTTTGGTATTTCATAAGTCACATATATATTACATAAATTGTCTAGCTTCTTAACTGACCGGTTCATTGTCCGAACTTCAGCATAAATATTACCTTGTAGTGCCTGGCTACATCAGGTACAGTACCAAACTGACCAGTTAACTGATTCTTGATGTTGTTCATTTCTCCATTTTCTATATTGGTAGCACTAAAATAAAACAAATTTTTACACATGGAAAAAAGCGTTAATAGATTTTTCAAATTCAATTTGTCAAGTTTATGTGACTAAAAAACACAAAATTATTTCAGTATTGGTTTCCTCAGAACAACCATTTGAGCCATTTTAAACAATATAATGTTTGCAGTCAATCACACACAGGTTTGTAGTTACTTACATGTACTTATATTTCCTGAGTACAAAGATAGTAATTTTTTAGTTCCAATAACAATGTGCTCATTGTAGAAAAAACAGGTATGGTCAAGATTTTACAGGTGAAAAAAAAAATTTGATTTTGATTATTATTCTACAGTCTTGTATAATTAACTGTTAGAAGTCCTTTTCAGAGAAGTATTTAAAATTTGGCTTGCATCATTTACTTGTAGGACATAAAAATGACACCACAATGAGAATGCTATTTCCTTATTTCGTCAAGAAATTTTTAAAATTATGCAAATTTTATGTAGTTTTTGTTGCCAAAAATATCATGTGAATTCTTGCCATGTGGTGTGTGTGCATGTAACTGGGCACATGTTTCTTTACTACTTTGTTACTGTGAAATTATTAGGACCTCTAGATAGAGCTAGTAATATTGCCACACTATGGTACTGTGCTTACTAACAGAGGCCAAAACCTCTTTCTCATTTGTTGTCAAATGGGCTTGAAACCACAGTAATGACACAAATTGGGTTTGAAGTATAACACCTTTATTGTTCTATCACCTGTAAAAGGCTAAGGAAGAAAGAATAATCTTTTGATATGTAAACCAAATTGCATCAAGTCAAAAGGAGATAGTGTTGATTCTCTCAGTTTAAATCCAAGCATTTGACCAATACATATATTAGAAATGGTCTTACCCAATCAACAAATTGTTTGAAATATTGTCTAAATGACCTCTGTATTTTAACCATTGACCAGCGGCACTAATATGATCTGTAGTACATTTTCCTTTTACCTAAAATTAAAAACATGTACATTTTATTTAGCCATACATGTATAGGATTAAGATTCACACAGAGAGAGAGAGAGAGAGAGAGAGAGAGAGAGAGAGAGAGTAAAAGTATAAATTGTTTATGCCTTCCTTCAGTAATTTTTTATTCAATTAAACACACACACACACACACACACACACACACACACACACACACACACACATCAAAAATACACATAACTAAAATGTGCACAACTGGCATTAAAATTTCAAACTGCATTGGTAAACACAAAATACAAACCTTAATTAAAATAGGTAAATCTGTAAGATCTTTTCCATTCCATTTTTCAAATGGACTTAACAACTGTAATCTCTGGCTTTTTGGATCCACATTTACATTGACAGAGCTGCTGTCTTTAGGCGGTGGTTGATATGTATCCATACCAGGATCAAATCCTTTAGCTGGAAGTTCATCCCCATATGGACTCTCTAGTTTAAACTTGCTTCCTAATTGAAACAAGAAAAATACACTTATTTTACAAAAACAAGGATTCCACGAATTTATATGTCTCGCCTGGTTAATTTTTGATCGAGTAGAAAATACATTACTTTAACATAAACTTTCACATTTTGACAAACCCCCGCCACCACCTAAGATAGCGCCGGAAAAGTTACACCTTAGTCTTTTCTTATGGCAATGCCAGACTCGACAATAATGAAATTTAATACTAAACATTAAAACAAAATAAGAAGTTTTAAAGTTTCTTCTTAAAAATAATCTTTCAAATTATAAATTTAAGATTTCCCAAAGTTTCCTTGTTATTTTCTATTTCATTTCATTTTTCAGAATTTACAGCAGTATAAAACAATTCTTTTAATTTTCTAGGCAAATTTGCCACACTAGTTGTCATTAACATAAAATAATGCTAACAAATAAGTCAATAACACAATGACATGTAATCATGTACATGTATATACATGTATTAAGAGACGATAATCCAAGCTCAATATTGGAGCAAAAACATTATTTTAAACAAAACTCTAAAATGAACATTTATGGCTTTTAATTTTTCAAATTTGTTGCATCCCATGAATTCATCTTAAACTGGTTCAATTTTTATTATATACTGTATATTACAACCCATACAAGATCAAAACCTACATCTCCTGGGCATTTTTATGCATGAAGTTTTGAAGACAGAAATTTTGCCAAAAATTTATCATAAAAAAAGTTTCACAGGTGATAATTTTGTAAAACATTATTCAATGCCACCACATTTAAGAGATTTACAATAATAATATGTGTAAAATGTATTTGTTAAATTTTATTCAAGCTGAAAAAAACTCAATGAACTTACAGATTACACAATCTATAATTCCAAAATAGCTTCAGACAAATGAAAATCAGATTGGCAAAGTAAGGCAATCACTAGACCCACTTTCATCTCTGGTGATAAAGTTAAAAAATAACTTACCATCAGAAGCTGTAAGGAAATCAGTTTCTGGATTAAAGCTAAGATCTCCAGCAATGGACAAAGCTGTAACTAATTCCGGTGATGTGACGAAAGCATGTGTAGCTGGATTAGCATCGTTACGACCAGTAAAGTTTCTGTTGTAAGAGGTAACAATTGTATTCTTCTCTCCTTTTTTCACATCTTTCCTATCCCACTGACCAATACATGGGCCACATGCATTTGCTAAGACAATTCCACCCATTTCTCTTAATGTAGCTGCCTAAACCAGAGAAAAAAAGAAACGTCAAGAATGATTCCAAATTATGTCTTGACACCTCCATCTGGATGGTAAAGTATGGGAAGAATTTAAATAAATCTTATCTTATTACTCTACATACATGTAAACTCAGACATCAGTGGTTTTGTTTGTCTAAAATTACTACCGAATAAAGGTAGTTTCCCCTTGAGAAATAAGACTAAAATTTCCCAATTTTACAACTAAAATTCCCCAAAAAGCAACAGTGACACACAATCAAATACATGTAGTTTAAGTTAAATCCAGTTGTCCAAAACTGTTCTGACAGACAAAATTTTTTAGATATTGTCACAATATAAAATCTTTGCAATGAATTTCAAAATTCTGAGCATATAAGTGACATTAAAAGGGTCCAAATTTTCCCAATATGAAAAGTGGAAGGTAGTTTTTAAAAACCATAGCAAAATCGCTGGACATCTGAAAAATGAAACCTGAATGAATAACTTACAGGAGACTTTTCAGGAAGGTTTTTTTTCTGATATATGCAATGGCCTGGCTTTCAAGAAGTTGATATACATGTATGTAACATGTAATGATTTGAAACAAACATTGATACACTGTCAGAGGAAAAACCATACTTCATTATTTCAGTGACATTTCAGAAATATATGTAGACATAGTGCAAATTTAGCCAGATTTAGGTACCTAATGCCGAAATCAATCACAGGGACATAATAGATATCAATTTTACAATTTTCTGCACCTTATTTTGAAGTTATATGCCCATTTCAGATACAGAATTTATCAGAAATTTTTACCTTTTTTCATGGAAACAAAAAAAAAAATACTAAATATCATCAAGAAGTATTTTTTTTTCCCACCTCACAATTACACTGTAAGTCAAAACAAAATTTTACCTGTCCATCTCTCTCAATGGTGGCTCTGATTTGTTCGGACCCTGGAGTAACTGTAAACTGACTCTTACATTTTACACCTTTGTTTAGAGCTTGCCTGGCTATACTTGCAGACCTACTCATGTCTTCATAACTACTATTTGTACAACTGCCAATCAAACCTGTCAACATACAAAGTAAACATTATTTGTGTTTTAAATACATGTATTTTTAAAAATTTTTCATAAAATCCAAAGGCACATTACATGTTTTTATACATTCTAGTCACAACAGTGTTATATAAATGTATATTCACATAAATCTGGAAGTTAAACATAAATTTTACCAATTTAAAAGTTTCAAAATGTGTTACACATAATATACGGTATAGTAATCAAGATACATGTATATCATTTTTTGGACATAATACAAAAATTACATACATGTATGTAACAGGATCAAGCAGATATCAGTGGAAATGTAAAATCATAAAAATATAAATGACATTTTCATGAAAATCCTTCATTAGCTATATGCAATATGTCAAGAAGTACTTCTACTACATGTTATGCCTCTGTCTTCTTTCTTAGAAACAAGTATCAACAACAACATTGCAGCATGTTCTTGACATTATTCAATATAAGATCTTGGAAATTTAGACAGATTTCTATTTGATCAATCATGTATCACTTTGATATCACCATGATTATCAAGGTTGGTTAGTTGCATATTGTTAAACACAACATCTGTAATTCAATAAGTGACAATATGCCTTCACTGATAGCAATTAACAAGACAATATAAACTCATGAACAATTCACAAAGAAACAATGTGGCTATGAGAAAGAGAGAAATTCTGGCCACATCAGGAATTCCAAGAGACAACAATGCCACATTAACAATTGCAAAAGATACAAAATGGCCACATTAGCAATTCACAAAGAGACAATTTAGCCAATCAGAAATACACAGAAAGACTATATGGCTACATTAACAATTCACAAAAAAGACAATATGGCCACATCAGCAATATACAAAAAGACAATACAGCCACATCAACAATTCACAAAGAGACAATATTGTCAAATCAACAATTCACAAAGAGACAATATGGCCACATCAACAATTCACAAAGAGACAATATGGCCACATCAGCAATTTGCAAAAAGACACTATGGCCAAATCAGCAATTCACAAAGAGACAATATGGCCACATCAGCAATTTACAATGAGAAAACTTTGATATTTCCTGAGATGAAGGAGTTTTTGTGACTTTTTCTGACTTGCTTTGAACTAGTAAATAAACAAATTCTAGCACTTTTACACAATCAATTTTAGACTATTATTCTGGTAGGTTATCCAATTAATACATAAATTATCGGTTTAATACTACACTGTCTTTTACACTAACTTACCAACTCTAATATCAAGGGGCCAACCTTTTTCTTTAGCAGTCTGACCAAGTTTAGAAACTGGATGAGCCAAATCAGGTGTAAATGGACCATTCACATGTGGTTCAAGCTGTAAATAAAGTAAAATTGCTGAATCACAATTTATTTTGTATGACATTATTACGAAGTATATGAAATGAAGCCTGGGAATCCTAAAATCACGCAAATCGTTACATGCATAAAAAAAGTTCTGTACATTTGTTCAATACACATTTTTAAACTATTTCATTACTTAAACAAATAAAAGACAAAAAACAGTATCTAATAGATAGTCTGTAATTGTATTCACTATTCAAAGTACTCCGGATACATCCATGTGACTGATACTGAGATAAACTTGGGATCAAGTTATTTAACCAATTATATGCTAAATGCATCAGTTCCTCCTGTCACAAAAGTTGAAATTTTACAGACATATTCGTATTCAATCAATTCTATTACATTTTAATTCTGTCAGTAAGCTACGACACACAACCATCGAATAACTTATCAATCATACATGTATACCGGTATTACTCTGGTAAATTCAAAATATTACTACAAGTACATTGTATATGTATATTCAATTATTGACCAATTACATGTATCTAAAAATGAGACAAAATGTTAGCAAAATTAGGTTTAGTATAGGTTTACAAATATCAATAAAATCATACCTTGTCAAGATCTATTTCAATAAGACGGTCATACTGACAACCTTTATCTGGGGTTAACAAATCTTTATAATTACTTGCTAAATCTGCAATATCTGTAAGAAACAAATAAAAACATGTTTTTTAAGTTTTTAACAATGATCATTCATTCTTAAAACAATTGTATCAAATGGCCATAAAATCAAATTATTTATCCGGAGCCTAAGCTCCAGATTTGAGAAGGGGAATGCGGCTTATCCGCGGGTACAACAAAAATTTACTCGCCAGGGTCTTGGAATCAACAAAAATGTGGTTAAATCTCGACAATATTTTGTCTCTCGAAGCCAGTAAACTACATTGTCTGTACATTCTTTGAAAAGCCGCTTTCAAAACAAATTGTACAAATATATTGTAGATTTAATTGCTGTCATTATTTTCTAGATATTTTAATTACCAAATTTTAAATATTGCGAAGTGTAAAAACGGCCATTGTTATAGTGTAACAGCAGATTCGGTCAATAATTAGGATTTTATAGTCGTTTCAGAAAAAAAACAGTAATCTTTATATGAAGGTCCTTTTTAGCTAAAACATGAAGCTAAGGTATCATAAAATAATGGTTTTAATGAACAATTGTTCTTTCTACACAGGTGGTTGTAACGACAGGTTTTACGAGCAATCAAAAAGATTTTTTTCTATTGAAATTTACATAAAACATGTATACTACAGTCATGGTAAGAAATTGTTGTTAGTCACATTATATACTGTACCAAACCAGGAAATAATACTTACCGCCTCTGTTTGTTGCTACAAGATAATCTTTCATTCTATCATTATAAGGAAACGATGAGGTAGTGGCTCCTATTTCTGCTCCCATATTGCAAATTGTTCCCATACCTATAATAATTCAAATACAGTGTACTGTATATGTTTAATACTAAATTTTCTGAATAACTAAGAGCATCCGGTACAAGTGTTATCTGTATATACAATAACTTTATACAGACATTTGACAAGATATGAAAAATATATAAAATTATTATATGACAACTGATTCTAACTAGTTTTGATTGGCTAAAACATGTTAGGCAGCACTGGACAAAACGTTATGTTCACCGCACAATTCTGCACGTGAGGGTAATATAATGGTCCAAATTACTCTTGAGGTCCCTAAAAATAGTCGACAGTGATTTCCAATAGAACCAATCAGAGCCGTTGTAAGCTTTTGATAAGCCAATCAGAATTGACCTATTTTAAAACAGTCATACCTCATTGCATTTTCTGAAACAGGAAAATCATAATGGACCAGAAACAGAAGCTGTTACTACAGCCTCCGTAAATATAACATTTCTTTTGGGGTCATAAATCCTAGTATTAACCTAAAAAAAGTCAATAATTGTATAATATTACATATTTTTTATATATGTTTAAAAGCTGAACAATAAACAATGTCACTGATCTTATACTTATGGCAAGATGAACATTTTTTATTTCAAAAGGATATATGCAAAAAATACATGTACAGCATAGATTATGAACCACTAAATAGAATAACCAAATGAAACATTCAATATTAAGCCTGTGAAGAGGAGTAATATGATTTACCTAAGCTGAAATTCTATCATTTATATTGTTTTAACAGGATGGATTAAACTTGAGTGAAAACCACTGTTTAGCATTGCAGATTGAGAAATTTTCTCCAAGATCTGCCTGAGCAGAATTCAAAACTCAGTAGTGAGAGGACTTGTAATTTGTACAAGCACTTAAAACACTTGACCACTGATACATCTTTATCTTGTGAATGTAGCAAATATTGTGTTCAAAAACTTTTCTAATTCATCTAAAATGTAATTACTTTTACTAGGACAAGAAATTTTCACCTTCAAATAGATGTCACTGATACAAAGAGTATTAAGTTTTACAGTTTTAACTTTTGACATTGCTATGATTAAATATTAAATAATGCTTATAAATGTAAGATATATTAATGACCAATACAAAATATAGAATTAATTTCTGGTCCATTTTACTCTGGCCATTGCATCACCATAAATGCAAGGTATATCACTAACCTGTACATGAAATAGAATCTACTCCTGGTCCATGATATTCTACTATGGCCCCAGTTCCTCCTTTTACGGTAAGAATTCCAGCTACTTTCAATATAACATCTTTTGGTGATGTCCAGCCACTCAGTTTTCCAGTTAGTTTCACACCTATCACCTACATATAAAACAATCAATGAAGAATGCTAATCAAAATCTTCAATAATTATAAAAATTTCAAATAAAACTTTTAGGACAATGCTAATTTGTCAATAATGGATAATACCAATGCATAACAATATTTTTAACTAATGTTATCCTTTATTTTATTTCTTTACATTTAGTTTAATAAAAACATTAACAATATCATAGAATTAACTACAATCTAATAGATTTAATTTAAAAACAAGAGGCCCATGGGCCTTAACGCTCACCTGAAGATATGTCAAATATTGTTTGCAAAGTGCAATAGACAATATATTAAGTACAGAAACTTTAAAAGTTTTCTCAAGTTAAGAACTCCCACAAAACTTAATCAGAAATATATCCACACACATTTCATTTATAAGTAGCTTATATAATATGCATGAAGTAACTGTAGAACAATGAATAATTTCCAAATCATTATTCAATTTCAGTATACTCATGCAGCTATGACCTTAACCTTTGAACATATATGACCTTGAAGCATTTATGATTGTCATGTCAATACCTACAATATTCTAATATACATGCCTATGCATGAAATTAATAGCTTTCAAGATAATTAATAATTTTAGTATTCCTATGTTGATATGACCTTGACCTTTGAACATATAACCTTGAACCAAATATCAAATGCTTGTTGTCGCAATACCTACAATATTTTTATTTACATGCCTATACAAAAAGTTAATAATTTTCAAGATAATTAGCAATTTAAGTTTTCTTTTGCAGCTGTGACCTTGACCTTTCAACATATGACCTTGTACCATATATCAAAATGATCGTTGCCACAAGACCTACAATATTCTAATATACATGCCTATACAAAAAGTTAATAGTTTTCAAGATAATTAGCAATTTATGTCTTCTTTTGCAGCTGTGACCTTGACCTTTCAACATATGACCTTGTACCATATATCAAAATGATCGTTGTTGCAATACCTACAATATTTTAATTAACATGCCTATACAAAAAGTTAATAGTTTTCAAGATAATTAGCAATATAAGTCTTTTTTGGCAGCTGTGACCTTGACCTTTCAACATATGATCTTGAACCATATATCAAAATGATCGTTGCCACAAGACCTACAATATTTTAATATACATGCCTATACAAAAAGTTAACAGTTTTCAAGATAATTAGTAATTTAAGTCTTCTTTTGCAGCTGTGACCTTGACCTTTCAACATATGACCTTGTACCATATATCAAAATGATCGTCATGTCAATACCTACAATATTCTAATATACATGCCTATACAAAAAGTTAATAGTTTTCAAGATAATTAGTAATTTTATTCTCCTTCTGCAGCTGTGACCTTGACCTTTTAACATATGACCTTGATCCATATATCAAAATGATCGTTGTTGCAATACCTACAATATTCTAATATACATGACTATACAAAAAGTTAATAGTTTTAAAGATATAGTGACATTTATGTAATTTTTAGCAATTTCCCTACTCGGTGCCTTACGATTTCCCCATTTTGAGCCCCATGGCTACCATTTGTGCAAATCTGAAAAAAGATGACCTAAGGATGTTATAAATGAAATAACTAAGGTTTATCTCTTGTAGATTCAGAGGAGAAGATTTTTAAAGTTTTTCACTATTTCCCCCCTCATGGGGCCCCAAGGGGACATAACTCCTTCATTTGTGCAAATCTGAAAGGGCTTCACCCAGGCATGATGGTTACCAAGTTTCATTAAATTTGGCCCAGTGGTTTTGGAGGAGAAGATTAAAATGTAAAAAGTTTACGCATGACGGACGACGCACGACGCACGACGCACGACGGACGAAGATGGATAGCAATAGCTCATCTGAGCTTTCAGCTCAGGTGAGCTAAAAAAAGAAATCCATTCATTGTCTTATACTTATACAATTTGTTTCTACATTTTTATGTGCCTTCAAGTCATATGCACTGCCATCCATAAATTATTATAAATGTTTAAAACTGGCAATATCATTACAGATAAAAATCTTCACAAAATTATTTGGTTGAAAAGTTGAGTGTTTTCCAGTTAAAAGTGTTTTTATTTTGAAAAAACAAATTCTCACAATTTTATATCTTTCCTAAAAGTTTAAAAAAAGTCATAGAAAACCGTTTAAAAAAATATGTTGCATACAATGAGGCTTTAAAGTTAACCTATCATTTACAAATACTGTTAAAACTTCAATGTTTCAATTGTATAAATGAAATTTGACATGATGATTAAAATATAAACCAATAGCAATTTTAAATATGCCTATCTATTTTTTGATGGCAGTGCGTATTTAAATTTCTTAAAAAAAAATACTTACATTTGGACATTTAAGTTCCCATGGTAACCCTGCCATGACATCAACAGCATCGGCACCACCAACACCAATACATAAACCACCAAGGCCACCTGTAAAACAATTATGAAATTAAACAAGAGGCCCATGGGCCTTAACGCTCACCTGAAGATATGTCCAATATTGTTTGCAAAGTGCAATAGACAATATATTAAGTACAGAAACTTTAAAAGTTTTCAAGATAATTAGCAATTTAAGTCTTCTTTTGCAGCTGTGACCTTGACCTTTCAACATATGACCTTGAACCATATATCAAAATGATCATTGTTGCAATACCTACAATATTCTAATAAACATGCCTATACAAAAAGTTAATAGTTTTCAAGATAATTAGCAATTTAAGTTTTCTTTTGCAGCTGTGGCCTTGACCTTTCAACATATGACCTTGAACCATATATCAAAATGATCATTGTTGCAATACCTACAATATTCTTATATACATGCCTGTACAAATAGTTAATAGTTTTCAAGATAATTAGCAATTCAAGTTTTCTTTTGCAGCTGTGACCATAACCTTTCAACATATGACCTTGAACCATATATACAAATGACCGTCATGTCAATACCTACAATATTCTAATATACATGCCTATACAAAAAGTTAATAGTTTTCAAGATAATTAGCATTTCATGTTTTCTTTTGCATCTGTGACTTTGAACTTTCAATATATGACCTTGAACCATATATCAAAATGATCGTCATGTCAATACCTACAATATTCTAAATACATGCCTATACAAAAAGTTAATAGTTTTCAAGATAATAAGCAATTTAAGTCTTCTTTTGCAGCTGTGACCTTGACCTTTAAACGTATGACCTTGTACCATATCAAAAAGATTGGCATCTCAATACCTACAATATTCTAATATACATGCCTATACAAAAAGTTAATAGTTTTTAAGATAATAAGCAATTTAAGTTTTGAATTGCAGCTGTGGCCTTGACCTTTCAACATATGACCTTGAACCTTATATCAAAATGATCGTTGTCGCAATACCTACAATATTCTAATATACATGCCTGTACAAAAAGTTAATAGTTTTCAAGATAATTTGCAATTTAACTCTTCTTTTGCAGCCGTGACCTTGACATTTGAACGTATGACCTTGTACCATATATCAAAATGATTGGCATGTCAATAGCTACAATATTCTTATATACATGCCTATACAAAAAGTTAATAGTTTTCAAAATAATTAGCAAATCAAGTTTTCTTTTGCAGCTGTGACCTTGACCTTTCAACATATGACCTTGAACAATATATCAAAATGATTGTCATGTCAATACCTACAATATTCTAATATACATGCCTATACAAAAAGTTAATATTTTTGAAGATAATTAGCAATTTAATTCTTCTTTTGCAGCTGTGACCTTGACCTTTCAACATTTGACCTTGAACCATATATCAAAATGATTGTCATGTCAATACCTACAATATTCTAATATACATGCCTATACAAAAAGTTAATAGTTTTGCAGATAATCAACTATAACGGTAATAGTCATCTTTGACCTTGACCTTTGAACCCATGACCTTGATCTATATATCAAAATGATTGTCATGTCACTACCTACAATTAACTGAAAATCCCATGCCATTATCACCTGAAATGTTTAAAAAATAGGATTTTTTATCAAAGGTCAAAAGCAGGGACATGACCTTGACCTTTGACCTTGACATCTTTTGGAAGAAAATAGCAAGACAAGATCAACAGTGAAAACTCCATACAATTATCTTCAGCCGTTATTGAGTTATAACAACAAATGTCTCATTTTCAAACTTACATAATTTTACGTAAAAAACCTATTTTTCGCTCAATTTTCATGAAAAACACAATTTTAATGTTCCCATGTATGCTGAATCCAAATATCCAATCAAAATTTGCCTGCACCTTTTGGTTTCAGAGAAGAAGATTTTTAGTAACAGCTATTTTTTGCTATTTTTAGTAACAGCGGCAATCTTGTTGGGCGTGGCCAAACCCGGACAACAATTTTGAAAGGCTGTTACCTAGGCATGATAATCACTAAGTTTCATCAAATTTGGCGCAGTAGTTTTGGAGGAGAAGATTAAAATGTAAAGTTTACACATGACGGACAACACACGACGGGGGACGAGCAACGCACGGTGGACGGTGATAGATTGCAATAGCTCATCTGAGCCTTTGGCTCAGGTGAGCTAAAAACTAATAAAATAAATAATGAGAAACTTTTGCTTCTTAGTAAGCTTATAATGATGGTTGGTAGAATGCTGTTTTACATGTATGTGGTATCAGTAATTCTTCAGCTACTTGCATTAAAACAATTTTTAAGTATTAATTTCAAGAATTAATCTAAACACAATTCTGTGTGATAAATGAGTTTGTGTGTAAGTAATTCTGATCTGTACCTTGAGAGTCCCAGTACAATTGCTCATAATGTCACAACGAAACAATTCAGATCATTTAGTTTATTAAACTAGTACAATACTAATCACACCATAAGAGGTCTACATCAAGAAAATCATTTTCTCGCATGTGATATACCAAGGTCGTAACCACAGCAGCCTCTAGTGTGATAGTCAAACAAAATCATTAATAAACTGTATAGTACCTAAATGTTATTGTTATTGTTATTGAAACTTATGTTCTAAATATAAACTATGTACTTACCTCCATTAGGGGTGTGACTGTCTGTTCCAATCAGCAGGACACCGGGGAAAGCATAGTTTTCTAAAACAATCTTAAAAAACATAATAATAGCCCTTTAGTTTGGCTTGTAATTTTATTTGGTTATGCAAGTGATAAAAGATGCTCATGACAACTGTCAGTTTAAAGATGACTAAGTGTCATAGAAGTCTTGGAAAGTTCTTGAATATAAAAGCACCTAATTGAGAACCCTACAGTTCTGTGTTGACTTACATCTCAACTTTACTACAAACAACAAAATAAATACTAGACAACAACTAAACAACTTTTAAAAATAATAACAAAGGTATGATATTTATCAAACACTTAAAGCTGCATTAAGTTTTTCAATTTTCTGAATCTTGCTTGATTTTCTAAAAATATATTTTTTTAAAAATAGATATCCTCTAACCACGATCTGTGAAATTCATTTTCTAAAATTAAAATTTCATTTCTTTTCGCTGTAAATAAATGGGAGGAGGGGGGGTGTCAATGTTTAACGATGATAATTATGAGCTTGGAGCATGCGCACGGATGTACAGAAATCCCAATGAATCGAAGTTGAAACCTGAAAAATTGCATTAATTGCCCGTCATTAATATCCAGATGTATTTTAAATGGTGTTATGTATCCCTTACTAAGTCACAAAGACAAATTCAATGAAGTTTTGTGTTTAATTGATCTTATTTCACCATTTTGAAAGTTGTGTTTAAATGACCTGGTTTTTTATGACATAACCATATTCTAATATAAGTTCCCACATGCTACATCTCACTGTGAAATTACTGTTATTTCTGTATTTATTCAAGCTTTTATCCTTGAACCAAATGTAACATTATTCATTAGGAACATCATTAATTAGATTAGCACCGTTTTAATTTTTTCCTTGGAAAACTTAATTGCAGCTTTAACAGTTAGTTGAATTCAATACAAACACCATTCCAACCCCAAAAACATAAAAATTCATTCAAAACGGCATTCTGATATCTAACTTGAATTGTAAATGAACAACTTAATTATCAAAGTATAGCTTTATGTATGCAGTATAATACATAATAAGGCACCTTCAACCTTATTACACCTAGTAACTGCATGATATGTTTTATATAGGTCTGTACACTGTAGCACTCTTCCTGATTCTTCTTACTTAACTCTGCTACTGGGACTGTATATGAAACAGTTGTGCTTTACAGACAGACCATCAAAAATGTTTAATAGAGTAAAATTTTTGACTTAAAAATAAATTGAAATGAACGACGGGAATCACATGTATCTATATGTCTAAACTAAACATTTATAGCACACTTTTGGTCGATTATTCTAGTGACAAATATAGAAAAGTAAGGTTTTTAAATTGTTCATTTCAACACAACAAACCTGATGTATAATTCCACTTCCTGGTTTCCAGAATCCCACACCATATTTAGCACCAGCTGTTGCTAAGAATTCATATACTTCTTTATTTATATCCTAAATGAAAAAAAATGAAAATGAAAAGAAGAATAATGAAATTGTGATTAATAAATGAAGTCAAACAATAATTTTATTTACTTGTAAAAAAATACTGTTATCATTAACTTAATGACATGGTAAAAATAACAAGTAAGTACAGGTATGTTGAGGCTGCTGAGGACAACAACAGAAAATTTACAAAGATCTTGATTTTGTTTTGTATCTGCTACTTAGTTATGTATATATAAAACAGTTTTAGTTGAATTAACTTAAACTTTTTTTCTGAAATTGAATTTTAATTTACAATCATTAATAATACATGTACTCCAACAAGCTTCCATTTCTTAAACAACATTTCTGTTTAAATCTTTATTCTTCAAAACTTCAAAATCAAAGATGACAGGTTGATTGTATTTAATATATTATTTTATCAAGAGTGCAATTATTGATAATGCTGTCCATATTTGAATTTTGCGAAGGGGTCTAACCCACTGTTTTTTTTTTTTTTTTTTTTTTTTTTCATTTAATCATTTCACAATCAGATATCAATACCTTAGCTCTGGCTAAATCTTTATCTCCACCAATCTGTGCTTCAATCAAGTGATCACAGTGAATTGTGGACGGGACAGCAACTTTAGGCAATCCACTTGAAATAAACTGCAACATGGCCATCTAAAAATATAATGAACAATAATTAGGACCATTCTATATTCAATCTCCCTTACAAACACAAACTTTTCAAACCAAACTTATTTTAAAATTTTCTTGAAAAATCTCTTTTAAATCTTAGAATAATGGGCTAAATTGCTGAAATCTTAAGTTCCTTAATTTGATTTTAGGGTTTATATTTATTCAACAGAATTTTGTAACAGCAAGCAAAAAAAAAAAAAAAAATAATAAATAAATAAAATAAATAAATAAATAAATAAAACCAAAGTCAATAATAATAAATAAATAAAATAAATAAATAAATAAATAAAACCAAAGTCAATATATACCTGCAAGCTACAAATACTTATCTTAATTCAGACATGGCACAATTGTGAAATATGAAACTGACTTTAATTAGCCAAGAAATGATTTGTGAAATACTTACTTGAGCAGTAGCATCTTGCATAGCAACCCTGTCTGGTCGGAGTTTGAGGTAGCTAACACCACGTTCAATATCCTACAAATCAAATTCGATCTGTTTAACTCATGTATAAAATAAATTAAAGGCTCTAAAACAAATTCCCTAAAATGCATGATTATCAGCCAATCAAGTTTTTATTATTCTTGCTTTATGTTTTTTTTTAAAACAAATTTGCCCATTCTTGTGTGGATGGAACCAGAGTGACATGCTTAGAAACAGTTTAGATTACCTCCCTTTACCTTTGTACATGTAAATGATAAACTGTCTCAAGTAAACAAACACTTTGTCTTTTATGTTGTAATGAAACAAAAACACTTTACCTAGCTGATTTAACATGTCAAAACAGCTGACATACATAGATGTAGCATAAAGAGGATGAATCTTAAAATACAAACTTTAAGAATTTTATCATTAAAATAAAAAGCAGTCTAGAAGAATTTTTAATATAAGGAGAATTTGTTAGTAATTTTCATGTGGAAAATGTAACATTTCTTACATGAAAAGAAACTGGTATTTTGGTATTCAAACTTTGCAAGATTTATCCCTGCTTATTGAATACTTTGATTATGCTGAAATATAATGAAAAACTAGGATACCTATAAAATAATGAACATACAATGTATATATAATTCTAGTACCTGATTTTGTGGATCATCTATATGGCTGTACAGAACTTTTTCAGATAATGTAAGAGGTCTGTTTAACCTAAAATAACAACATTAATTATAATAATTATTATTTATTCATTTATTTATTATTACTATTATTATTATCATTATCTTACTGTTATTGTTATTTCTAATAAATTTTTTTTATTATTATTATTTATTTTTTGGTTGCACAAAATATTTATATATATTTAAATATTAAAATCATAATCACTATCTATACATGAATATTGCTTAGGGATGTAACAGTGGAAAAATCATACCTACTCTGCTCCTTCTTTTTATGTAATGAATCATAATTCTGAAGAAACATAGGGTAGGACAAGTAATGTTAAATAATTAAGTGAACCGGTAGTAAATTTTGCTTTATGCTTACCTTTTTCTAACTATGTTAAGATTGTGCGTAAGTTTATCATAATCTATGTATTGTTCTTGTTCAAATTTGCTCATAGCCACCTGCAAACATACAACAAAACTGTAATAAGCCAAAAAACTAGAGTCCTGTACATAATGTTTTCATTGACATATGCAAACACATATAATTAGAAAAATAACATACATGTAATTCAGAAGGAACAATCGCATATTTTACATTTATTTTGATTGGTTTAAAATTTTAGGTAAAATTATTATCATAAAGACAAGAATGAAATTACAGCAAATAAGTGCTATTAACAACTTTTAAATATCATGAGACATTTCTATGAATTATTCTTCACTGCCTTAACTTTAATTTCACTCTGACAGCTGTAAATTTTAAAATGTTCAAACAGCTTCTGGTATGCAATGAAAGCAAAAACTTACATCAAATCATTTAGCTTCTATATGACTCTTAGACTCTTACAAATTGAATTTGGCTCCTCAATCAAAAAAGAGGCAACTGAATTTTAACATATGGATTGACCCTGAGATATTAAGAAAATCAATTTAACTCCCCTGAAGTCAATGTTCAAAAGAAAGTCCAGAGGTTTTTATCAGAAACATGTGAACTGCTTTATATATAAAGTACTAACCTTTTTGGCAGCTGCAGCAACTGGTGTGACATGGATTTGTCTTGTCTGGCCAAAGAGGCCTAACAGACCCTGTAATAACAAAATAAAACTGTCAATTAGAGTGTAATTATAATAAAATTTAAATGGTTGTGGTTCCCAGCATCAACTCAGAAATGGCTGTCTTAACATCAGAAAAAGAGGTATTGCAGAAAAAAAATACATTATTACTCAACACAACACAAAAATCAACACTGAATTCAAATTGGTTTGATAATTTAAAGAGGCATCAATGATAACCTAAAAACAAAACAAATTGTACAATGATTGCTAACGGATTTGTTTACAATAATTGGGTGTTATCCCTTAATCAGGCTAAGGACTAATACACAATTTCTAGAATATCATTGTTTATTGGATTTTGATCCAAACTACAAATTTCAAAAAAGTCCAAACTTGGAATTGTTTACTAAAATTTGAAAGAAGTTTCATTTATTAATATATTTAGTTAAGAATCCAATGAAATTTTATAACAATTAAGACTTGTATCTCAGAAAAAAAACTTGCTTTTTGCTCAAATACTTAGGTTTCCAAATGTTATTAAAAACCATCATTTAAAATGCAATTTTTGATTTCTGGATCAAAAGTCAAATATGTTTGCTTCTGTACTCAATATTAAATTGGTGATTCGCCAGATATCAAGGATATATTCAAGATCATTACAAGATCCAATATGCTGATAAACGCAGAAATGCGGTGATTCCCAACATTGTTAACACCATTCGTTGACAAAAACACTGTTTACTCTATTTTTTGTACTGATCATAGGACATCATTGATTTGTTTGTCCAAGGTCAGACTCGAGTAACTCAGTAGGACTTGCTCGATTTCCAATTTAGTTAATGTTACAATTTCAAATTTTTAAAACTGGGCTTATGCAATGAATCGACTTAGCTACATGCGACCTTTAAGCTATATGCCGATGAATAAGTAAGACAATGACAGTTAAAAACATTTTTTTTGAAAAAAGGAAAGAAAACGAGGTTTCTAAACTGTCAATGAATGATGAAAATCTGGAGGCAGGAGAAACGTTGGTCATCTAATATGTTCCTGTGCCTAGACAAGGCATCTACGGATTATGGCCATTATTCTGCATGTGCCCTTAAACTTTTTCCATACAAAGCTTACACATTTTCAACAAATCTATGTGATTTTACCTTTTTACAAGTGTGCCGAAAAACATAGGCCATGGCGATGTCCTGTGACGTCACTGAAGGACAAAGGAAAGTTCCTAAAAGGGAAGCAACTCTAGGGACCAGTTATTCGTTCATTCATTCATTCAGGTTCCAGTTCCACAATCGTTCCTTAACTAAGATTTTCCTTAACTTAAATCTGACAAATTTCATATGATAATTTGGTTATTTGAAGATCAACTCAAGCTTATAACATCTGTACTTTTAACTATCACAAATTTGCTAAACTTAGTTTAAGTTAAAAAAAAATCTTGGTTAAGGAATGATTGTGAAACCTGGGCCTTTTATTATTTATTTATTTATTTATTTATGTTTTTGCGACTAGGTTAAGGGAGTTGTCAAAAGTTTTCAGTGGATGGAGTTATATTTTACAGCCCAGTCTCACTTATTTAACGATAAGTTCAATAAATATGGGAAAGAATGTAATACCCGAGAAACCCACCGACCTTCGACAAGTGAAAAGATTGACTATTCTCAAACTAGAATCTGCCCTATTGGGATTTAAAGCTGCATTAAGTTTTTCAATTTTCTGAATTTTTTTTTTTATTTTCTGAAAATATATTTTTTAAAAATAGATATCTTCTAACCACGATACGTGACATTCATTTTCTAAAATTTCATTTCTTTTAGCTGTAAATAAACGGAATCCTCTGACCGGTTGGTCAGTGTTTTACGATGGTAATTATGAGCTTGGAGCATGCGCACGGAGTGTACGGAAATCCCTAGAATCAAAGGTGAAACATGACAGATTGCATTAATTGTCCTTCATTAATATCCAGATGTATTTGAAATGGTGTTATGTATCCCTTCCTAAGTCACAAATGACAAATTCAACGAAGTTCTATGTTTAATTTATCGTATTTCACCGTTTTGAGAGTTGCTGTTTAAATGACCTGGGTTTTGATGACGTAACCATGTTCTAATATTAGATCCCACATGCTGCATCTCGCTGGGTAAATACTGTAATTTCTGTATTTATTCAAGCTTTTATCGTTGAACCAAATGTAACATTGTTCATTAGGAGCATCATTAAATGAGATTAGCACCGTTTGAATTTTTTTCTTTGGAAAACTTAATGCAGCTTTAAACCTAGGCCATGAGAGGCACTGTCATGCATAATCTTGTGCGCGCTTAAAGTAAGACCACGCCGGTTATGCTAAGATAATTATAATAAGAGAAACACAATAATGATCCGCATTGACTTACATCCTGCCTTTGTTAGACACGAGTAATCAACAAGACACCAACTTACGTCAAAGTTTGTTTTACAAAACCGATTACAGGTACTAATAAAGTTAATTATGAAATTAATAATACCTGGCATAAATGATTTCAATTTTTACATGTAATGAGTTGGGAAAGGTGTGTTCTAAGAGCGATATTTGAATGTTTTAAACTATCTCTGGTTCGAATAATTAAAAAAAAACCAAAAAATAAAAACAACTAAATATATCATATTGACTTGAACTGGCGAACTGACGGATACAAAAAATTTTGAAAACTTTTTTAAAATGTGTCATTGGTCGTTTTCTCAACTATTTCATGTGATTGTAAAGAGCAAAATTCACATTACATTATTTTCGCCTGTGAACTAATGCAGCGCCTACATTGCAATGGTAATAGCCCCGTGTTTAACATGTTTTAAATAATGTGCTTTTTATACCTTAAACTTGTATAGGAAAGGCACGTGTATTGACCAGTGGCCTGATGATAGATTATAACGTTGTTCCTTAGATATATACGAGATGTATTGAAACTTGCTTCAATCGGATGTGTTCAGATGAGCAGTGCGTAATTAAATTGGTTTTTTTTGTTGATGAACCAAATACATGCTTTAAATGAAAAAAAAATATTGTTAAAGTTAAAAAATTACTAAGAAATACATTAAAACAAATAATAATAAAAAGAACCGGACGACATACGAGATTCGAACCTAGGTCTTTGAGGATATCATTTCCTACGTTCTACCACACAACACGCGTCAAATATCAAATAGGTATATTGTTCGGGCGAATAATGGGGCAATGTGTTTTATCTTTATCCCCAAATTTCAATGCCAGCGCATCCCTCTCCATCAACCAAAATTTGTAAAACAGAAGATAACGTTTTGAAGTTTTAGTAGTCAAAATATCTTTGATGGAGAGGAATGCGCTTTATGTGTATTAATTGAAAAACGCGGTTATTTCCATCAAAATTTTCGTATTTGTATGGAAGTATACGGAATGCAGTGAACTGAAAAGTATGTTTAAACACATAATGTAATGTTTTATCAAACTTTTAATAGTCAAACCCGTTTCGATTCGTTCTGGTGCTCTCTTTTGGATGTTAAAAGTGTAAATATTATTGTAATAAATTAAAAATTTTGGATTCTATAGGCGGATGCCTCGGCTTTTTGAGAATCATCCTTTGAATGCTGACATTTAGACGTGTGTTTTCAAAAGTATACTTACTTGAACTTGAACTTTGGTTGTGTGTATTTAAATAAATGTATCGTACCGTAAAACAAATAACTTTGTTAAAAAGAGATCTTACAATGTCGTTTATGTAATTTTAATAAATTTCAATTATACAACGGTCATAATTCAGTATAGCAAACTGGATAAACATTTATTTATTTATTTATTTATTTATTTATTTATTTATTTATTATTTATTTATTTATTTATTTATTTATTTATTTATTTATTTAAATTAGTTCAATACCATATAAACACGCCGGAACCATGGTTAGATTCCATTTATTGTGTGATCCTAAAAATTGCTTTTTAGACAAGAAAATTTTACTTTATCGTCTATGAAAACATTAAAAATTTGACTATACTTAAAAGCCACGTCATACAAAAACCAGTAACCGGTTTGTAGAGCAGAGTGTTGTAAGTCAAAACCATGTCAATGTGTAATTCTTATAAGAAAATCTTTTGCATAGATATTAGGACAGAATATACAATTATAACGGATAATAGGTGAAAATTAAAATAATTCTATCACAAGGCCAGAAAAAAGAGCTATTACATTGTCTCATACAAACTTGGACCTCGGTGGAAGAGCGGTCTGTTTTTAAAAAGTGCGCGCCTAAGGATCACATTGCCCTAACCGCTTACGCTCGCATGACATTCAACTAGACCCTAGTGTGATGAAATTTGTCAATTCGCTTGTCCGAAGGTTGAAGATTTTCTTTGGTCATTTCTGTTACCTCTACCATCCAAGAAACTCCTCTACATTGAACATATGTATGTTTTATTTTCACTGAAAGTTTTACAACTTATAAGTGCTTATACAATATAACACAATATTTGGCAATGTTCATGGAAATGGTATATGAAATTGACATATTTATAACAAAATAATCATTCTATAATATATTAGTATATATATATAACACAAATACCAGTTGAATTTTGATGTGCCAGATGTACACATTTCGGAAATTCATTCCTCATCAGTGACACTAAGACCGAAAAGTTTGATAATAAAAAACATAAGCCAAACAGTTGGAAATTAATGAATCTAAAGTTCCAAAATTATATAAATCCAAATCCAGCTAAGGAATGCTTTGCATGAGGGAACAAACCTTAGTTTTAAACAAATTTTACAATTTAAGGCAGCTGAAAATTTTGCAAATGGTACGTTATCTACCAAAAATATTAAATAAGGAGAGTGGACATGCAAATAAACATAGGTTGTTGACCAGTGGATGCAGCAAACGCCCAGGTCATTGGGCTCCCCTACTTGCAATGCACCCGCTATTTCCACTTATCACTAAGGGTATGCCTAAGCACATGTACAAATTATATATAATATACAATTGTATATATAAGTGAAACAATTTCGCTTGGACGCAAAACACTATTACTTCACTCCATTATACTTCACTGTTATATAAACTTTATATAATGTGGGATATACAGTGATGTAGTTGAAAGCATTCCAGTTGGGATTAACCTTTTCAACCATAAACATCGCATGTTTCTTACTTATCGGCGCACAAACTAGCAGCAAGATGACATAAAATAATTATACACCACACACATGTCGTAATCATGATTGGGTACCATAAGACGTTTGTTGTTTGGTTTGATTGAAACTGCTGCTCGTCTGCAATAAAGCATGTATATGGATCTACGTGAATTATTAAACGTACATGTATCATGAAATACCTGGTAAACTGTGAAAATCAGACATATAAATTACATTGTCTTTTCATTAAATTTCTATATATCACAACTTATATGGAGTACTTAGTCGAGACAAAATGTACCTAAAATTGACATGTGTCTGTCTATTTAGATATTGTTTTTAAAACACCGAACAACTTATCGTTGGCCATCCAGTTGAATCCGGTAATTGCCATGTTTAACTGGCAAGTTCAGAAAAAAATGGAAGTCAAGAATGAGACCAAACAATTACTTATGATCAAGACTAGTTATACACAGCCTTATTGGTTTTTTTTTCAAATTCAAACTTTATTTCTTTTACAACGATTTAGAAACAAGTTGTGCAACTTATATTAATTAGCTCGTTGGCCCGAATTGTAGCGCGCGCTGAGGTCTTATTGTGGGAGGAAACCGGAGAACCCCGGAGAAAAACCCACGTGCTCAAGCAGGTGACCTCATACCTTATCACATACGACGCTGGGAATCGTCGTATTGCTTATAGCCTTATTGTTTGTTTCACTGATTTTGGCTCAATCATTTTACTTCATTTCATAGTTTCAAAGACGCCTTTAAAAGTCGGCTTAATTTTATAATGTCCGAGAACTCTTTTTAAATTTATTTATTTATTTATTTATTATTATTTATTTATTTATTTATTTATAACTTCACAATCAGTGACATGAATGTACATGTTGCGATTGTTTTTATTAAAAGGAGTATATTTTGGGGGTGGGTGGTCATTTCAAGAAAACAATAATTCGAAAGGTGCTTTGCTATGAGTTGAAATTTGTTTTCTTTATCATATAATGAAAACGATCGCATTGTGCATTTTAAACAAGAGGTTCGGATCGTGAACATTTACATAAATATATTTGTTTTCGCCTATTTAAGTTTTATACAGGGTTGTGGTCCTACCATTGGGACTACAATACTAGTAGTAAAGAATAATAATAATAATAATTATTATTATTATTATTATTCAGACGTTGAAATGATGTTCTAGTAATATTTGTAACTGTTCAATTTAATTTGACCCAAAGGTTACTGAGCGGCTAATAAAAGGCAAACTTAAAATGAGATACTGATCAAACTGGCGATGCCCCGGTCTAAAATAAGGAGGCTTTGGTAATGAGCTGTAAAGCCTTTAGGATTCTTTTCTGTGTTTATTTACCGAATCGGTCACCAGTGTCGTCAGAACGCAACAGGACAGCTCCAGAATTTATGAAAAGGGGTGGTGAGAATTTTATCATGAGCCTCGAAAGCTCAAGCCGCCAGCGGGGGGGGGGGGGGGGGGGGAGGTCTTCGGGCCGCTCTGAGTAGGTCCAAGGCCGAGCTCTCTTGGGGGTCCACGGGGCGAAGCCCCCGGCTAAAAATGATTTAAAAAAATAAATAAAAATAATACTGTGATAACATCTTTTTCAATTTTTCAAAAAACCCCTCCCCACCCCTAAATTTTCATGTTTTAATTTGAATTAGCTTTATTATCAGCGTATCGATTTATTTCTTAGGATTTACAATTTAAAGAAACATTCTGATTGAATGTTATAACGCATAATACATTAAAAAGGACTTAAACACTTTCAATTTCAGTCAAGTTATTCTTAAAGAATGAGCAATCAGAAATTCCTATAAATTTTAACATTTCTGTGAAAATATTTTTTCACAAAATTTTCATGAAACATGGATAAGTGTTTAAAGATGTCGTTCCCCGATTGACATAATAATAAAAACTGAAAACCCAATAAACACATTTTCCTTGATAAATCCGTATTTTTTTTAAATAAAAAAAAATATGGATAAAATCGGAGCTGGAAATTTCAATACCTTTTTATGAAATAAATTTATTTCTGAAAAAGCATATAAAAGCACACAGCACATCATTGTTCTTTTGTTTGCAATGTCTAACAATGAAAAAGTTTCTGCCAATCTGGTTAATTTAATTAGCTGATTAGAGCACCTGACGGAAAATAAACAGGAAGCACTACAGTTAAAAAATATATCGCTCCGCGCTAGTTCAGACTAAGAAATTTAAACAAATCTACCGAATGTAACATAAAATGATCATCTTATAAATCACTTAAAAAGATTATTTATTTTAAACTAGTGTAAAATTCAACAATGATTCTAATAATATCACGATTACATCGTTTACATATAGTACTATATCGACGAGTATTCATTTCCGGTTTTAGTGTTTAGTAAGTGATCCGTCTACATTTTACCTGTGGACAGTGAAACTTAATGGTGGGTGTGTTTATCTTTGTGGTATAGATACTCCTAATGGAAGGTGACGTTTTGGAAAAACTAAGGACAGTGTTTGACGTTTGTGATGATCAGAAGGAAGGATATATAACTACAGACCATTTTAAAAATTTAGCAAAGGAACATTTCGGTGCTGATAGCAGTGAGGTAGTTCGTTTTAAAATTTAAATCGTGATTAGAAAAAAATGTGAAAGATGATTGCCCATTATTAGTCATCTTATAATATATAGTTGTTAAATTTCAGTTTCAGTGAAACTACTTTTTATAGGATTTTTATGTTTTCCCCAAAATATTTTATGGATTTAGAAACTGATTTGGATAAACCATGCATTGACCTTGTAAGAAATGTGTAATATGTGCACATTCTGTACATGTAAACATTCACCTTTCAAGCAATTTATTTTCCATAAGTACTTTTAATATTATGACATTTAATAAATAATTACTGTAGACACCTGGAAACAGATATACATGTGCAAAGCATTGTTTTTAAATAATGTAAATTTGAAGATTATATTTCAAGAACTTATAAAATACTTGAACAATATTTTGGTTATCACATTTATAGACATAGGAGTTCTTGCCACAAATATAGCAGTCAGGGTAGCTTAGGAAGTAGAGAGCGTTGTATTGGTTCGAGATCAACAGGGTCCCTGTGTTTTTTTTCCTTCTTACGCTACATGTAAAATTTATGACTTGGGTTACATTTCATAGGCATTAGAATCCATTCTTTTTGGTCAGAATTTCAAGCAAGAACTTGAAAGGAAAAAATGATTTAGTATAACTGGTTAATTTGGTATTGGATATTGCGTTTGTCTATTATTAGTAGTGGACTGGGTAAAAATTCCACTGTGTCAGACCTAACCTTTCATAGCTCAAATGTATTTCAGTGTAATAGATGTCCCTATGTTCGCTTTTAATTTGAATATTGTTTCTGTGTCACAGTGACCACTTATTAATTTTCTAAAGCATGTGATGCTTTTTTTTATTTTTTTTTTTTTTATTAATTTATGTAAAGTCTGTTGAAATTGAAGATAAGTTATCATTGGTTGATAGTTGCATTATTAAGAATATGATTTGTTTAAATGTATTTCAATTTTTCATGTAGGCAGTATGAAATGAACAACTTAGTTTTGTTTTCTTTTTGTGACATATGTACATGATTGTTTGCAAATAGTTCAGTACTTAGGTTCATTACTGAAAACTGATAATTCAAATCAAAGTTCATCTTGATATATGAAGAATTATCCCTAAGATTTAAAAGTATCATATAAACTTGTTTCATTTCAACAATTGTTTTTGGAGCCAATATGGGTTCTCATCAAGTTTTCTTTAATAGAGTTTTGTGTATAAATATATACAACGTGGTTTAGTGGTTCAAGCATCAGATAGTAAACAAACAATCAAATAAACTAGAGGGAAAAGTTTAATTTAGGGCTTTCTAAGATATTTTTTCACAGGTGATGCTTAATTCAAAGGCTTGCATCATTTTACTGTGGGTCATTTGTATAGCATGCAGAGGAGATTATTTTATCATCTGCACATACATTGACAGCTGATTTATTAATAGAAAATTATTGCATTTTTTTTGTGCTACACTAGTTATGCCTATACAGACTCAGTGATGTGGTTTTTCTGGCGGGTCACATCTCCTGTTGCATGCTTGAAATTATCCAGTTCAACACTTGTGAAAAGAAAATATAATTAATATTTTCAGAATATTCCACTGATAGTATGAATTTATTAAATTGACAGAATAGAATTTATATGCAGATTTTGTTTGTTTGTTTTTTTTTATTTACCACCATAAACCTACCAGCATATTTGAAATTAAATTTTAAGGCTATCATTATCACAAATCAGTTTTTCTTAATGCACTATATTGATATATAAATGTGAAAATGTCTAGGGGTTAGAAATCTCCAATTCACTATTCAACCATGTACAATTAGGTATAATTTCCACAGGTTTACCTTGAATTTTAGCCGACAATCAAGTCTATTCTTAAAGATAATTACTTATATCATGTAAAGTGGTTCTCTTTAAAATTAGATTGTAAATAAATTGTTTACATGTTCACTGGTATATTACAATAACTATAGTGAACCTTATCAGTTAAATGAGATACCTTATCTACAATAATAACAGGTCAGTGGCTAGGAAGTACTGTTAGGGTGTTTAATTTAAAACTCATGTAGTATAGTAATATCAATTTGACATGAAAGCTAAAACAAACTGGCCTTTAAGTTAAGATGCCAAAATTAATGTGTAAAATGAAATGAATCAGATGATGTTTTAAAAACTAACACCTCTGCTCATAAAATTCCAATTTTGGTACCTAAAACTAAAAGTACATGTATGAATTTTTAAAAATGTAATCAATAAATTTTTTGCTACATGGACCATTTCAAGAAATTGGTTTAGTAATTAAATGTTTGATATAAAATCAATATTGTAAATAGCTTAGAGTAAATGTTTTTGTTACATTTAGTTGACATTGCGGTTCTTTGATCTTCCTTGGAGTCCTGGGTTTTTCTGGTTGTAAAATTTTTGCTGAATTGTTTTTATTAAGGTCTAAAGTTTGCATACACAAGATCGCACGATTTGTATATCCCTAAGGAAAGGGGATATTTCTAATTTCTGTTTGTAAAGGTTTTGATTGGGCAAAACACTTGTCTTGTCTATCAATCTTGGATTTCACAACAAAATTCAGTAAGAATATGTATATGACTACCCACTAAGGATATTCTGTCGTGATTTGGAACAAACAATAAGATCACTGGTTCTAGTTTTTTCTTGACATCATTGGATGAAATATGTCTTGTTTTCATTCCTGGTAGCCAAGATTGCCACTGACTTCTAATTTCTAAGAAATTCTTTTAAAAAAAGTACCGGTAATTGTTTTTCAGCAAATTTGTGAAATTGTTTTGAAAAGAATTATATTACAGAATTTTGGATACATTAAATTTTTGGAATTATGGAAACCTAGTATACATGAATGCTGTCTAAATAAAATCTATTTTGATATTTTAAGACTTCATATTGACAGTTTTTGTTTAAAATGAGTGAAAAAAATTTTTTTCTAAAATTTTTTCGTTAAGTTGTTTTAACTATGTTATTGTTGATTTAATTGGCTAAAAGTTATAGATTACATTGAATATTTTCAAGTCAGACTCAGTTAGATCCCATAGGAATGTGTTGTACATGTATGTTAAAGTTTGTCACTTATGTTTCACAGGGTTGGTGGTTTTATCAGGTTACCATACTTTGATTACACCAACCATACCAGAACTAACTGTCTCCATATAAGAGAGATAATATTGACTTAACAGCTTGGTATTTATATTTTTATTATGAATGTTTAATTTTTTTTATTTCAGGAAATAATAGGAATTATACAGATTTTAGATCCAGAGGGAAAAGGAAAGATAAATTTTGAAGATTTCTGTAAAGGGGTGCAACAGATATTGGATATACATTCCCCTTCTTCACCTGGTAAATATTGAAATTTATCTTTTAATCATGGTAAATCATTTTTGGCTATCAAAATGGAAAAAGAAAAAGAAAGTTTGGTTGTGGGAAAATGTTGCTTTTTCCTAGTTTTGAAAACCATTGAATTGAGAGGAATAATAACCACAAGTATGGTACAGCTTTGTCCATTGCAGATAAAGTTTTCATTGTCCAGTCTGGCATTTCCATGAGGTGATACTTAGGTGTTACTTTTCTGGTGTTGTTGAAGGCAAGCAGCGGTGGCGGCATGTCAAAATGCGAAAGTTTATGTTAAAATACTCGATCAAAAACTAACCTAGGCAATAGATGAAAATCCATGTTATTCTTGTTTTAAAGTATAGTATATTTCCATTTGAAAAGTTGTAATAAATGTGGAATGAAAATGTTTATATACCTGTAGTCAAATTCTCAATTTGTCAAAATCACTATCTTACGTGAAAGTATTATGTCTGATAAATTTAACTTACATTAAGAAAAAAGACTTATTAATGACTGGCAACATACTGTTTCCTGAAATAACAATAATTTTGTTTTATTTTGACCAATGTTGGGGAAAAATATGTATTTTGAAAAAAATTGATATTCAGTTTAAAGTACATGTACCAGTATATGAAATTATGTAAATGTAGGTATGTTATAAATTAGATTGTACTCGTCTGGTACTTTTAGGATTTTCATTGGACGATGCAAGACAATGGTATTAATTTATGGAAATGAGTTTGGCTCTTGAATTTCTGGAAGAATCAGTTGTGTTTATATTTTTTTTGATATTTAAGATTTTGAAGAAAATCAGTTTAGTTCCTACAACTCAAGGGTAAAATTGAAGATACATCTTTCCTGTTTGTATTCTGTACATTGAAACATTTTGTCTGTTGTTGCCTGATGTAAGTGAAATAATGCTGACTAGATCATAACACAATAGATTGTCGCTATTTATTCTACAGGAATAAACTTGTTTATTCATTTTACTAATGTACTTGCTTTTTATTTTTATATAGTGCCATTAAAAGATCCATTCAATTTGAAAAATTCATCAATAGATTTTGATAGTTTGTTGACTGGAGAGATATCACCTGTTGATGTGAGTATTTATTCTGTTTTTATTCACTTTCTGTCACTTCAAAAGGTGTGTGTTTCACATAAACAGATTGGTGATGAAAACACAAACATAAAAGTGGATTTACCGTTCTGCATGAAACCTATTTCATATCTTTTGTATATTATACATGGAGCAAAATAAGTCAGATGTTTCATGTAAAAATGGTATGTTGTGTACATGCAACATACGAATAAACACAATCTGTATTTATTGGAATTACATAAATTGTTCTGTGTAAATTTTTTTTGAAGTATCACATGGTGTCTCAGCAGTTGCCCATGATAACAGTTGTACATTTCATTTTAGTTTTGAATGAGGCTGACTTTCACAGACCATTCAGTACAAGTATAGGATAATGTAATTTATGGATAGGCGGCCAGTGAAAAAATTACAGAATTCATTTTTTTTTGTTTTCTTGCATTGAAAAAATATAAAAAATGTTAAAATCTCATTTTAAAATTTTTTGAAAGATGTCAATCACCTGTACATCTGAATGCTTTTACTTGTTAATTCAAATTTTGATGCAGTTTTACTTTTCAATTCAATGAAGTGATTTCATTGAAAAATATACATTAAAGTTAGACTACAAACAGTTTTAATTTATATGAATGTTTGATTGAAAAAAAAATTAGACCAGTCCATCTTTCAAATACCTGTTATTTTTTGGTCAGACTTGTAATTATTTTGAAAGTTCTCAAGAAAACATTGAAAAATTCAATTTAAGGCCAGGTAAAATTTCAGTAATGACTTTAATTTAATATTTGACTGGTAGAAATCTCGAAAATCAAAAAGGCATTTTATTGATATCATTATTTCTTTATTTCATTTCTGGATATATGGTAGTAGAACATCAATCAATTATATTTTTGAGATAGAAAAAAAAGAGAGAAAGTTGGCTTTTATGATCTGAGATCTGGCTAGACCAGTGTAAAGTTAAGATATACCGGTATATATGATATATAGATGAAGTGAAAATTGATATACATAAAAAAGGAATAATTTATAACAGGTCATCTCCTGCATGATTAGTAAAACTGTAAAGTGATTTATTTATAATTTACATATATAATATACTAAAGTCTGATATAAAAGTATACTTCACTTAACTGGTAGAACATGAATCATAATCACTTTAAGAATAGGATGGAATGGAGAAAAGGTGTTCAAATTTTGTCTGGTCAAAATTAAAAAAAAAATTATATATATGAAGGTGGGTAGCATTGGAAGGGGAGGGGGATCTTTGAGAAAACAGGATAATTTGGACAATTTGAGACCACCAGCAAGCAAACTGACAAGGTCTTTCATGCTAGGATATGCTGAATTGGATTTAATATAAACTTTGTGTGATGTTGTTTTACTTAAGCTGATTCTCAATAGCTGACTTTTGGGGAAGAAACACATTTTAAAACAGAAACAGTAAATTTAAGTTACTTATTCTCAATAGTGCTGATATTTATTGATTTTCTTTATCAATTTAGAATTTTTCTTATTTTCCATTTGAGATTGAATATTGTGAATTGTGTTACAAGACATGTTCAAATTAACTAACTTCGTTTTACTTTTCTGGTCTAAGTTACTGAACAAAGGAAGGTGTACAAACAAATGTACAGTACTTGTACTCATGCTTTTTAAAAGATGGTCAGAAGTTCATATTTTGTAAATTGCCTATTAATAATCCTATGTCAGCAGCTTTTATGCAACTATCTTAATAATCTAGATAGTTCCCTAAACAGATCATCATGTGGTACACAAGTTTGAATAAGTATCACAAGTATTTCTGATCTTTTTTTATACTATAGATAGTACTGAATGTGCTGATGTGACTTTCAAAGTGCTAGCACACTTACACAAAATGATGCAAGTTTACACCATCAACCAATCAGCTTACATTTTACAGATTTTTTATTATTCCAATTAAAGAAAAACAAAATATAAATTACATGTTCCAACACTTAAGCCATCTAAAGAAAAACAAAATATAAGTTACATGTTCCAACATAAGTCATCTAACCACCACTGTCTGACTCTCGGTCCAACACATAAGCCATCCAGCCACAATTGTCTGATTCTCTGCCCAACACATAAGTCATCCAGCCACCATTGTCTGACTCTCTGCCCAATACATAAGCCATCCAGCCACAATTGTCTGACTCTCAGTCCAACACATAAGCCATCCAGCCACCATTATCTGATTTTGGCCCAACGCATAAGCCATCCAGCCACCATTGTCTGATTTTGGCCCAAGGCATAAGCCATCCAGCCACCATTGTCTGACCCTCAGTCCAACACATAAGCCATCCAGCCACCTCAGCCTGATTCCTGGTCCAACACATAACGTCATAAGCCATTCATCCACCTATGCCTCGGTTATCAAAAGAGGAGGTTTAACTGTAATCAGATATAAGGTCAGATAACAGTGCTGGTGTTAGATAATGTCATATATTTCATACCAGTGATTACAATAAAGTGCCATGCTGTTACTTTGTTTGTTTGTGTACTTGAATTAAGTATTATAAAAACTATACATGTTTACTCGTAAATTGTTGTCATATATGACACCCAACTTTGAGTTTTTACGCAGGAAAACTGCTATTTACTACATATTTACACACATTGACGATGATATCTGTTTTTTTTTTCTCCAATGATTCACATTTCCTTTATAATGTTTAAACATTGTAATGTGAGATATTGATTTTTTCAATTTATTTATATTTCCATATGCCTGGTGTATATATTTGTATTTATTCAGTAATATCATACCTAAGCAGTAACATATCTAGAGGCATTATTATGTCTATGCTAAAAACTGGTTAAAACTCAAAAGGTGTGTGGCTTAGTGCATAATTACATCATTATCAGCAGGTGTCGTGATTATGTAATTAAGTTCTCAATCGTTACATGTATAGGAATATAAGTATCAGTTGATCACCGAGATATTTCTACATGTACAATGTATTCAAAATACAAAATATGTTGGATTGGATTATCAGCAATATTTGTAACATTACTTTTACATTAAAATACATGTATCTTCAATCTTCCTTTGTCATATGCAGTAGTTATGACTTAATATGTATGTTAAATGAGTAGTACAGTTAATTGACTTGGAGTACCAGTAATTACAATGCAACAAAATTGTCTCAAGCATAAGTCTGTAAATCCAGTTACTTCTTTTATCACCCGAGTGCAAATCTGATTCAGATGGGCCCTAGTTTGAGAAAGTCTTCTTTTGGCTTGGTCTCAAGCATTAGGTTGTGAATCCGATCACCTTTTTTACCACCCAAGTGTAAATCAGATTCTAGTAGGTCCTAGTTTGAGAAAGTTTTCAGTTTGGATGGTATTTTCCAGGCACTCAGGTTTACTTCACCATACCAGAAATGACTGTCTTTATATTATAGACTAAAGGATCTTGACATGGACATTTAAAACAATTATTCCACTTCACTATGCACTTAAATAAATATACATGTATTATACTGTAACAGTTGTATCATTTACCTGCAGTCAAATATTGGGCATATACCACATAATTTTTCTTAGCTGTTATGTGCAATAATTCCCGGTAGGTGTTATGTGCAATTGTAAATATGAAATTTTAATTTTTGTCCATTCGTTGATTGTCATAAATTATAATTAAAAGACAAAGAGAGAACAGTGGAAACACTGTTTTAGCAGTAACAGATATGATGATGTGTATGACTGAACTTCATTCATTTGACTTGTATCTGTGTAGACATGTACATTTTTTTTTTTTTTTTGAATTGCTTGTTAATACAGATTCCAAATACAATTGTTTTGAAGAATATAAAACTCAAGGAAAGTTTAAAGATGTATCAGTTTATTAATTAATAAATTTGACAAAATTGTTTATTTAATTTGTAATAAATTAGGAAAAAATGTCTAGTCATTGGGTATTTTAAGAACAAAACTTCTATTCCATAAGTACACTGAACCCCCCCCCCCCCTCCCACCCACCCACTATTTGACCCAAACACTATTATCTTAAAGTGACACTGAACTTATGTTTAATGACTTAAGTCAATGTTTTCTAATATTTCCTGATTACAGAAATTAGTTTTTGTGTTTTTTCATTGATATTGTTTTGATTGAGGTTACTTTGTACATTGACTCGATATGTCAAGTTTTCATAAGCCAATTACACCACAGAAATTTTATTATCTTTCTAAATACATGTTGTCATAGAAATTCACTCACATGATATATATATATATATATATATATATATATATATATATATATATATATATATATATATATATATATATATATATATATACGTATATATTGTAATGTAAAATGTCTCGTCTCCACTAGATACTTCTACAGGAAGTATATATACTTATTGGAGGTCATAATTGATGTATTGTTTTAATTTTCACTTAATAAATTAAAATTATTTCTAAATTATGATTTAAATACATACTTTTTAAGGCCAGTAGACTGGAATTTTCATATGTAAGTAATGGAGACTAAGACCTTGGCATTATGTTTTTCATTTAAAGCATAATTACAATTTTTTTTTAAAAAAATTTAATTAAAAAAAGTAGAATTAGAATAGGAAAATGAACGTAAAAGTTGGAACCAGGGCCCTGTTTGTAATTATGCTTTAAATGAAAAACATAATGCCAAGGTCTTTGTCTCCATTACTTACATATGAAAATTCCAGTCTACTGGCCTTAATAAAGTTTCCAACGTAAATAAAGCTTACCAGTATGTGAAATTAAAAAAAAAAGAAAAAGAAAACTTATGAAAATTGATTAAGGTTATGTGGAAGTTGACAAAAATATGAAAATGAAAATATTTCTGATATTATGTTTTTATAAAATCAAGATTAAACTTAGACCATTGAGGCGAGGGGCTTTAGTGCATTTTGTACAATTAATTTTTCATTATCATAGCAACATAAAAAATAATAAGATCCTGTTCATGCAATATATCATACTTTAATATCAATGTAGGCTTGTATGACAGATATACAGTATTTTAATTGTAGCTCAGATTGGAAGCTAGGTCAAGATTTACATACATGTAATTTTATTGTTCAAATTTCCTTGTAAATTAGCCTATTCCATAAAAATAAACATAATATTGAATAATTGTGAAATGTAAGTTGACAGCAATAAAAATGTCTGATTTCTGCACATTCTGTTAATTTCTCAATTTCGAAAAATCTTCTTTCCCTGTAATCAAGTAAATGTAAAGGAGAATTTTAATGATAACTAGAGATTGTAACTGGGATACCAGTTACGTATGATTCCCCACCATCCATAATCTATATATTGTCTAAAATATACACCTGCTGATGGACTGATCTCGAGATGGATCGATAGTATCCATTATTAGTAATCGAAAGCTAACTAAGAGAAAGGGCGGAAGACAAGTAAATTTAAAGTTAACATCGAATTGTACAATTATAATTCGAGTAGTATTCATTTTTATATATATTTTCATTCCCTCATACCCCATTGTTGCAACAACGTTTTTTGTTAAAAGAAACCAATTGATCACGGGAGTCCGAATCTGCATGTTTAAATTTATAATTTTTTTTAAATGTATTTAAATTTTACAAGTTCAATAGATCAGAATCATGCGTTCTGTCTTCTAACATAGACCCTATCCATTAATTTGGCAATTACAATTAGCTGGTGTATTTTGATTGGACAAGTATTCAACTTTGATTGATAGCAAATCTATTTCACAAACTGTGAGGTGTTTAACCAACAAATTTGATTGACGTGTGTCATGTCTGTGAAGTAGCCATAACCTACATATTTAATTTAATGGATAATTGACAAAGAGATTAAAGCAATTATACATATCAAAACATGTAATAATGCTATTAAATTTGTTTACAATTCTTTGAATAGGAATTTAATCCTGTAAAATTGCCTTAAGAAATGAAATCAAGTATGCCATAAGATAGTGTTTCTTGACTGAGGGTGGGTGTTAAGAATTCTGGCTTCCCATCCCTACCCTCTCTTGAAAATGATTTCCTGGAGGTTTTTATCACTCTTTTCAAAAGTCCATAATGAACAAGAAAATATACAGATGAGTGGAAGGGATTTTAACTATTTAAAAGCTATACATGTACATAGCACCACCCACAGTGGGAAATGACCTTAGATGCTCTTTATTAATATCACTCTATTCAACTTTTCTTAAGGAACCAGAAAATACATAAATTAGGGGTGGGGATTTCAAAAGTTTAAAATTAACTTAGCACCACCCAGCCCTACCCTTCTGTGGGAAAGGACCTTAGGTGTCTTTGATTAGTGTCATTCTTTTCATTTTATCATTAAGAACCAGAAAATATATACTTTAGGGGTGGGGATATCAACAGTAAAAGTTATGACAAAGCCATATTTTCAACAGTTTAAAAGTTATGACAAAGCCCTATATATGGTTTTATAGCACACCGCAAAGTGTTTAAGGAAAAATTAGTGATTTTTGTTTTTAAGACCCCATCTTCCTGTCCCTCACCCAATAAATACCCATGGATGTAAAAACTTTAATGGTGCAGGAACCTATCCTAAAATTTTGAACGAGATTGAATGATGCGTTTAACTTGTTTGGCAGTGCTGATAAAAATTTGATATATTTTTAACAATTTAATACCTAGTAACTGAGAATTTATTAAGAACAAATTCTGTATGTGAGAAAGAGGTTAGTCACTTAATTAACAAGTAGTTCATTAACATTCAATCATTTTTGTTTAGTGCTTAACTTTATACATTAATTCAGATTACCCATTTTTATTGGGCGCTCATATATCTGAGAAACTGAATAAGAAAGAAGAAGATTCTGTAAGAGTTATCTCTCTTTGTACGTATTGGACAGAAAGATGTTTGGTATTAAATTATGCAATTAACACGCACCGACCGCTGAGCCGTCGAGATAGAAAAAAATTTGATCATCTATCCATATCTACCAAGATAGCAGATTGTTGGTACCAAATTTCATCGAAACCCATCATACCGTTTTCGAGTACTGCACCAGACAATTTTAGTTCTGCACCGGACGATTTTAAGGAAAAAAAAAAATTATAAAAATAATAATAATAATAATAAGAAGAAGAAGAAACAGAACAAAAACAATATGATTCCCCACCTTTGGGTGGGGAATCATAAAAATAGTTACCAATAGTTATCTTACAAGAGTTAATGTACCGCTAGTCTGATGCAGGGCTCCAGAAATGCCGGCAGTGTCTACCAGCGATTTTAGAAAATCAGTAAAACAAGATTTTTAATGCCAGTATTTGCGTCCTTGGTCCTTGGTAACAACTCCCCCCCCCCCCCCCCCCTCTCTCTCTCTCCTTCCCGACCGTTGCGCGATTTCGTCTGTGTTTGTAATGTCAGTTTCTTTAATTGTTTAATATTTTATAGTTTACCGTTATTGGAAGCCTTGAATAATATAATTATCTATAACCTAATGTATAATGAACATTTCTAGTCATCAACTGTATATTAATAAAGATCAGAGACACCTAAATGGTGGTCTTACGTCATTTCCGGTTGATTTTCTTTCTCGTGGTATCTATCCTTCAGTGATCAGCAACATCATATGATATAAAACTGTTTAGGTAGTTATACATTATTGAGTACAAAATCCGGTTATTTAGAAGAATTCAATAAATCTATCGCCTATCAGGACTGGTTTTTGTTTGAAAGCAAAAAAAAAAAGAAAAAAAAAAAAACTGTACTACTTTTGTTTGTCATTTTCTGGCAAACCTCGTTACTTTCCGAGCATCGATGGCATGCAAATGAGAGGCTAAGCATAGGGTGAATTGTTATTCTTTTTCTAAATAAACATTAATAAAAAAATATTAAATTTAAAACCTGTTTCGACCCTCATCAGTTGGTGATAATAAACAATACAAATGTATTGTCATGGTCATTCAAGCCATGAAACACGTGTCCTGGCTAACGATGCGTGTATATTGATCACATAATTACAGGTAATTAACCGATTAAGATAATTTCGATCTATCGGAGTATAAGCCAAAAGTTCTGTTACGTGATTGATATTCATCTTAATTATTAAGGGTGCAGTAATAAATTATTTTTCGCCGGTTAGATGTTTTCACAACCGGCATTTTTGATTGCAAACCGGCGTTTTTTGCCGAAAAAGTGCCGTTTCTAGAGGCCTGGTCTGATGTACTGATGTATGATGTAAATTTAAATAACATTACACCATTACCGTCTATGCTTTAAATAAAGTTGCTGTTGAAATACCATTATATACAAGTGCATGGTGTTGAAATGCCATTTGTATACAAAGATGCATGCTGTTGAAATGCCACTATACAAAGGTGCATGCTGTTAACTTGTCATTTAAAAGGCACTTTTAAATGTCTATGCAAAGGCACTACATGTATTAAAATGCCATTATTCAAAGGTACTGTTAAAATCCAATTATACAAAGACATGTTTGAAATGCCATTATGCAAAGGCATTGTCAAATAGGCATTATATACAGGTACTGTTGAAATGTCATCAAACAGAGGCACTTGGAATGCCATTATGCAAAGGCACTGTTGAAATGCTGGTTAAGAAGGGCACTGTTAAAATGCCATCATACAGTTACTGTTAAAATGCCATCATACAGTTACTGTTAAAATGCCATCATACAGTTACTGTTAAAATGCCATCACACAGTTAATGTTAAAATGGCATTATATAATGTTACTGTTGAAATATCATATTATGAGGCACTGTTGAAATGAAATTATGTAAAAGGCACTGTTGAAATGTTGTTATATTAGGACACTGTTAAAATATTATTTTACAAAGGTGCTGATACATTGTTTAAGTATTTTTAAAATGCTTAAAAGTTAATTTTAATTTTTAAATTTTCCTTTAGTTTACTAGTAATTTTAATTTTAAAATAATTTAAAATTGAATTTGGCAATTAAAAAGTAAATGTAGTTTGTGGAATAAAAAATGACCCTCATCAGATAAAAAAATATAAATAATCTCTAGCTCAGATTTTGATCACTGAAATTCCAGTTTGTTTTCAATTTGTGGTTAGCTTGATGTTACAGGTGATGGATGAATTGTCAAGTCAGGAATAAGTACCCCGCACGGATATATAAATATACACTTATATATTGACCACTGACCACTTTGCCTTACTGATTTCTGTAAAATCATTTACTGGTATCTACCAGCCAGAGATATTACAGGTGATAGATTCTACCTGGTAAAACGGACTGGTCACATCTATATGTCATAAATCTATTGTCAATATAATCAAGATCATGCTACTGGTTTTGAGATATAAATCAATGTAATATCCTTGTTTTATATGGTACAAGTGTGAATGTTCACTTGATAAGATTTACTTTTACACTGGGGTACATTAGGGGTAAATGGTACAATTAGGAAATATGGTGAAAGTGTAAGTATTTACTTGATAAATTTTCACTGGAGTACATTAGGGGTAAATGTTCTGTATGGTAATAGTGTGAATGTTCACTTGATAAGATTAACTTTTAAACTGGGGTACATTAGGGGTAAATGTTCTGTATGGTACAAGTGTGAATGTTCACTTGATAAGATTTACTTTTACACTGGTTTACATTAGGGGTTAAATGTTCTGTATGGTACAAGTGAGTATGTTTATTTCAAGATTTATTTTTTTCACTTGGGTACATAAGATTTAAATTTTTAATTTGGCTGCTTGTGTGAATGTTCATTTGATAAAATGTGCTTTTTGTATTGGGTACATTAGCATTCAATTGTACAGATAGGCAATATAATACAAGTGTACATGTAAGTATTCACTTAATAAAATGTACTTTTACACTGGGGTTCATTAGGAGTAAATGGTGCAAATAGGCAATATTGCACAGGTGCAAGTATTTACTGGATAGAATTGACTTATAACTGGGGCACATTAGGAGTAAATGCTCTATATGGTACAAATTGCTTACTTAAAAAGATTAACTTTTTCACTGGGGTACATTAGGAGTAAATGGTACAAATAGGCAATATTGTACAGGTGCAAGTATTTACTGGATAGAATTGACTTATAACTGGGGCACATTAGGAGTAAATGCTCTATATGGTACAAGTTGCTTACTTAAAATATTAACTTTTTCACTGGGGTTTTTAGAATTAAATGTTTTGTGTAGTACATATGTATATCTTCTCGGGAATACGAGGGGTTTACATAGATAGTTGTAAGTGATGCGGGACTTATAAAAATGATAAGCTGTAGATGAAATATTAGGGGTATTTGAAAGGTAGTTTTTTGATATACATGTATAAAAAGAGTGTGCAAGTAGAATGCTGCATGATCCAAAACTGGTTGTCAAAATGAGACTTTCCAAAGCAAATAATAAAAGTTCAAATATCCTTCTTACACAACATGGAAAAAAAAGATGCTTTTTATGGTAGGCATAACACTAGAGCAGCTCTGTAATCTTATTGCTATAAGTATATTGCAAATATTGGATTTATTTCTAGAATTCTGTTGAAGCTAGTTCATTGGAAAGAGACTTAAAAAAAACTGATACCTAGTGTTTTGGTATGTCATAAGCACAGTGAAAATGGTTGATGATTTCTTGATCTTGATGAAAGAGTTGGTGGGTGAGTCGTTGTTCAAAGCTCCATTGCCATTATTGCAGCTATTCACTGTTCTTAGTGAAATAAAGACTTCATATAACTTATTATATCTAACAATGTTTCTTTATAATTCCAATAATACTGTTTTCCAGAATACAAATTGAGAGTTATCTCCCTTCAACCATATTGATAAATCAGTAGGCATGTTGTCATTGGCAGGGTTTAATGGCTATATTAGTATCATATAGTAAATATTAATGTCATTTGTTATCTTTCATATATATGGCATTCATTGTTGTCTCTATTTTATCTTTGTTTACAATCTTCATGATGTAAATGTTTGCTACCAGTATGTATATACATGTATATATATATATATATATATAGTATCATCTGAATCAGCGACTTTTGATCAGTGATGGATGTACTTGGTTGACCTTTTTGACTTAATTATGAGATAAAATTAAAATATATGAAGAATCAATTAATAGACCCTTGAAGATTTTTGACATCGTTGAAAGATGAACAAGAATATTAGTTTAAGTTATGTCCCTTTATTGCCAAAATTTATATATGATTGTTTTTGTGGTAATCAGTTTATTTCTGTATTTCTCCTTATTTATTCTGTTTTTATAGAGTTCGACGGTTGTGTCAATATTAAACAGTATTATATTTTAAAAGTTTGTTCTTTAAGACAATTTTTAGGTCCTTTGATTGTGGGTACAAGTAAAAAAAGAATGTTAAAATTTAGGTCTATGAGTTTGTGAATTCTGAAAAAAAATTTAAATTCCAGTTTACAAATGTGCATCTTAAAATCTCTTACTAAAATCTGTTTATCCTTTTAAAGAAATTTTTAACTGCCGGTAGCTTAAATGAAAAGATCTCAAGTCATGCATCTTTAAATTTACTAAGTGTTTGTGTGCATGTATAATATATTACGCCATTCAAAATTTTGGAGTTTTCCATTCATTTTCTAGTCTTTCAATTTATCATGTTCCAGTACATCTATTTAACTGATGTAAACACACTAGGTAGTCAATTTATATTGATGAAATGTCAATCATTGTATATGTCAATCATTTAATGTGAAACAGCTGATTTCTCCACAAAAACATATACTAGGATTTTTATTATTTTTAAGCAATAAATGTATTGCTGTCATATCTCAATGCATAAACTTATTACTATGCATGGTGTATTTTTTGTTCATGAATACACATTCTAACTGTTTAGGAATTCCAGATTGAGGGCTTGTAATACCAGTACCTATCATTAATCTGTCATATAATTACATGTATAATATACTTTGTAAAGGTAACTCTGATCAAAGTTTAGGTGTTATATTATCAAAGTTTTCTGTCAAAGCTTAATGTGATAAATCTCCAGGAGTGATTATTATTTTACAGTAAATTTAGTACATGTACTGTTAAATGATAAAAATTAAAGTTTCTTTAAACAGATTTTTCTTTTTTCATTGGGTTACATATAGCTTTTTTCAATTTTATATTAGAACTGGTATGTGTCATTTCTGAAATTTCTAAGCACATGTAGCTTAACTCTTGTTAACATAAAACCATTTTGTCAATAGTTGGACAATTGATGTGTTAATATTTTTATTCTTGTAATATGGCATTATGGATAACCTCAACATGCCATTTACAAAAGTGTCAGAAACTAATACAGGCCTTGATAGATTAATAATATGAAAACATATGCATCTCATTTTTAAAAACTAGAAATTTCCAAAATTCTTTCTTTTTCTTTGCAAGAAGCTCAGATTGACTTTGTGGCCAAGTGGTCTAAAGCATGTGCCTATGGATCACTGCCTAGGTTAAATTTGACTGCGGCAGATCCAATTGTGAAAAGGTTTGTCAGTTCGCTTTCATAAGATTGGTGGTTTTTCAACAAACACATTTGTTTCTCCCATTATTCCAAAATTTACTGCCTCTGTAAACATGATGGATCTTGACTTGCATAAATCACCATCAATCAAATCTAATCAGATTGAATCAATATTGCTGTTTTTATATCCTGTAAATGAAGTTTAGAGAGGTATATAGGAATCTGTAACAGTCTGTCGGCTTCTCCATCTATGAATCCATCTGTCTTCATATAGTGTATAATCAAAAATGTAACAATAGATATTAAGATTAAATCAGTGGAAATAAACAACTTGAAGATGTTGCAGATTTGGGGGTACTTGTCTCTCAAGGAACTACATGCATTTGGTTTACAAAGCTTTTCTTTTTGTATTTTCACAGGGTCCTTCAGGTTCAAGCACGGTAACTACATTTAATGAATACGATATTAACACGGATGAAGATGGCTCGGGATTACTAATAGACTTCTCTACACCAGAACCAATTAGACGAAACATCCCAACGACAACATTAAATGGGTAAGCTGCAGAATTAATGGAGTGATAGTCTTCATGATTATGTGTAATAAAACATGAAGGTTAATATACTACCATAGATCATAAAATGTCAAGTACATAAATGAAGAAATTTTATAGCAAAATGGCTGTCTGTGACAATTTTACGCTAAACACAAGACTCGTCTGTTTTAGGTCTTATTTAATTTTCTGTGAGGTTTCAGTTAAAACATATATGTTGTTTCTCCAGCTATTACCATAGTACAGTTGAACCTGTTTCACCATACACCCTCTTTACTAAGTTGTTTGGATTAGACATGTATTAAAGTTGATTACACAAAGAATATAACTAGTTACATTGTGTCTTTAAGCAAAACAAGAAAATATAATCATAGGATGACTAATTGAATGATGTTGCATAATGTTGATAAATTCATAATATGTTGCATAATGTTGATAATTCATAATAAGAATTCCTACCAATTATATGTCTCGTCATCAAAATGTTTATTGTAAAGCATGGATAAAATATGAAAACTTTTTATAAATGGTAACTACAACAAGTGTACCAGATGTCTTATCCTGGCTTTTTATTTTGGAGTTGAGTATTGGTGTTTAATGCCAAAGTCAAGATTCGTTTACTTATATTAGGTTGTAAGTTCAGGAATGGAAGAGGAAACTGGATTGCCCAGAGAAAACCACTGACCAAGCACACTAGGATCTGTCCCAAGTAGGATTTAAACCTAGTCTGTAAAAAGGCACTGTTGTCTATTTTCACAAACTTAAGACCGCATGGCCACCAAGAGCCTTCTTTGCCTTTTTGGGCTAATCCATATATGTATGCACTTGTTTGAAAGATTCTATTAATCTGATAAATGAGCTAAAAGTTATTTTTAATAGTAATTTAATTGATAACATAAATCATATATATTTCATTTTCAGGAAAACTGATTTAACAGATGAAGATAATTTTGAAGATTTTGGAGAAATAGACGATTTTGAATCAGACGTGTCCTCGGATCATAACCAGTAAGTTTTATTGACTTGTGTAAATGTTTCGTTAATAATTTAACAAATGAAAATGATGTTGTTAGTTATTTGTTAGTTTGTTTTTTCTTTTGTAATTTTCCAATTTACACTTAGGCATTCTTTGTTAAATAATTAGTATTGTCTTTCGTGATTAAAAATGTTTTCTTTTAATAGTGTAATTCATTCTCTGATTTTTCTTCTGATAAGCTTATATGAACACCATTATAAGGGTAGATAACTCCTTCAGCCAAGCACTAACATTGATCATGATCATCATCATTAACATCATCATCATTGTGATTTTGTGTGTCTTTGCTGAAAATTTAGTTTATAACAGTGCTGTTGTCTTGCTTGAATTGAAATGTTAGATTTCTGTAGTAGAATGCATTTTGGTTCTGCCGGAAGGAAAATGTCTATAAAATATTCAAATATGCTTAGATATAGCCTTTAACTTTTATAGCATTACAACACATTTCAATTTTTTAAGATGACAAAATTTAGTAAATATCTAAACTGTGGATGAAACACATGTAAACATGTATAGTATATTACTGCATATATTTTTTGGTCAGTTATTGGCTGTAAATTTTAAAATTAAAAAAAATATTGTCCCTTTCACAGGAACGTGAAATAAAATCAATACTACATGTGCCAACATTGTACTGGCTTTTTTTTTTTTTTTATTATTTATTTTTTTTTTTTAAAAAAAGATTTTTTTTAAACCAAGTATTAAAATTGCTGAAATTAATCCTTTGGTGTAGTTTTGATTCTGTAAACTAACTAAACTTTATAAAAAGGCACTGGAATTTTTGTCTGCATGAAACACATCATTTACATAGATATGATAAGTCACTTGAAACACCTACTTTTTTCACACGTTGGATTTGATATAATCTACCTTTAACATTTCATGATCAGAGTAATTATCGGAGTTACAAAAACACTTTTTTTAAATTGAAATGGTCTTAGAACAAAATAAATTGACAAGAATTTATAACAATGTTTGTTTCAGAAGTTGTGAAAGCTGTCACAAAATCCGTAACAGGCAGGGTGTAATAGGTCACAAACATCGGCGGAAATCTTCTGGGTACATAGCTAATCTTACTAGTTCGCACCATTTTGTCTTTTTTGTAGATTTTTCTTAAGTTTGTAATGCTTTTGTTGGTGATGGATATTCTCTAAAATTAATAGGCTATGTAGAGCTTTTTATCAAGAAAATATTTTTAGTTCAAGTGGAATTTTAACTTTAAACAGCATTCCACAGAATATCTCTTATTTGAATTTTATTATCGAAAAAATTTTGTCAAATTTTTTATGATAATTTTATTGATCTATTTAGTACTACTAAACTATGGTACCTTTTTTGCAATAAAAAAAAAAAAGAAAAAATTATAGAAAGATTATTTTGGACATATTTTAATTTGGTTTTTAGTGATAAATCTTTAAATATTTTTATAAATCCTTTCAAATATGGCTTGTTCCATAATTTTTTGAGATTTTAGTGATAAATGGAATATAATTATCAATAACAAAAATGGCAAACTTTACGAAAATAATAAAGAATATTGTTAAGAAAAGTTTGTTGTATAGTCTATTATTTTTGGAGAATATTAGGTGATGGTAGATTTTGATCAGTTTATTAACACATTCATATCACGGTAACTAGTAGTACTTATAGTTAGTTATGGAGTCTTTAGGTCTTGTTGTCAAATTTTTACCAAGATAGGATTATAATTTTGATAACAAATGTTTGTGGGCAACTAAAAGTTTTTCTATTTTTGTGGATTTTAATATTTATAGAATTATTAACCTACAAAGGTCCCCGGGGACATTTATTTTCAGAAAACAGAACTACCCACACAAAAAAACTACAGTCAAACCTGTCTATAAAGGCACCCATGGGAATCAACATAGGTAACCTTTATGGTCAGGTGGCCTTTATTTACAAGTTCAAATAACATAGACAAAGAGCAACTGGGACAGAATTTAATTGGCCTTTATAAGCAGGTGGCCCTTATAGAGAGGTGGATTTAAGGCAGGTTTGACTGTATTCCCAATACATTTTTTAAAATTACAAAACCATGATATTTTTATCCTATCAGTTTGACTGATTTAACAGTAATGTTTCTTGAGAACAAATATTGTCAAATTATGTTTATTATGTTTTTACTTTGATTTCTTCATGGAATTAATTAGTATTTGAATTATCAAAACTGATGAGACCTATAGGCTCCATGAGTTAGCAGTGTTGTTTGGTGTACCTATATTAACCAATAGATTATAATTAAAATGGAAAATAAGCCATTAATGGCTTAAGTTCACAAAGACCCCCCCCCCCCCCCCCCCCACTTTCCAAAAAAAAAAAAAAAAAAAAAAAAAAAAAAAAAAAAAAAAAAAATACCCATAGTGTCTTCTTAAAGAAGAGCATAAAACATTAAATATTTTCATCCTTCAAAATTTATAAAATATTTTACAAAACTAGAACATTTTTAGTAGATATTTTTACTGCTTTTACTTGTATCAATTTTTTCCCAGTGGAATGTGGTTATTTTATTTTGCTGAAAAGAATTTGAATTTCTGCTTCTGATGCATGATGGTTGCGTAGGGATGAGATAATCAAATTAAACAATTATCATTGATAAAAAAGTTAAAATTTGTGGGTTTTTTTTTCTGAGGCAGAAAAATAAATAAAAATTTTAAAGTTGTAACAAGTAACTTTAGCCAAGGTGGTGAGAGGCTATAATTAGCCAGTACTGTAAAGGAATCTGTCAGCTTTAAGGAAGTGCTTGTTTATTTTTAATAAGAGCCCATTGAAGGTTATATTGCCTTTTTCCTAATGTTATAACATTATATATGCCAGAATCAGACTAGTCATTCATAAACATGATAGGTTTGTACAATTGAGTAACAAAGCATTCAGTCAGAAAACAGTCACTGACATTTTAACATCTTTTGTTAGACACAGCTGGGTTTCAATCCTTTAAACTCCCATATGTTACACATATGAGTAAAGTGTTACACATTTTACATAAGATGTGGGTTTGTTTATAGATCATCATTGATTGTTAGTATGTTCTTAATCAGTGATCTATGAATCAGCTGAATTGAATTTGTACATCATGAAACAAGGCAAATAATAATAATAATAATAATAAAAACAATTTTATTTTATTTGGCTAATCATAAACTTTTAGTTATATGCAGTAGGCTTTTTGTCAAGTATTTTATTGATAGATTTATCATATACATTAAAAATTGAACAAAAAATATCACAAGATCAAATTGTAAAATGATAAAATTAAAAATGATTAAAGCGGTCTTTATCAGCTTCCTATAGGGCCGACAGGTTTCATTTAGCATCTTTATAATCTAAACATAGTCTAATGTGAATTCACCTTTGATAGGTCTACAAAATTGACTAGGGAATAAAAAAGACTTTTGGTAGGAAAAAAATTGGTAGGAAAGATTAATATTCATTTCAAGTTTGAAAGAAATCAATAGAAAAATTACAAAAATGAATAAGGTTGTTATTGAACATAAACGTAAGAATATTGACAGTATAGTATTGTTGGTAACCACAGATGTCATATGTGACCTTGTTTCTCTAGTAACACTCAAATAGTATGCATATTTTCATGTATATATACAAACTTCTTCATGCATGATTAGTTTTCTCCATGCTTAGTATTCTGTTTTTCTTTGCTGGGCCTAAAAATATACTAGCAGGTGGAAAGAATATGTATAAATTACATGTATTTATTCGCCACGGAGCTAATTATTCTTCGACAAGGATCTTGTTGAGATTTCATAACATCATGTACAAAAGTACAAATCTAATGCACAGTTTATTGATAAATTGTACTAAAATTTATATTTTTATATATGAAATATTGATCATATATTGTTACAAATTATATAACATTTCAGTGCTGAATCTGATCCTCTTAAAATGGAAATAGTTAATGCTAAAAGGATAATTTGGGATTTTTCTACCTGCATGTAGACACAAATTTCTAGATATATAGAAATAGATAGCATTAAGTGTACATATATAAATGTATGTCAGAACTGTTATGTATATGGATGAAGCCAGTGTTGTCGTTTGCTTTTTAATTTGTTGTCATCTTCTCTACAATGCTGTTTATTATGCATTCTCAAAATGTTCAGCAATTTTGAATTTAAAAAGGTAAGACTTGCAGAAACATTCATGTTTAAGTCCTCTAATAATTTTTAATGTTTATATATTCATTTATGTTGAATTGTAATCAGATCAGCAGCATTGACAAAGCTATGTTTGACATCCTTGGCAAAGATCTTTTTAGACAGCAGTGGCAAAGTTTTTTTGATAACATAAACAAAACTTTTTTTGACAGCAACATTCTATCATTGACAACATTTGCAAGTCTTTGAATAAGAACATCAGTAAAATCTCTTTTCTTTGGCAACATTTGCAGATCTTTTGTTCTTGCAAAGTTATTATTTTCTTAGCCTTGCAATTGTTTTACCCTGATAGTATTGGAAAAGCTTCTTTGATATTATTTCGAAAACTTTTTCCTTGTTGCAATGGCCAATCTTTTTCTTTGAAAATTCTCTGACACCATTAGCTAAGCTATCATTTAGATAATGATAATAATTTATAACATTTTTCTCTTATAACATCTGCATTTAATTGATTGATTGATAGATTGATTGACAGGTCTTTGAAAACTATTTAACAGTATATTGGCAAATCTTTAAAGCTTAAAAAACAGAAGCAAAGTACTTTCTTTGACAACAAGTTATATTATAGTTTTCTCTTTGACAGTTTTGGCAGAGTTCTTTCTATGACAAAATTAGAAAAGTTCTCTCTTTGAAGCATCTGCAAAGATCTCATTTCCAAAATTTTTCCCTTGAAAGCTTTAGGAAAGCTCATTTTTGACAGCTTTTACATCATTGACAGAGTTCTTTCTTTGACTTGTTTTACAGCATTGGCAAAGTACTTTTCTTGACAGCATTGGCAAAGTTCTCCCCTTTACTTTCTTTGACAGCATTGGCAAAGGTCTTTCCTTCACTTTCCTTGACAGCATTGGCAAAGTTCTCCCCTTTACTTTCTTTGACAGCATTGGCAAAGGTCTTTCCTTCACTTTCCTTGACAGCATTGGCAAAGCTTTTTTCTCCACAGTATTAGTAAACTTTTGTCATCATAGCTGTTTGTTTGATACATAAACAAAGCTCTGCATTTTATGATATTGATCATGTGGTACATCTAGGTATGTACCAGAAATCAGTGATCAGACAATATATACATGTTAATGATATTTATGATATATAGATGTCACAAGTAACATATTTATTATCATGTTACCTATACAATATTATCTTTATCTTTCAGGAACAGAGTTTCTTCAGCTCTATATGCTAGGTAAGTAAAAAAAAAAATCCATTTTTCTTTTTTGTCAGTTTTGAAAAAAATATCTATATATAATGTAAAAGTATTTATTACAGGTATATATGTGTAAAATATAAACAAACATATTAGATACAATTTACTGTGTTTATGATGTTTATGTTTTATAAGCATTTACCATCTTTAGTGTTAATCAGTTTATCCGATTGGCATTACTGAAATATCTTTATTTAGAAGATACAAATTGGTACAGATATGTCTTAAAATATGTACTATGCATTGGTTGAGAAAATTTAAAATGGTATACATCTGTTTTAAAAAGTAAACAAGTACTGATGAATTATATCAAATATATACTATACAGTAAAACCTTGATTCATTGTGTACCTACCTGTTTAATCAGGATTGGTATTATAAAGGGGTTTTGTGATAAATTAAGCGAGGCTTATAAAGGAAATTGTAAATAAAATCCAGTTCGGGCATCGAAAATACTGTAGCCATAAAACAGTTGATGAATTTATCTACAGGCATTATGCTAAGTTTTCACTTTATATATGTTTTGAAGAAGGTCACTGATAAAGTTTTATATATTTTTACTGATAGTGTTACCTTTAGTTTCACTTTATAAAGATGAACATAGATTAATTTTTGCATTAAACTTTGTTAGGTTGACAACTATGACTGCCTGAGTTATTTGTGTAAAACTTTATCAACAAACACTTGTAAAAATAACACATTTATTTTATTTATATTATACATCAATGTTAAATAAACATTAAGTAGAACTTTGATTATTTGAAAATTTCTTTCTTAAATACCTTGGATAACTTCAAAGTAATTATTTCATCCAAATATTTTTATTATTTTTTTGCTTATGTTGATTCAAAATCTTGGATTTCTTGGTAATTAAGAATTTAAAATAGTTATCCTATTCTCTTTCCCTTATTGGAGTTTCAGTATTAGATCATCTCCAATTTTTCTTTTCAATTTGATGTTATTTCAACAGAAAAAGTGTTTCTTGTAAAAATAAAATAAATAAAAGTTTGAATAGTATTTAGAAAATAGTTGGTAAGGAATGTTGTTCAAGCAAAGCACATGAAACCTTCACAATGTTGATGTGAGGCTAGGTGTTCTGGATGGGCAGTTTTCTTTAGTTCTGGTAGCAACATTTTGATTTAAACATCATAAAGTGGGGAAAAACCATTAAAAAAAAACAATTTATATAATAAATCATCTGATACACTTGTTATCAAAAACAGATCTTAGTTAATGATGGTACTTTTTCTGGGTCCACAGCATCATAATTAACATAAAATTTTCATTAGCCAAACTTTTCCATTTAAAGCTGCATTAAGTTTACCAAATTTCTGAATTTTTTTTGATTTTCTAAAAATATATTTTTTTAAAAGTAGATATCTTCTAACCACGATCCGTGACATTCATTTTCTAAAATTTCATTTCTTTTAGCTGTAAATAAACGGAATCCTCTGACTGGTTGGTCAGTGTTCTACGATGGTAATTATGAGCTTGGAGCATGCGCACGGATGTACAGAAAAGCCTAGAATCGAAAGTGAAACATGACAGATTGCATTAATTGTCCTTCATTAATATCCAGATGTATTTGAAATGGTGTTATGTATCCCTTACTAAGTCACAAATGACAAATTCAACGAAGTTCTGTGTTTAACTTATCGTATTTCAACATTTTGAAAGTTGTGTTTAAATGACCCGGGTTTTGATGACGTAACCATGTTCTAATATTAGATCCCAAATGCTGCATCTCGCTAGGTAAATACTGTAATGTCTGCATTTATTCGAGCTTTTATCGTTGAACCAAATGTAACATTGTTCATTAGGAACATTATTTATTAGATTAGCACCGTTTTATTTTTTTTCTTTGGAAAACTTAATGCAGCTTTAAGTAATGATTTCCAGGACAATTTTTTTTTTTAAATTTTAATGTTGATGTGTTGGTTTAATTTCTATTTTCAGTCATTTACAGACAAAAGCGAGGGCGAGTCCTGTAGAAGTTTTAGATGATATAGATGATACATTTCAAAACCTTAACGATAGGGTTTGTATATTAACTTTACAAGTACAATTTAATATTAATCTTGTACATCTTTGTAACTAAACAATGTCATGTGCAAAATGTACATGTATATGAAAAAGTGTTTTATCTTTTTTTTAAGTTTGTTCGAGAAATCATCCGGATAAAGTAACGTCATATTTATAGAGAAAGGTTTAAGATGTGATATTTATTTCATATGATTATATGTACACATGTATATAAATATATATATTTCAAGGATACTGATTTTAAAGCTTGTCTAAATAAATTGTAAAAGAGAGATTGCCTTTCTTATGATTTTTGGTCAGGACTAAGTCCTCTGGTTTTAATTCATTATATGTGCATATTTTATTTACTTTTTTTGTAAAAGAAATCTGTTTAATTGGTGTACTAGATTTTGTATTACATTATTCATTATTAAAAAAATTACTGTAATTTTTTGAAATATTATTGTAGGTACATTTCTAGAAAACCAAGTAGAAAATATATCACAAGAAAAACAGAACACAGAGACTGTCAATTTAAAGTTAAAAGATGAAAATTATATTCTTATGCAAAAGTAAATATTTTATTTTATCCTTACCCCTATTAATTATTCACTTACACTTTAATTTTATCATAATTATTTTATGCGATGGTATGTAACTTACCAGTTAGTAAATACATGTTTCTGTACACAAAAAATACACATCTACTCCTAAAATTTTAACTCAAGGCTTATTTTCCATCATAAGCCAGTTTAAATGAAACCCATGTTTTTCTATTAAAAAAAAAAAAATAAAGAAATAATTTGTATAATATTTCCATTATTAAAGACTGGGATATTCAGGTTGAAATTTAATATGAATTTTGTAACAAGGCATTTGATTGGTTGATGAACCAATGGTAATGAATGGATCAACATTTTCTGTTATGACTGACAAGATGAAAAAGAAACTAAAAATAGAAAGAAAAAAGCTAAGCTTATAACATGCATCATGGCTTTTGACTGGAAAATGTTAAAATATTAATCTTGTGCTTACTCAAGAAATGTTAGATTTTGAGAATGCAACAGATATTTTTAATCAAGGAGAAAAGAAATATTATGACACAAAAATTTCTATAACCACTGTTATGTATAGCTAGTTCTCTTTTTGCACCACTTTCTTGAAATAAAAGTACCCCCTTTATGAGTTGTTTTTAGTGGCTAAACATCAGTATACCTCAAAGTATGGGAAATTGTTTACCCTCAGAAATAACATAATACCACTTGTGTAAGATTTTATCACTAATCATTGTTTTGATTGGTGAAGTGGTGAACATGAAATATTTTTATACCTGCAGTCAAGTTTTCTTTCAAAAAACATGGAGGTAGTTAGTTCTTGGATCATGGAAGAAAATGCTAATCTTCTGAACTGAGAATCTCACCTTATTATCAGCCCAAGTGGGATTTGAACCTTCCGAGACTTAAATTGTTAAACTGATGCTTTAAACAACTTGGCCACTAAGGTTCCTGTTATTGCTAAGGAATGAAATTTGTTTTAATAAGTTATTTATAATGACAAATAATAATTGTTATTGCTAATTTTTCTTTACCCAGTGTGATGGATAGGTAAGAACTCACTAAATCTGTTGATATATTATATATTGTGTAGTTGGCTTTGTAATAGCTTTTGTTCTTCTTTACATCTTTTGTTTATCTGTAGTTGAATTTAGTTTTAATTTAATTTTGCTGTTTTGAAACATTTCCAAGTCTAATTGTTTAAGTATTTATAACAATAAATAAACAATTTCTGACAGTTTCATGCATTCTCTAGGAATCATTTCTAAATAAGATCATTGATGCAAGTCATCATTAAAGATAAAGATCTAAACTGGACTCAAAATTTCTGCAATACAAGTTTAAACAACCACACTTCATACTCAAATATTTGCAAACACCAAGCATCTTCAAACTTTTTGTAATTTTAGTTTTTGGATACATTTTACAGTAAATTTAAGAATGGCTGAAGCATATCTGTTTTTACTCTGAACAAGGTATCAGAAAAAATGTATACAATATATTGTATATAAATGTTTTTTTTTTTATGTAAAGTATAAAGGGAGATTACTCATAATGCACTCTGATGTAAGATATAAAGGGAGATCACTCATAATATATGCTGATGTAAGGTATAAAGGGAGATCATTCATAATATACTCTGATGTAAGGTATAAAGGGAGATATGCTATAAAAGGAGATCACTCATAATGTACTCTGATGTAAGGTATAAAGGGAGATTACTCATAATGTACTCTAATGAAAGGTATAAAGGGAGATCACCCATAATGTACTCTGATGTATGGTATAAAGGGAGATAACTCATAATACATGTACATTTGGAAATGTTTCGGATAGAGTAAGTGTTATTTTGGTTATGGATTTAAAAATCATAGATGTTCAGTTTCAAATAAGATATAACAGATATGGTGTTTGTTAGGAAAATAAAAGGTAAACTTTAATACAAAAGGGATGGGGTATACTCTGTATATGTTCATAAAGCTGTTGTAAATTGGTGTTAGAAGTAGAAACTTAGATGTAGAATTATTTAGCTATTTATATGTAAAATGAAGTTATATGTGTTGCTTTGTAATGAAAAATGTTAAAAAAATTCAATTTTATTATTAAATTTTAACATATATATATATATTTTTTTTTGAACTTTTACTAATTCAGTGTATAATTTAAAAATTTACATAAATTATTGCTAACACAGTGACCCTTTGTTTAGTTGAATGAAGCTAATTCATATGTGCCAATGCATGTGATTGCATCATCATTAGTTTGAAATAAGCATAACATTTTTTTTTCCTGATATAAATTTTTTTAATTTTTAATGCACTATTTTTTCATTTTTGTTGAAACATTAATAGGTTTTTCTAATACACATATATATTAGACTGCATGAATGCTGCATATATATGAATGACATGATGTTATATAAGAACACATAGTAACTGAATTTCTGTCTTTTTTATAAGCAACTACTTCTATATATAACAATATTCACACATTTTTGTATAGTGTAAAACATGTACTTGAAATTTTATGTAGTTTTATTGTAGCAGATTCAATCACATGCGGGATGTTTTAAAAATATTTAGGACTGGTTGATTTAAAAATATGTAGGGCTGGTTAATTTAAAAATATGCAGGGCTGGTTGATTTAGAAATATGCAGGGCTAGTTATTAAGAAAAACACAGAATATCGTGATTGTTTTAGATTGGTTTAATCAGTATAAGGTGGACTGGCTATACATATGTATTTTGTATAAAAATCTAATGAATGATAAAACTTTGTTTTAATGCATATCAATAACTTTGCCTTATTGCTAATGGTTACACTATTTTTAAGTCACAAAATCTATTTCTTCATTAACCTCCCTCATTTTATCTTCAAACCCATTAAAAATGGGAGCCTCCATGGGAAAGTGGTCTGAAGTGCACACTTATGGATTACTGTACTTCTCACTGTCTAAGTTCAAATTCCTCACAGGCAGATCCTAGTGTGAGGAAGATTGTCAGTTCATTTGCAGAAGGTTGGTGGTTTACTCCAGGCGCTCCGTTTCCTTTATCATCTCAGAACTAATATTCTCTTTATAAGTGAACAAATAGTGGCTAAGGCATAAAACACCATTAATCCATCTAATCCAATTTAAAATAAAGCCAAAATTTGACTGAACAAATAATGATAACTGAAATCTTCTTACATATTTGAGATTTTCTACTGTAGAGATTTTTTTTGAGTAATCCCACACAAGCATCTTGATTTTTAGGATAAGGAGACTGTTAGACATATAGATTTGATACAGTCTAGTAATTTTTTTAAGTGATTGATTTATCTGATATGGCTGTTGAAAAATAGGAGCAACAAAAGTGCTAGGCTGGCAATGTGTTTCATGGCATTCATCTGGATTATGTTTTAAGTCATATGCTTACACAAAGAATATGGATAATGGGATTGTAGCATTAAATTGTTGAATAGGTTTATATAAATAATTATTAGAGCATTACAGATAAGTGGCAGTAATGTTATTATCTTTAAATGAATTTAACTTTTTCAAACAACAGGTATTTGAAGTTTCGTTAATATATAAGAATATATCACCAGAAAGGGACACCTGTATATGAAACCATCTGTTCTGTAATATCAATGTTTTGGTAATTCATGGTTTATTTTTGTTAATAATAGATGTTAGTAAATATACTAGAAACTAGTTTGGACTCTAATGCTGTATTATAAATGTGTTGTTTTATTTTTTTTCAGGGTTATGAGTCTAGAAGAAAGTATTAAAGATGTAGAAATAAAATCTAATCGTAAAGTGGCAGAAGAGGAGAAAAAAATTAAAGATCTTATGGTAAAATTTACTATTGGTACCGGTACATGTGATAGTCGAGAAGGAAAAAAATTGAATTAATTATTTAGATTGAATCAAACGAGTTGGTCCACATTTCACTTACATTGAGGTTAATATCTACACTTCTTTGTTGTAGACATTAGCATAACCAGTTTTGGATTTCATTAATCCTTCATCAGAAACTGGTATTGGTATTATCCCTAATGTACCACTTCAAACTATAATGAGAGGAAAAACATCCTTTCATTACAAATGGAGGCTATGGCAGAATTTTTGGGAAAGTGACATTATCATAAACTCTTAACTCTAAGCAAAGATGGCAGCTCTTCTGATTTTAGCATAATTATTATGAATTAAATTACACTGTTACCATTTAATGTGAACAATTCCGATTTCAAAAATTTTATCTCATTTTTTCTTGGGAGAGTTATTTTAAACATGGCCATAATCAGTGTCACTTATTTATACTTAACATGTACACTGGTTCATTATGATTAGATTGGTGTTTTAAATGCATAAAACTGAGTGTAGTAGTTAAGAGCACATGTGACACACCAATCTTTCTTCCTTCAGCAGCACAATTCGTAGAGGAAGCTGACAACATGATTTGAAGTATCTTGGGTGTTACAAAAAGAATAAATAGCTTAGATGCTTGCGCTGGTGACTAAAAATTTGTTGTAAAATAAACAAAAAAAAAAATAAAATAAATAAAAAAAAATCATTTCTCAAATTACCATTTTTGGTATGGCACATTACTATTTTACTCCATTAATATTGGCATCTCTGTCTAAATGTTTAGTACCACTTCATATGTCATTTATCATCTGTACTTTAATCATCTTATGAAGTTGTTTAATGTAGTCTCACTGTCTGAACATAGAGTCTAAAAATGAATAAATAGTTTTTGTCCAGCCTGACATTGCCATAAGGCGAGACTTAGGTGTTACTTTTCTGGTGTCGGCGATGGCTGCGTGTCAAAATGTGAAAGTTTATGTTAAAGTAATTTATTTTCTACTCTGTCAAAAACTAACCAGGCGAGACATTTAAATGCATGGAATTCTTGTTTGGTATCAAACTGTCTGTACGTGATAAGACAATGTTAATCAACATGATTCAAAACTCAGGTGATTGAGTTCTTGAACATTTGATGTAACTAGCAACAGTATTATTAATCTTGTGTTAGGTAATTTGGACATATTTACAATCTGGTACAAATATTTCTAATTCTATTAAGCAACTGTCCAGTTTATACAGCATAGATATACTTTATTTGTTGAATTTAGTCATCTATCTTCTTGGATTTTTTTACAGGCAAGATTAGAGCAAGAAAAAACAGAAAAAGTAGATTTTTTAGAACAAAGGTGAATATTTGTTTTCTTTCTTTTTTTTCAACATAATAATCTCTCAATTGTTCAAAGTTAATATTGATTAAATAAGAGGGGAAAATGAGAACAAAATCAAGAAATTCAAAAACTGAAAGATAACAAAATCTCAATTTGTTTGTTGATCATTTTCTCAATTATTCTCCTAGGAATTGACTTTTGTGTATCTTGAAGTAGATATTAAATGTTATAAAGTGATTTTGGAGGCCTCTTTGGTCTGTGGGTCAGTGGTCTAAATCCAATGTCTACAGGCCAGTGTCTCTACCCACCAAAGTTTTAATCCCACTCTGGCAGATTTGGAAAGTTGTATCTTTTTTGTTTCTCAAAATTTGACGATTTTTTTCATGACCCCAATTTCCAATAGCTTCCATGAACTGATCTCTTGATGCAAGTATAAAGTACTTTACTTGGCTTAAAACACTCTAACTCATATATAAATCATGTGGTTAGAAATATTTGGGATTTTTGAATGAAATTCTTTAAAATTTCATATTTTTGTAAAAAATAAAAAGCTTTATTTATACAAGGACTGTAAGAGTTCTTGTGAACAAAAACCCTACATCACTTACTAAAACATAAATAGTATACAACACATTAAAATTGTTTTTACTTATTTTGCATATTGTAGGTTACAATTATTAGAAGTTGAAAATCAACTTTTAAAAGCAGAAAATCCCAAATTAAAGTTAGAATGTGATAGATTACGTGTAGTAAGTATTATACATAAATAAATCAGAAATGTTTTTAAATCTTTGAAATAGTTATAGACATTTTGTGCATAGATTGATGAACAGTTTGAAAAATGACATAACAGATGAGCAGCTAAGGGACATCAGTGGTCGAAGTGCATGCTTAAGGATTATATCCTAAATTTGAATCTCATTTCTGGTGTTAAAAAATGTTTGTTAGATTCCTTGCCAAAGGTCATGATTTTCTCTGGGCAAATTTCATTTTCCTCTGTCATTTCTGAACTGACAGTCTTCTGTCATTTCTGAACTGACGTCTTGATACAAACTTGCCAGAGAGGTAAAGTTTAATTACTCCACTTCAATCCATCATTCATCTTACAATAGCACTATTATTATCATAAACATTAGATACAGAATAAGAACTCTGTTATCTCTTACTTCATTTTCTTGAATATTTTGCATTAATTTAAATAATTATTTTAATTATGAATTCAATTACAATTACTTATATATACATGCAATGTATTTCAGTTATGGTTACTTAAATCTATTTCCTTTTTGACTAAAGCAAAAAAAAAAAAAAGAAAAAAAAAAAAAAACACCAAAGAACCACAAACTTTTTTTGTACCCTTTGATTATCTCTGTGACAGATTTTGTAACAGAAATTCATTGTATTGTACTTGTCTATGTAGGAAAAAGTAGAAGCTGAAGAAAAATTAACCGAAATAGAAGCAAATTATGATATTTTACTTAAAGATCATGAAGATCTCAAACTTAAGTATGATAAAGAGAGAACTTCAACAGGACAGGTATGTAAAACTTGATAGTTCTTTTGTATGAATAAAAAATTTTGAAGTTGATTTTATTGTTTTGATAAAACAATGTTGCTGATGTTGCTTGATCTTTACCAGCATAACTTGTCAATCTAGTAGACCTGCACTTTCAGTTTGTTGATGTTAGAGTTCTTTTTCTTCTGTATTGTTTTTACTATTTATTTAGAAAGCCTCTACTCAATCCAAGTGGATCCAATAACAAACTCTGTCACAGATCAGCACAATCAAGATGTTGGTACACTTTATCATCAGTTAGATTTGATTTTGTAACAGAAGATAAATTTTAACACTCCCACCCCACTCCCTCTTGTCTCTGTATCACATGTTGATTCTGGTTTATAAAATGTTTAATGATTGATTGATTGTTCCTTTGTTTGTTGTGGGGTTTTACATCCATATCAAGAAAATTTCACTTCACATATCGGGATGTCACTCAAGAAAATTTTACTTCACTTTTATCACCTTCTATCTGTGAAATGACAGAAATATTTATCCTTGCAATGTATTCAGGGTTGTTTGCAATGAGGGTTCTCTCATGTGTCACACCTACCATGAAATTGAATAACATTTTTCAAGGTCTCATTCCAAGGACCTATGACTTGAATTTCTACATACTAAGTATTTGGCCAAAAGAATAAAAGCTACCAAATTCTAAAAGTCTTGGTAGGACTTAGCCAGGATTCAAACTACCAACCTTTTGGAAAATGTGTTCACCTATGACCACATTGGATACACATACAGGTACCAATTATTTTCTAATTTACAAGTTATCTGCAAGAATTCTAATGTTATCCCTATTTCATAAAGTATATGTACCATTGTAGTTATTAGATGAACTTGGTAAAGAACTTGGTGATTTACGGCAATACAAAATAGAAACAGATTCCATCCGAACCAGAAACGGCAGCCAAGGAGAACTTCCAGGAAGATATCACTCTCTACAGCTGGAAGTAAATAGGCTTAAAGAGGTGAGAATGCTAGTATATTTATTTTGAAGTTCTAAGATTATGTTTGGTTTTGCTTCTAGTTTAATCAACTTTCTAAAGCAGGTTCTGGAAGAGATACTGTAAATCTTGTAGTTTTTTATCGTATTTTGTTTTTGCTAAAGACTTTTTTTTATAAGTTAAAGTTCATATCTTTGCCATATCCTGAAATTTACATTGCCTGAATAAAATTCGATCAGTATTACAAATATCAAGTTTGGGACTGGTAATTTTTGTAAAGGACCAGTTACTTTTTCACTAGTCTACTAAATACCAAAATAGAAATTATTGAAATTATGGAACAAGAACTGGTTGAAAATTTTCCCATAACTGCAAGATTTGCAGTATTGTATTCTCATTTGTTCTATCCTTATTGTTTATAGTGTTTCTGTTAATTTCTGTTCATTTATTGATATATTAATTTAATTTGATACCTACATCAGCATTTTTATTTTACTGTGAGATATTGTTATCTTATTCTTCTTCATTATCATCCTTATTTAACTGATTTACTATGGTTCATACAATTAATCAGAAATTACGCAGATTGTATTTGGTTTTGAAAATGAGACCTTATATTGATGGAGATAAACAATGCTTACTGCTATCAGGGCTCTCACAGCTCATTTTGGGAATGATGCCGGGGCCCTTGGAATTGGGAAAATTAGCGCTTTTACTGATTTTGGGACAAATCAAATAGAATTTAAAAACTATTTAATAATTGATTTAATAATTATATTTATTATATTAAAGATTATTTTATATAATAACTATCTTTCTGAACAAATGTTTTATTTACAAATGTTAACAAATCGATATGATGCCACACCTTTTTTTTTTTTTTTTTTTTTTTGAAATTGGGAAAAATCTAGGTTCTAATTGGGAAAAACAGCTTTTTTTGCATTTCAGCCCAAAATCAAGCCCAGTGAGAGCCTTGGCTATTTAGAATTTTGTTTGTGTTTTATTTTTTAACACTTCGTATTGAATAAATCAAGAGTTCATATGAAATAGTAATAGTAGTTTAATTTATGTCATCTTTGATTATATATTTAAACATCAAATAAATCAAACATTAAAAAAATCAATTAGAATTATGAAAATTTTAATTATCAGAAATTACAATTTTTTTTTCATTAGAGAAAATGCTTATTTCAAAGCTTTCTTTTTATTTTGTTTTATCTTGTATTTTATACTTTTAATGTACATTTAAGTATTATACAAAAATTTATATTATATTTTCATACAAATATAAAAGTCATAAATACATGTATTTTTACATAATTTTATAATTCATTTTAATTTTATATACTGTAAAACACTTTATTTTTGCGACATTTTTTTTTGCGATTTGCTTTTTGGAATCAGTTTGTGAACTTTTATTTTCACGATTTCCATCATACATAATAAATGCACATAACTTCCTGCCTGGTGCCAGTAAATTTGGAACCGATATAAAAATTTGGTAATTAATTCTCTCAGTGCAAACATGTATGCTTGGCTAAAATCAGGGAAACTACCGAAACCTACTATTCCGGGTCTCCCGAATCCTAATGATATTGAAAATAAGGATTATCAGTTGGAATGTGTAGCGACTTCAATTTCATGACACTTAATTTTTCTGAAAATCTCTTACCTCGCGAAATTCGTGAAAATAAAATGTTTGCAAAAATTAAGTGTTTTACAGTACCATACATAAAAAACTAGATGAAACTATTTTATTTTAAAATTTTTGCTTTTTCAAACCATAAAATTAAATTCAGGTTAGTTAATATGATACATTTGTGATTTTATTTTCACCAAATTGCAAAGCACTAGTAGCAATCAAATAATTTTTAATTCATTGATTTCTCAATCATTTTTAACTGTTTTAATCACTGTATTGCCCATTTTCCAATTTGCTTACGCAAGGCACTGACAGTTGAATGGAGAGGTTTAGCCAAGGTGTGTATTTCTTATATTTATGTTGTAATCTTCACGTATACTCTTTTTCGTTTCTGTGTTAGTTATTGTAGATTGTTCCTAATATTCTGGCTGCTCTTTCCTGCTTAGAAATTTTAGGTAGTGGAATGTGTGTTTTTATTATTATTATTTTTTTTTTTACCTTGTTTTTTATTTTAACTTTCATGAAAACTTATACTTGTGTTTCAATTTTTGTGTTCACCTTTAATGGGTATAGCTTTAAAAGATTTTTAACACTTTTCAATTTTATAGGCTTATGTCAGTTTCAGATTAATACATTTTTGCTTATCACACACACAAAGACAGACAGAGAGAGAGAGAGAAAGAAGAGAGAGAGAGAGAAGAGAGAGAGAGAGAGAGAGAAGAGAGAGAGAGAGAGAGCTATAAATTGCGTTTATATTCTTGCTTTAAGCAGTTAAGTAAGTTTATCTTAAAAAATCAAGACTGTCCGTTCAGATTGTCGGAGCATTTAGATGGCTTGATTCTAAAAAATAAGAAAAAAGCAGTGTTGCATCGAAGTAAAAAAAAAATTAAATATGCTAAACTATGTATATGTTTAAGCTTTGCAAGAGTGAATTTTACATTGCACAAATAAACGCTGCAGTAAAATTTGATCAATAGATTTTGTCGCTAAGCTATTTAGACTTAAAATTGAAGGTTTAACTTAAACAAAATGCTAGATGTTAATTGTTAATATATCTACAGGTATTTGCAGGAACTATATATATATATATATATATATATATATATATATATATATATATATATATATATATATATATCTGCTTATTATGCACATAACGATATAACATAAATAAAACATAATTTTGTTGGAAAATGAAAAATTTTCCTTCTGCAAAATTTATAGTGAATTTTATCTCAATTTTTTTTCCTGCAAATACTTTATTTTATATATGTTATTAATTTGTTTAAAGTAACGAGAGCAGTGCAAATTTGTTCCCTCTAAAATGTTCCCTCTTTTTGACATGTCATTTGAACATTTTCTTACTAAATGGAATACATAAATTGTTATTAATGGCAGTGAAGTTATGAACTACAGTAAAACCCTGTTATTACCACCACTATTTGCTTAGTGAAATTTTGACATCCTACATGACTTAGAAGTTAATCAAAGGATCAGAAAAAATTGGGAAGGAGGAATGTGATAACCAGGGTTGCTAAAAAGGAGAAATTTTTGGTATTGTGGTTTGATATTGATTTGATTGGGTTTGACACCTCAGTCAAGAATATTTAACTTATATCAAGACGTCACTGGTATCGCTATACAGCTGTGGTGATAGGCAAGATTGTAGATGTGTCAAGATTTATAGTAACAGTGATTTACTGTAGCATGATTTTAAGTTACCTTTTATGGTTCTATGACCAGGGTTAGCTCTGACTCTTGAAAAGTAGGAGCCAAAAAATTAGTCAAATGTAAAATTTTGAGCCAACTTATATGAAACAGTTACAGTTAACTTCAGAAACTCATTGTGAAATTGATAAAAAATTATTGAGCACGGTATTAGCAAAAATCTTTATTTTGGAACCAGAAATTATGAAAATTATCAATTGGCTATATTCACTAATGACAGAGCAACCCCTGTAGACTGTCATAGTAAATATTGTTAAGTGAATACTTTCTTAGATGCATCATGATGTTTTGTGATCATCCTTCAACCTTTCTAGAAATAATGACTCAGTTTTCTTAATAAAAACATCTTTGATCCATGATACAACATGTATATCTTAAGATAAAAAACTGTTTTGCCTTGTCATTTCGTTATATAGTACAGTTGATAAAAAATGACATAGCCTGGCCATTTTACTTATCTATAGGAAAGAGTAGGGTAAGCCATGAGAGTGAACCGGACACTATTAACACAATATATGTGTCAGTGAAAATATTCAGACAGCACTGTAAATAATGAACCGAAAGTTCTAGAAATTTGTAAATTAAAAGAAAAAGAGTTTCTAGCGGTTCCTCATTCCTCTTTTCTTTGTAGTTTTTATCGAGCCTTGCAATGCCATAAGGCAAGACTTAGTTGTTACTTTTCTGGTGTCGTTGGCGGTGACGGCGTGTCAAAATGTGAAAGTTTATGTTAAAGTAAATTTTTTCTACTCAATCAAAAACTAACCAAGCAGGACATTTAAATCCATGGAATTCTTGTGTATTATCTATACTGGTATATATATGTTTTCAGAGCAGGTTCAGAGTTTAAGTTTTTATTGGTGGGTTTTTATTGGATACAATGGGTTTTTAGAAACCTTTTCCTAGTTATAGACATTTTGAAAAACTACAGCATAATAGAATAAATATATAAAGTTTGCTTTGAAACATTATCACCCTTTATATGCATTATCAGTGTGAACCATTTAACATAACCCAGTATTTTAGCATGTGTATGGAGAAACATGTTATATGATTTGAGCATTTTGTTTGTTTGATCGTTTGTTTGTTCCCCTTCATTTAAAATTATGAATCTGCATGAAAAATTATTAGGTTAAAGCATTTTGATTTTGATTAAATAAAACCTTATATAAGCACACAGGCCTCACACACACACACACACACACACACACACACACACACTCTTTTTTTTAAACTTTTAATATTACATTACCGGTACATGTTGTTTCGAATCGTCAAAACTTTTAAATTAAAATTCCTTAAAAAGATATCTTTCAAGTTCAGCATTAAAAGTGTAAATTGTAAGAATATAAGTGGTCACTTATGGAATATGTCTTGTTGGAATAGCCATATTGAGCATATGTAATTACACATTATGACATTGGTGTCATTTGAACATTTTTGCACAGAAAACACAAAAGAAGAAAGCCTCTCTTTACCATCAGTACATATACTTGTAGCAATTTCTTTATTTTCTTCATTCTTTTCAAAATTCATTTCTTTGTTTCAAATATTTTTCTTGAAAAATTTCTGTAGCACTTTTCTCTGCCATTTGTTTAGCCTAAAGTAATGTGTTTCAGCTTTTTTGTTCATTTCTTTTGATTTCTCTGACACTACTCACAGATCTCCAATAAAAAACTTACTATTTTGTCTTATCTTTTTAGCTTTCTTACACATGTAGAAAGTACAAAATACAAAAGAGCTTATTTGAATACTGCCAGAGCATTAACATTGGTATCAAGGGCTAAAGGTTTTCAGTTAAGTTTTTTAATCAAGTAGGAAGATCAGCAAAAGAAGTTAGTTTTCTTCTTACACCTGATTACTTTTAGATTGACAATCAATTAAGATAAAAATATTTTGAATTACATACAGTCATAGGACCTGTGGTTTATGACAAGGCCAATTTTAACTCAGTTTAATCAATAATTAAGAAGGGAGAGTTCATACATTCCTTTTCTTTACTTGTAGGAAAATCGCTCCTTGCAAGAAACCAATGAGGAACTAAATGGGCAGTTATTGTCAAGGTGTATAACAGAGGGCAAAACCTTGACGGAAAGCAAGCAGGAACAGTCGTTAGCATCAGAGTTAGAACACCTTACCAAGGAAGAGGTGAACATCAATATAATTTGTTTTTTCATTTACAGAATTCAGTATTAATCATGCATACACATATGACAATAAAAACACAAAATATTCATGAGGAATTAAATTTTACTATTTTTGTGGGTTAGTGAAAACCATTAAATATAATATCAATAAAAAAAAATTTAACAATAACTAAGACCTCTAATGGATTTATTTTCACAAAACTTGATTACATGAAATTTTTTCCCAACAATTTTTTTTTTAAAAAAAAATTGCAAAACCAGTATTAAATATTAGTACTTGTCTTGACAAATAAGAAATTGTATATTCTTTTAAGCACCTAACCTCGCATTTTAATATGTTGGGAGCTTAATTGTTAGAACAGGTATATTTTTTTATTTTCAAAATTTTCAACATAAACTCAAGATATTGCTAAAAAATTTTGGAACAACAAGAATGTTAAATTATATGTTAAGATTAAGTTCATAGTTATGTATATATTTTTTGTTTTGCTTACCTCCAAAACACTTTATTACGTACCTTTTTTATATTAGTCCAAGTATCAATGTCAAGCATCCAGATTATAGTAAGCCTGATGGCATTATACAGCAGGATTCTTTATCATGCCACGGGATCTCGTTTATTTTAAGTTCCCATCTGAAAGAACCGTGACTTTTATTTCGTAATGCGGAGTACTTGGCGAAAGAACAGCAACTACCCACTTCCAAGTCTTGGGTCAGACCCGGCCAGGGTTCGAACCCACGACCTCCCACTTACGGAGCAAGCACTCTACCAACTACCAAGTCTCTTCTGTAAACACGTAAATTTTTTTTATCCCAAAAAGATCTAGACCATGGCTTGTAAGTTTTATTAATGTATGTATCTATTATTAGAATATTTTTAAAAACTTTTTATCATTTCAGTTGATGTCCAAGCTACAACAACAGGAAGTGGACAATATTAGAATGCAGCAGTACATTGATAAAATGTTGTTAATGATTTTAGAGAAAAATCCTTCATTGTTGGAAATAAGTTAGTAGCACTGAAATTGACATCTTATGACATGGATGCAAGTGCTTATTTAATTAAAAAGTGACTGTGATATTGTTTCCTCAGGTGATGAATACTGACGGATTCCCAAGCTAAAAAATTATACCCGACAGATTTCCCGAAATAAATACAGACATTGTGTACTTAAAACTGTGTTATGCTATACAGCAGGCTGTATGCATGGAGAAATATATAATTTAAGCTTGTCCTAAAACATTTGAGTGATGTATTTTATGACTAAAAAGGCTTCATGGAGCTAGAAATGGATGGGCATTGCAATGGAAATAGTGACAGGATATTAAAGTTGATGTTAGTGAATATGAAACATATTATGCAGTTTTTACTGTGAAGAACAGATTTTAACTTTTTCAAAATTGACAAATAGATTTTTTTTTTTCAATATCGAAGTTAATTTGAAATATTGTACCTCATTTTATCACAATAGATTAGAAAAGAATACAATACATTTGTACCATGTCAGCATCACAATACCTAATTAGTAAAATAGTACATGTACTTGTGCAGTAATTGCATGACAAAGTATAAGTACTTTAATAAATGTGGTACCCATTTGGGTTTTTAAATACATCATAGTACCCATTTAAGATATTGTCTATATACTTAGGCAGTACTTGTGCAACAGTATAGTTCATATATTTTAATAGAACCATATGGGTACAGTAATAAAATACAATACTTTGTACCATGGTACTTGAAGTAGTCTACTACAATACTTTGTACCATGGTACTTGAAGTAGTCTCTAACAGTACTCTGTCTTTATTATTAGTACCTGCCATGTATTAAAATACATGCACTTTAATAGTACTGTATAGGTATATTGTAACAATTACTGTCAGTATCTTGTTTATTCAGTGGCACCTTTTTAACCCTGATATTTTATTGTGGTTATTTTTTGGGAGGGACTTTTCTATGTACCACACAATGTTCTTCAGTGCCTGTATGGAAGTTTCATTTCCATTAGATATGGAATTGCATGTTTTGACATTTCCAGTGAAAATGTTAATACTGGTTTTCTCGGAATATGCAATAGCTGTTTTTCATACCAAAAAGAGATGATGGCAACTTTTAGGGGTATTGAATAAAACACAGGTAAGCCCCATTTGTAGAGGTTTTGTTTAACATAGATAAGAAGGCACTGGTACCAAAGAGAGCTGACCATATCTAGTACATTGATATCAGGTTTTTAGAGGTGTCACAGTATTATGGTACCGCCATGGGTATTACATTACTTTTTTCCACCATTGTAGTACTTGTAGGCATCCCAGTACTAGTACCCTTTTAAAACTTAAAAAATACTATTGATTATTTGTCTCACTTTGCAACATTGGTCAAATTTCCCCATTTCTAAAGCAGTGTTAAGTTTATATTAAATAATCCCCTCATGTTTTTTACAAAACTTATACATGTTTATTTATAAGCACAGGTTCATAATTATTCAGGTGCCCAAGTGTTCTGTAGCTTACAGATTACTGCTTCTAGTCAACTAGGCCTGGTTTCCCACTCATTGTAGATTCTAGTGCAAAAAGAGTATTTGTACTCTCATCAGAGGTCTGTGGGTTTCTATTGGTGTTTAGGAAAACGTTAGTTGTATTTGGAATGTGAAACTAGAGTTGGATGCTAGTTATGAGTTACCTGGCCAGTGAATAAATACAAAGAAAAACCTATAATGAATATGTTTGATGAATTATGACAAGGATGAAAACCAATATTTGAATTTTAAAGTCTAAATTATTTCATTAAAAAAATATAATTTGTATATTAAAATATCATCAAATCATTATTTACCAATATGCTATATTTTCTTATTCCTTTGAATAAAAATTTTCAAGTCCGGAGAAATTTCTATAAATATTTTGATTAAATAATTATCATTTATGAGATTAACAATTGTTTAGAAAAAAAGTGTGTGCCATATTTAAATTATTTGAATTAGTCAATAAAAGTCTATAAGGTATTTGGTATAATTTCTTTCGTCATCTAAACTTATTTCAAAGTTAAATTATGTTCGAAATTTTTTTAAGAATAATTTCAAATATCTGTGATATTATTTTATTTTTTTCTGAAACTTTGTTTTACTCATAAATACAAATACATAAACTTATAAATTTGTATTAATTCTTGTAAAAAAAATTTCATAAAAATATGCCTATTGTATGATTTTTATTGAAAAATAATTTGATATTAAATATCTTTGATTAACCCTTATGAATATTCATTAGAGTCACCCAATTAGCATATTCATACTCAGGAATATTCATAAGAGTTATTTTTTTTACCTTGGATAATAATGCAATGGAGTAATGAATTGTTATTTATTAATTCAAGTTGTACAGTGTTAATAAATATTTATTTATCCATGAAATGGAAATGTTAGATTTTTATGAGAGTTAAATACAATTCATTTGTAATAGGAGAATGCATGTATACAAATATCATCTTGCCAGTATTTTCAAGGCCATGATAATACACTGCAGTGTATTATTGTTGACTATACTACTTTATCTATATTTGCATAGCTTTTTGTGATTGCTTCATTTGCTTGCACAGATAAGTGTGGGATAAGTGGATGGTGTCATTATCTGGGCATGTATGTTATGATCAGCTCTGATAATTTAGAAACACTACTTTTCTGTTTTGGACCTTTCCTGGGGTCAAGTGAGGGACTATACATGTTCTTAGATGTTGGGAGACTATACTTGGGGGGACTATACCTAGTATAGTCCCATTGCTATGCATTGTCATATACAAAAAAAAAGTCCATGTACTTACCCCATGTTTATTCAAGAAATTAATATGTGATGTACTGTATGTCAACAGGTTCCATTTAAATTTACTTTTAATTAGCAGTTTTTAAGGCATTTAGTGAATTTTATTTAATGCTTGACAAAGTTTTTTGAACAGCTTCAGCAAAAATTATTGGTAATATAGTTGAACTTCAAAGGGCACCTGTCAATAAAGGACAATCAATCTAAAAATCTAAAATTGTTTCTGTGAATTATTCTTATTTGACCCTTTATAAATATTCCAGTCCCACAGGTGCTCTTGATATGAATGTTTGTCTGTATTATGAGAAATATTTGCGATTCTTAAAAAAAACCTGACTGTTTATCAGATTTTAAGAGATGACTTTTTCTATTCATTGCAAATTATTTTTGGCCAACTTGAGACAAAGTATAATGGAAATGACATATGCAAATGAATATCAATCCAGAAATTTAATATTGGTACAGGAATTTTTTACTACTTACGCAATCTGCAATTTAGCAGAAAATCCTAACTTAGACTTGCACATCATATTCTTATTAGCATACATCTCATTTTTACTTCTGGATGTTGTGTAGATATAAAATTCTAACAAATTAATTTTGAACCCTAGAAGTTATTCTAACATATTTTAATCATTTCCACATTAGACTGAAAGTTGACATTAGGAACTTGGTTACTTAGATCCTCAGTCAAATTATTAGGATTTAAATGTCACATTTAATACATATCAAAGCTAAAATGGTTGAAAAAAAATATTGATGAGTGTTGATCTTTTGAAAAAAAATAAAATTGTATACATTTACAATTAAGTTTGTTAAAATTAATTAAGAAACTTTACAAATATTGATTTAAAAAAAATATATATTATATCATTTGGCTTGTTAAACTTTTCATCTTTCAAAAAATCAAATTGTATACATTTATGATTAAGTTTGTTAAAATTAATTAATGAAATTCACAAGTATTTATATTAAAAAAAAATTATTGTCATATCATTTGGCTTGTTAAATTTTTCATCTTTCAAAACAAACAATACTAATTTTAAGAGTTAAAATGTGCAATTTGTTTGTTTATATATTCATCATTAATCATTTAATAATAACATAAATATTTATTAAGGTGTTAATTTAAAAATACAGAAATTTTTTGTCCAGATTGATGTCTTATACAGAGAGGAAAAAATCAAGATAATTTTTTCCTCTTATTTGAAATGCATATCCCACAATGCCATATTTTAACCTATATATTTTGTCACACATATCCCATGAATCAAGATTTGATTTTGTTGTTTACTTGCATTGATATATTTAATATGTCACCATACATTTCACATGTCTTTGTGGCAAGATGTGATATTTTGAAAGGAGGCATTAATTTTTGTATACTGTACTTTAAGAAAGTAATTCATGTTTGTTTAGATGTTGCTCATGTTTTTTTTGAAAAAATTTGACTTGGCTGTGTGAGCTGTAGATTTGATATTACTAAAGAGGGATGAACATCCAAGACTATTATTTTTTTATATTAGATTTAATAGGAAGCATGTTTTTTCTTTTTCTTTAACTGGTCTGTCGACTGCTTTTTAGGGGTGGCCAATCCATGTAACATTATGTCATAATGTTTTCTTTGAAGACTTGACCTAGTTTTATTTAAATTGTAATTGGTCAGATTTATTCAAATTTGATAAAAAATAATTGATAGAAATATAGGATCAGGTTCAATTCAATCAAAGTTCTTTCTAACATTGATCAAAGTTTTTTAATAAAGTTTTTATTGTCAAAATATACTTTCAAAGAGATTTTGATAGTGGAAACCTACCAAGATATTTGAATTAAAGTTCACTCAGCCAGGTCAAAAATGTTTAACTGCACAAAACATCACAGTAAACCTCTTAATGCTTTCTGTCTCATAAGTGAAACTTCACATGTAATATATATAGAAAAACTTTATATTTTGATGTCACATTTTTATTTTTATAGCATATTGTGCTTTGCTAACATTCCATGTTTAAAGTTTAAAAAAAAATGCTCGTTTTTATACATTTAAAATTTTTGATATAGCTTGAGGAAGTTAGTAGTTATGTTAGATCTATTTAGAATAGCCAAAGTAGTTATTGAAAATTATTGTTAATTTTTTTTTTTTATTTTCAATACATCTTTCCCTAAGAAAGACCAAGATGGAAATTTAATTTTTTTTTTTTACAAACATATTTATCAAAAGTTTTTGTTTGCCCTCTATATTGTATTTGAAGACATCTATGCATTGAAATTTTAAAAATTTGTCAGTACATGTACAATAATATTAAGTAATATGTTTGAGTTTTGTTAATTAACATTAAAAAAAAGTAAGAATTTGCACTAGCATCTAAATTATTGAATTTAAAAGATGATAAAATTAAATATTTAATAAAACATATTTAATATATATTAAAAAAATATATTAAATATATTAAATTGGAATGGTTGAAATTTTCATATTTGTGTATCCTTCAGTCACTTTGAAACAAACCTAGTCATATTTTATTTGTTAGTAAAAAAAAAAAGAAATTTCGAAACGAAATTGTGAAAATATAAATTTATAAAACCTTTTTTTTTTTTTTAAATTTAAAATCATAAACAGTGCTTAATTCATGTGCATTCCGTGTTTATTTTTATTTGTACATTTTGATATAATCATTTTTATTAAATGTTTGCTTTTTTGGCATCAAAACATGTGTAATTAGTGTATTTTACTGCTACATGTAATAAGTAACATGTGGAACCATTTCACTGCAAGACTACTTCTTTCCTCAGAACAGTTGTGTATTGGAAAGCAGTAGTGTTTCTTTCCAGAGATATTATTAGGTAAATGGCATGTAAAATGATGTCATCTGCATTAAAACTGAAAGCCAACAATTCTTTAGAAGAAATGGTCCTGATAGAAATGGCACCAAATGTTTCTGGGTTGCTTAATATGAATGTAAATTTTGTATCAATACAATTATCATTATAACAACTTTTTTGTAAAAAATAATTTTTCTTGGTAACACCTTAATCTAAGATAATATATAGTCACCTTCAATTTCAATTAAAATTGTCTCAAATGTTATTTTTAGCCTTCAAAGTTGAATTTTCACTGTTTCATGTTTTAAAGCCCATTTTTAAATAAACTGTATTTTGTTAGTTTTTGCATACATGTCACCGTGACGATGAATGTATAAATAGGTTCTTTTTTAATCTTTGTAAAATAGCATGTAGTTTTATTTGGTCTAACATGATCAGTCCAGTAAAATGCTCAAAATAAATGGTCTTATTTTTTATAAGATATCTATATACTAGTATATATTCTGGAGATAAACAAAATTACAATTGGGTTTACAAGTAAAACATATGATAAATGATAATACATGTACATGTAAAGGCAATTTTGTGGAAATAATATCTCCCCCCTCTCTCTCTCTCTCTCTCTCTCTCTCTCTCTCTCTCTCTCTCTCTCTCTCTATATATATATATATATATATATATATATATAAGTATCTTTGGAAGACATTCCAAAGACCTTCAGGATGACTTAATTATTGCACAAAAAAAGTTGCAGTATATCGCACCTAATGGAGATATTAGTTTCACATAAATATATGATGTACCACTTCATGGTGGTAGGTACACAGGTAAGGTGAATTCCACTTGAACATGTCCTGGTGATTATTTCAAATACATATCAGACATCATTTTTTATATTGAATCACTTTTTCAAAATCACATGATGTAATTGGAAAAATATATTAAATCATGTGATTTAGCTTTTCATCATAAGGCCATCTTTAAAATAGTATGGCAAATGCAGAAATCTCCATTGTTTGCTAAGTTTTTAACTCAAAGGATTAAAAAAATTAAATTTTCATTAACATAAAATTTAATTGTTTTAAAATATTTTCGTGATGTTGCTTTTCATAATTTTTGAATCATCTCAGTTTGTCAATAAATATTTTAGTGTGGTTTTATTTATAGTAATCAAATGTCACAACTGTTGTCATTGCGGGACAGGTTAATTAGATTAAGTTATTTACTCTTGCTGATAAGTGTGTTGATTTTTCATGTCATTTCTGTAAACATTTTTTTTTCTCCTTTGTCAAAAGAGCATTTTCTAAAAATCTGTTCATATCTAAACAATCCACATTGATAGAGGAAACAGAGCTGAAAGAGAAGCTCCGAGTTCACAGTTTTTGTCAAGTCTGACATTGCCAAAAGGCAAGACTTATTTGTTACTTTTCTTGTGTTGTGGATAAGCTGCGTGTCAGAATGTGAAAGTTTATGTTAAAGGATAGTGTATTTTCTACTTCATCAAAAATAACCAGGCAAGGTTTTTATATCCATGGAATTCTTGTTTAAAAATAAGTAATGCTAATTTGCTTTAGTTTTTAACATGAGTATTAATAATTCTGCTTTCAGTTTATTTTTATGTAATTAAAATGGAGACATCTGCATTTGCTTGTAATTTTTTTAACGCTATGTTTATGCTAATATAGTTATAACTGTTTAACATTTAAACATTACAGTTGAGTTGGTCTCTCCTGTAATAGTATTATTACATTGTTATGAATTATAAAGCTGTTTTTAAACATTGCAAATAAAAACCATAAGCTGCCTGAAATATTTGTAAACTAGCTGCAGTGGTAGAATTTTGGTTCCGAGATTGAATGTTCAAATAAACCACACTTTCAGGCTTATATGTTTTGGGTTTATTCTTTATGAAGTCTTGATAAAATGCTTATACATGGTCAAAATGTTTGATGGAACACTAAAAAGGTGTAGATATTATAATGACTTGAAAGGTTCTTGTTGTTGTAATGTTGTTTACCGTCGCATCAGCAATTTTTAGCTATTATACGAGATATTCCTCGTTCTTTGACGAGACCACTATGGTAGCTTAATTTGTTGAGTGCTCGCTTCGTAATATGGAGGTCGGGGTTCGACCGCATAGGTCTGACCCTAAATTACCGATATTCCGTGTCGCAGCACGCTAAAGAGCCCCCCCCCCCCCTAATTGCTTTAAGGCGCTGCAAAGGTAACAATTTCATGCCACTTTACCTATAGCTGGTGATGCCTCAATATTAGTGAAATATTCTTGACTGGGACGTAAAACCCCGTTAAATCAGAGTCAAATCAAATCGTTTGTGATGGGTATCAAAAAGTGAAATGTGCAGTATATACATGTATACTAAACAGAAATGATTGGGAAGTCTTAACTGACTGAGACACCTGGACACCTATCTAAGGGTGGAATAAACCTCCCTAAGTAACAGAAAAGGGAAAAAAACGCAGAAGTCAAAACGGGGCCTCCCAAATATATTATACTAACGAGATGCTCTACCAACTTAGATCTGTTACCTTGTTCGATTCGATACTACCCAAATGATGTATGAAAAAATCCAGTGGCCAAACCTGGACTTACACATTTTTTTCTAATTCATTTAACACTTGTATTAAAAATAACTGACCAATACAGTACATCGCTTTTTATCATTTTCGCGTTTTCATGTAAAGTTGAGCAACATCCAAGACAGTATATGCCAGTTATATTTAAAATATATGCTATTCAAAAAGCAACACAAAAAATATTTAACTAATTTTTCCTCATTTGGTAACTGAATGTTTAATTGTTGAGTTAAATTTTGAGAAAACCTTTACAATTAAGCTGTGTACCGGCATTCCTTAAATAAAAATTAATTGAGTAAGTTGGAAATCGTCATTCTTCGTTTATTTTGAAATGAAATATAAATTGTTAATCTGTTCTAAAAAATGAAAATGTACATTAACGAATAAAAGTGAATATGGCGTTCCATAGGTTTCACAATCAGTCCTTGACTAAGATTTCACTTGACTTAAATCTGTCAAATTTGAAATCTTGATCAGTTAATAATTTCGTTAATGGTTTAGATATTTAGGAATTTAAGGTTTCATTTTGAAAATCATTTCAAGCTTGTAACATCTGTATTTAGTTATGTCACAAATGTTAATTTGTAATTTAAAAAGAGATTACCAAAATTTGTTAAATTTAAGTTAAAGAAAAACTTAGTTAAGGAATTGTTGTGAAACTGTGGCCAGCAACCTTTTCAGATCCGTATTGATTGCGCCATCACTGTGTTTAGTGCAATTGCTTCTGGTTAAAGAAAGGTGACTCTTCACTCCTGCAATGATTCCAACAACAATAATAATAATAATAATAATAACAACAACAACAACAACAATAAATTGGATGCTTTATTCTTTGAAATGATTTATTTTTTAGTGTCCAATTTTCGTGGTTTTAAGATTCTATGATAATATACTATTTCGTTTTCGTCACGTGATTTGTACATAGCTACCGTTTTAGGTTTTTTAGCTTGTAGTTTGTACTTTTTGATGACATGCAAATTTGTGGCCCAAGTTGTCGAACAAAATAGCGGACATCGGAACACAACGAGAATTAGTTATTTCAAAGTATTAATTAAGTGCCTGCTAATTTCTTCATTAGGGTTACAGTATTACAAGGGGGTTCAATTGGTTCCCAATCTCGTTAGTAGATTTGAGTGGAGTAATGGTGTTTTACGTCCCAGTCAAGAATCTTTTGCTTATTTCGAGACGGTCAGTTCTGGAATGGTGGAGGAAACCGGAGTGCCCGGAGAAAACCACCGACCTACGGCAAGCGAACTGACAAACTTTTTCACGCTAGGATCTGCCCGCAGTGGGATTCGAACCCAGGCGGTGAGAGGCACTGTGATCCGTAAGCGCGCGCTTTAAACCAATCGGCCACCGAGGACCCATCTCGTTAGTAGACACAATGTACATACATGTAGCAAATTGTTTTTAAAAATAATAAGAAACAATTATTTTTAAAAGAAACAGAACATCTTTTAACCAAAACTTTAATGAGTATTAATTTGGCATAACTGTTTTCGAAACGCACGTGTGAATGCAAATTAATCCGTATAAAATATCTTTTTAAAAAACGCTAATTCTGATTTATCCATAAAGTTCTAAAACAGACTTTTAACACGTATGTAATGTTTTGTTTACAGGGTAATTGGTTGGTGTACATTTTAAAACTTTGTTATTTTCCTCAAATTATAAGTAATGAACGGAAACCGTCATCGGTGTTCCCATCATCTCTCCTTGGTTCCCGTGTAATGTATGTAATACGACTAATCGTTTACTTATCGATACACCATGCTGATATGGCGATCGAATCGACATCAACTCTTCATCAAAGTTATTTCTCATTTGCATACTTGATTAATTTTAATTTGAACTAAAGACATCAAATAAAAATAAAACCCGATCATTAATTTTTATTTTGACCTATTTATTAACTTTTTATTTCCTACACACTCGTAAACGATATTGACGATTTTCCTCCAACTAAAATAACCCTTTACTGGGCCTCTTTAGGAAACTAATTTAATGGCTATAACTTAACTCGCTCAAACATTGACGCTTATATTTGGAGAGAAAAAGAAAGCCACATGTTCATAGCATTACGTTAATATATTTATCTATCGACCGGGGGAAACTAGGTGTTACATGTGAAAAAAAAATCTTTTTTACAACTAACTTATTAGACTATAGCAAGAGGACACGGATCAGTTATCGTATAATATTCCCAGCCACACACACGTTATGTTCAATATAATATAACACAGTTGTGTGTATATAAAAAGAAATTCTGCATGTAAAAGTTTGTACAGTCAGTTTCGGATCATGTCAGTCAGGCCGGGAAATAACAATAGGAAACTAGACTTCCAGGCGATAAGGAATGAACTTCTACTTGCTAATTCTTTGTACGTTGACCGGGAATTCCAGCCTAATAATGGATCGCTCACCTTTAACGGACAAGTGCCCGTGGGACTGCGGAATGTTATTTGGAAGAGACCTAAGGTAAACATTGGTACAATATTATGTAGTCAAATTATATTTTTATACCTGAATTTACCTGGATTTAAAATTGTAAAAATTGTGTGGGCAGATTTAAAATACAAGACTTTTCGTAAATGCATAAAAATTGCTCCACTTGACAAAGTTTTGTAATGCTAGTTTTTGAACTCTTAGCTGTTGAGGGTTATGTTACAAGGGTATAATCTAACATGCCGTATAGTATGTACACGCTAGCACAGTGGTAGACCAAATATTTATTATAAAATAACAGATGGTCTGTAAATTACTTTACAATGTTATCAAGTTAATACCAATACTTCAATAATAAAGCAATCGGTCAAATTGATAAGATGTGTTATAACATAACTCTCTCTCTTTCTCTCTCTCTCTCTCTCTCTCTCTCTCTCTCTCTCTCTCTCTCAGGCTCTCTCTCTCTCATCTAAATATAGAGAGAAAGAGACTTAACGTCGTTTAACCAATCCTCGACTTGTTGGAAAGTCCGTGTATATGGACAGAGCCCTCAAATATTCTCTCTCTCTCTCTCTCTCTCTCTCTCTCTCTCTCTCTCTCTCTCTCTCTCTCAACGTAGTACAGAGTGACTCTTACGTCGATGCACAAACCCGTAAATCTCTCTCTCTCTCTCTCTCTCTCTCTCTCTCTCTCTCTCTCTCTCTCTCTCTCTCTCTCTCACACACACACACACACACACACACACACACACACACACACACAGTGAGGAAAATACAGATTTACGGATTTTGCCAATTAATTGCGGACAGATTAAACGTAAGACATGAAGAGTTTTAAGATTTATGTAATTCCGGGCCATTCATAAAACGCAAATGATAGTAGTATTACAACATCTATGTAACTCTTTTCTAGGGACTATAAGAATATATTTATTTGCCTGTCAGACTATTTTGGTGTATCATGCTGATATTTAATCTATATACAACATGTTGACCAACAGACTTATTGTTTCCGTGTCATCAATATAGTACAGGTTTATAATTATATCTATAGTAACAGGTTATGGTATTGATTGATATTAGTCTAGTACTTATGTTATTAGTAAGTACTTAACTTTATCAGTAATAATAGTGAAATCAATACCTTATATAATTCATCTGTATGGGAATATTTGAGAAAAAACTTTATCAATGACGATAGTGAAATTAATCACTTGTGCAATTCGTATGTTTTGGAAAAAATTTCGTCAATAATGATATTGAAATCAATACCTTATATAATTTATCTGAATTGGAATATTTGAGAAAAAACTTTATCAATGACGATATTGAAATTAATCACATGCGATTCGTCCGTTTTAGAAAATTTGAAAAAAACTATATTCGTCAATAATGGTATTGAAATCAATACCGATACAATTAATTTGTATTAGTGTACATGTGCTAAAATCCACTTAACTATTATGGTCAGGTTGCGCATTTGATTGACATAATTTGAAATAGACATCTTCTCATATAGCGTTTCTCATCTTTGCAATTAAAATATAACATGTCAATCAAAAAAGTGCATCTGCGTAAATGTTGGCACGAAACAGTTGACTTTCAAGATTTTGGAAAAGCGTTTGATGAAATATTCATAAGATTTCAGACTGTTTAAGATGCATAACAAGCACACTTGTCATGTAGAAGAGAAGGCATCTTATTGTACATTATGTACCATTTTCTGAAATCTCAAACATTATTTTAAAAGTATACCGAAAATCGGCTCCTTTTTGCATAAATTATAGTGTAGATGTCACGTTAAATATTCAAAATGCATCAAAATAAAATCGGCACAAAGTGACTTTTATGGGTTCTTTTTCTGCATACTGTTGCATACATATACACCAATAAAACATTAATTAATGCATTCCCCCACTCTTTTCGTCACCTCTGCAAAAAAACCATCTTTATCAAGAACCATCAATTTTTAAGTTCTGTATAGACAACGTTTAAAAACTGTTTCAGTTAAGTGATTGCATTAAATACATCTTTTAAGCCATAAATCGTAAAAACATTTGCTGAATTCATTATAAAGATTATTATCCAAGATATATGGGTATATTAAATATCATACCCTTTTATAAAAAATCACAAGGCAGTTAGGTATCCGATATAACGATAACCTATGTTATCCAATGACAAGTTTGATGACATTGTCTTTAGTACGAAACAAGTAAAAGAAGCTACGAAAACAAGGCGACTTTATGTTATAATTTTAAATAAACAATTTTAAAGCGTTTTGGTAAATTGATAATTTCTTTCTCGCAAAACAAAATTTGACTGGATTTTCAATTTGTATGATTTGTTTAATTTTCTATATTTAGAATATTTTTGCATGAGTTTTAGACACGCTCTTATTATTTTACTTCATAAAACTTAAAAGATTGTGTAATACAACAATGCAACAAACTTTCAGTTGAAAGCTACAATATATACACAAAAGTAACATGAAACGAATGGCTGAAACTAAATTTATGAAAGGATTTTTGAGAGTATTTTAAAGTATTTGGTTTCGTTTAAAATACATAAAATCTGAAATGATAATTATATACCAAAAGGCTTTAATTAAGAAATCTATATCGTTGTTCAGATAATGTGAATTACGTTATTTTTGAGAGGGAAAAAAATAAATTAAAAATAAACATACGCAAAAAATCTATTTAAGCAGTATTTTACATTGTCAATGTAGATCTATTGCCAATAAAATTAATATATTACGTTTGCACAGAACTTCTTAAATAAAACTATGTTTGAGAGCTATTTATATGTGCTATAAATCTAATTGATTTCGTTACTTGATTTGCATTTGACTGTACATATGGCGTCATTTTTTTGGCTGTTCCAAAGACTAGACAGTAAGCGGTAACGTTTTAGATTTCTTAAACGATTAAAACTAGAAAAAAATCGCGATATGTAAATATAATCATTAAACTTTATAAGAATGACGTTTTATAGTGCTATAAATTTCAATGCCGTGCAAAGCAAACTAATCGGGAGCTAACACGCTTTTTTCCAGTTTGCTTCGCTCGGCGGTGGAAGTTATAGCACTATTTACATCATTTTTAGACAGTTTAATGGTTAATTATAAGTTGGATCTTAAACGGATTATTTTTAATGTTTAAGTTTTATGTTGTAACTATGTCAACACTTACTTATTTCGGATCTAGTACAACAATATATTTATGAGACATTATATTATATGTATGCCTTTCCAACTTTTTTTATTTGGCGCCAATTATGATGTTACTCTAAAACATCCATTTACAACTATGTAGTGTAGGGATTTGGGGCGACTGGTTTTCTGTTGCTTGTGCTCGCTTTGGATTGGTTGTTGCTGTATTTTCTTTCCTTATTATTAGTGTTTTCTGAAAAGATCGCATTTCATTTCCTTGACCCACTTTGGGGTACTCCAATCTATGTTGTTCTTAGATCATTGTTGGGGTGTTCCGGCACAATTCTTATTGTTTCTTGTCCGAAGCACTGATCCATTGCGGTTTTGAAAAGCCATTTTTGTTCAAAAGCTTTGGATCGCCTTTTTTGTTCAAAAGCTTTGGATCGCCAGTTTTAGGGTGTCATATTGTTTCTTGTCGGAAGCATTGGCTCATCATTGCTGAAAGTGATGGACAAATTTTCCTGTTGATAATGATGTCATATTTTCATTGGTCTGACGCATTGATTCACCATTATAAACATGTCAAATTGTTTTGTTTATAAACTTTTGATTGCCATTTTTAAGATGTCCGAAGCTTTGGAACGCTATTGCCGAAAAAGACGGCCAAAATTTTCATAATGAATAGAATATCGTAATGCCATATTGTCGTTGGTCTTGCGCATTGGTTCACATTGTAAGGATGCCATAATGTTATTGCGTTTATCCTAAACAATAGTTCACCTTTTCTGAATGTGATGACCATACTAACTGATTTGTCATATTATTGTTTCTTTACAATTTTAATTAGATAGTCATGTGGTATATTATAAGTGTCAGCAAAACGTCAGTGTGTGTGCTTTTAAATTTGTGTTTCCCCCCCCCCCATATATATAGTGTGTGTGTGTGAGAGTGTGTGTGTGTGTGTGTGTGTGTGTGTGTGTGTGTGTGTGTGTGTGTGTGTGTGTGACTTTATATTCCCAAAGTATAAAGATGATTGCACAAACAAGATATTTTTATAAAGTTAATGATGTAAAAACACTAAATGTTAGTGACCTACGTCTCCAACTCCGTTATTTTCATACAAAATATCATGAAGTAAAGTGCATTTGCGAATAAATTAAGACATTTGATAAATATTTCCACTTAAAATTGACACCGCACAAATATCACGACTTCCTCGTTTATTTTTATAATTAGTAGAATATGGTATTTTTGTACTTTTAAAATATCAACAAGTACGTGAAACTTAGCCCCTCCCCACACACACGCATAAAGCGAGAGAGAGAGAGAGAGAGAGAGAGAGAGAGAGAGAACATCATACTTTTCTATTGACATACAATGTTAAAGCAGTCTCTGTTAAATTCGTTGCATTGTACATTTCACAAACTGTTAAACTTATTTCTAAAAGTAATTAAGAAGGAAAGTTCAGAAATGTTTTTGAACCAGAATTATACCCGATAATACTAACCAAATTACTTACCATCTCTAGTTTTATTGGAAATGTTCATCTTGTCAGTCGCTGTTTAAACTCCTGTACATCTAAGTGTATATCATTCCAAACACATAATGCTTCCTAGCCCCCACAACAACAAAATACAATTATCACTTCACCCATAGCTGGTGACGTCTCGATATGAGTAAAATATTCTTTACTGGGGCGTAAAACCCTCAATCAATCAAACAAACAATCAGCCAGTCAATCAGTTAATCAATCAATCAATAAAATACAATCATCACTGCACTTAACATAACTTTCTTCCTTTTTAAGAGATGCAAAAAATTGTAAACCATCAGAATTTTTATACTTCACAAAAGCGTTGATTTATTAAACACGCATTACGCTCTCAGAAGCTTTTTGTTATCATCTCAGTAAATTAAAGTTTGTTTAACATCTACTAAAGCTGTTTCAATGTGGGATTTTCTATTTTTCTTTGATGTTAACAAAACAGTAAATTTATTATTCGGTGTTTAAAATAAAATACAACCTAGCAGTTTAATAGTATGTACATTTGGTATACATTTGTCTACTTTTTTATATCCGGTATATACATGTAGTGTAGTATTGTTTCAAGCACAAAGATTATAAAAGCATAAAAATAAAGAGATTTAAAACCAAATTATCTAAATATGCACCGATTTATGGTTGTTGTGTTAACATTTACACGTAAATGTTTTAAGCACAAAGATTATAGAAGAATAAAAAAACAAAGCAATTTAAAACAAAATTATCTAAATATGCACCGTTTCATGGTTGTTGTAACATTTACATGTAAATGGAACACGATCTCAAGTGGATTATTTTACATGTTAGGTTTTACATAACATAATATAATGTTGTAAGTGAAAGTTAACACTGGTAAAATTTAGGTAGCTTTAAACAATTTTATCACCATATATATAATTTTATGCTTACTTTATTTTAACATATAAAATGTTTACTTTGGACACTATCTGTAAAATTGGTTACCTAGTAGATTTTATTGTTATTTATTTATTTATTTATTTATTTATTTATTTATTTATTCATTTTGCAATCGCCATTTACAAGTATTGTAACTGTGAATAACCAAGAAAATAATAATAAAAACATAAACGTTTATTCATACTTATAGCGGTTTAAAACATAATTTGTTTAAATGTGCATTATACATTTTTTCATTTCTAAGTACATGTATATAGGGCAACGTCTTCATTTGGATATTTGTCTACACCTTTTTGTCAGTGTCAGTCACTACGAACAAATAATGAAAAGCATCTTGACAAATTGTGTTTGTTTAAATGATTAACCAAGTGCATTGTTGTTGGCGTAATCTGTAGTCGGGTATACAACAAAGTTCTCTAAACGTGAGACATTTCTAAGCCACTGCTTCATTATCTCTTTACCGTCAATAGGTAGTTTTACCTAATACAATACCTAAGAAGGAAAAAAATTAGATGTATCTTGACAAATGAAATAAGATATTTGTATTAGTTCATACATCATACATGATATATGACATCAAAACACAGTACTTTAACCCCAAAAAATTTCCAGGTCATGAATAAATATGTTAATAAATTCTTTCACTGCATTGTATTGTATTTAAGTTTCCCACAATAAGGTGACTAGGTTTATTTTTTGAGGTAAACCACAAGGGGCTTGAAATGGTTTTAACACACCAGGGATAAATGTCAAATGATAAACTTGTGTATTTTTAATACTCATATTTAAATGACGAAACAGGATTCGGCAATGTGTGCTTTTTATTGACTTATCAAGCTGTTAATATTACACGAACGGCGCGTTAAATGCATACAAGGTCATATATATATATATATATATATATATATATATATATATATATATATATATATATATATATATAAAAGAAATTTAGGGATACTGATATACAAGCACAATGTCAAACAGAACTTATCGTGAGTTGAGAAAAGATGTTTTACGCCCCAGTCAAAATTCTTTCACTTATATCGAGCCGGTCAGTTCTTGGTTGACGGAACAAACCGGAGTACCCGTAAAAAACCATCGGGCTTTGGAAAGTGAACTGACGAACTTTTTCGCACTTGGGTCTACCAGACTTCGATTTTAACCTAGACTATGTGAGGTATTTCGATCCGTAAGCGTGCGCTTTAGAACACTCGGACACCGGGATTGCTTCTAGATTATACTGACCGAAATATTTATCATAATAATAATAATAATAATAATAATAATAATAAATATTAATTACCAATGAATTAAACTTGAGATGGTAAAAATAATCATGCTAAAAGCTCAGATAAGCTATTGCTACCCATCTTCGTCCTTGGCGCGTTGTCCGTTGTTCGTTCAAAACCATCGGGCTTTGGAAAGTGAACTGACGAACTTTTTCGCACTTGGATCTACCAGACTTCGATTTTAACCTAGATTATGTGAGGTATCTCGATCCGTATGCGTGCGTTTAAGAACACTCGGACACCGGGATTGCTTCTAGATTATACTGACCGAAATATTTATCATAATAATAATAATAATAATAAATATTAATTACCAATGAATTAAACTTGAGATGGTAAAAATAATCATGCTAAAAGCTCAGAAAAGCAATTGCTACCCATCTTCGTCCTTGGCGCGTTGTCCGTTGTTCGTTCAGGTTTTCCATTTAATCTTTTCCTGAAACTACTGGACCATATTTGATGGAACTTGAGATTCTTAGGACATGCTGTATTCAAATTGGAAATATTGTGGGGTTGAAACTGGAAAAATTTTATAGTTTTTTGTGATTACTGTAATTTTGCAGAAGATTTGGAACATATCCCCAGGTGAGCCTTAAGGCCCATAGCTCAGTTGTTTTAAAACGATTAAAAAAACTTGGACAACTTTTATAAATGTAGTTCCTTGTCACAAATAATGTTATTGGAAAAAAAAAGAAAAACAGGAAGGCCTGTATGTTAAAATATTTGACCTAATACCTTTCCTGTTTTTGACACCGAGAATTAAACCGCTTTACATGTATAATCATTCAGTTTACTTGTATTTGGTATTTTGCGATTTTAATTGTGGTAAATAAAGTTTCGAATACGTGATCTTTACCTCGCTTCGAAATGACCAAATACACTACGCGACATTATCTATTTGAACGTTTGATATTTTGTACAAGTAAATTCCTTGTTTATTAGTTCACACATATACGCATATCGAGTCAGTAATCGGTAACTACACGATGATTTTTCCTTACGCATGTCGACTTGGTTGCTCAGAGAAAGAGCGTCCGCCTCGAGAACAAGAGGCCGTGGGTTTGAACCACAAACAAATTTGAGATAATGCTTTCTCGCCTTGCACAATTTTTCGACTTGTTCAACTATTCTTAGGATAATATTAATGTGGCGTATTGACTCTGTGAGCTAACACGTTAAAATTGCCCTGAGTGTGCTCTAGTACAGGCCAAATCATAAAAGCACTTTTTAAAAATTAAAAACTTTTCTCGTCGCAGATAGTTTTGAAATTGCTGATGCAACGTGAAACTGCATTACAACCACCCAACGCGACTCATTACAGGAATATTTATTTTTAATATGCTGATGATACTTAATATCTTGCATTAGACTTTTTATTAGTGAAATCATTGGACTATTTATTTATACATTCGTACACTATATTGAAATAATATTTAGAAGTTGATATAAATATATAAAGATATTGCTATCTGTTCGTCTCAGATTAAGATCCTATCCTTGTGTGAAACACAACTTCAAAAATAAACAGATTAAATTTCTTCAACAACAAGATACATGTAGTTAAATTAACATTATGAATCATCATCGAAACACGCTGTCCTTAGATAGTTATAAAGATTTTATTTCCTAGACCAACGCCTTGTTTTTAGCTCACCTGGTCAAAGGACTATTTTGACCAGTCTTTGTCAATTACCCCGCCAAGCGTCAACATTTTAGTGTTGACACTTAGGGATTATAATGTTTTACCAATATTCATCACATTTACCTAGATTTATACTTTTGACAACAGATAGGATAAATTCGTATATAGGTCAGGTTGGACCAATAAGTAAGTCACTAGGTCAGATAAAAAAAGATTCTTATAAAAGCACCAGACGCAACAATTTTTATCTATTCTCTTTCTTCAGATTCGATTGTATAGATCCTCTAGACGGAAGATAATTCGGGTTTATTTAATTAGCATTTGTCATGTTTCGTTAAAAATTAGTGGGCCAAAATCAGAGGAAAACCCTTTTTACACTATGCAGGTCACTAGGGCATTTCGTAGAAAACCTTCCATTTAAACTCTCTAGAGGTAATAATAATAATATTTTAACAAACTTCAACAAAATAGTTTATGACAGTCTTTGTGATGAAGGACGGGACGCATTTATATATTAGCTTTGTTGGGTCCACAAGTACGTCAGTAGTCTATATAGAGTACGAAAACCTTGTTTACACTCAAAAGCCAAATGTTATGCAAAATGTATATCTAAGTTACCCAGACAAAAACTATGGGCCATGTATGCAAATGGTTTATGTTGAATAAAAACAAAAAATAGACCATTAGGTCAAACTATTGGAGCAACAATCCATAATTGAGCTAAATGCAAACTATTCTAAGGTGAAGGCCAAGGGCCTTTGTGGCTCTCTTGTTGTTTGTTTGTTTGTTTGTTTGTATGGTTTTTTTTTTTTTTTTTTTTTTTTTTTTTTTTTTTTTTTTTTTTTTTTTTTTTTTAAATTAATTTTAGAAGAAGTTGTCTAATTGCTAAATTGATAATGATAATCAGAAAATATTCAGTTTTTTTTTTAATTCGGAGTTCGACATAAAATAGAGAAATTAAAAACAAACAAAACATAAACAGCTTTATATTAAAGAGTATAAGGAAAATATACCGTGGATAAATCAGATCGGTAGCTATAGACAGGTGTTTTTTAAAATAGAGGCGGGCTTTAAAGCAGGTTATACTAATTTTTAAACACAATTTTCTCTCTTTTTACAGCTTTATTAGTTCTTTTTCGACAAATTATAGACTTAAATTGTTTCTTATTCGACAAATCTTTGAACATTGATGGTTTAATGTATTTTTATTGCAGGATCTAGCTACAAATCCAAAGTTTATTGTTAAAGGAGCACGTAGATACGACTTGGATCAGGGATATATAGGTAAATATACATAGACACTTGTCAAAAATTAGCTAGCTAGCTAGACAGCTTGCACTTCCGGAGCACCCGGCCTCATTTCCTTGAAAGAAGTTCACGTGTAAACTGAATTGGCCAGTTCTAAAAAGTTTTTATTTTGTTTGTTTGTTTGTTTGTTTTTTTTTTTGTTTTTTTTTTTTTGTTTTTTTTTGTTTTTTTTTTTGGGGGGGGAGGCTGTTGTTGTATGGTATGTTTGTTTTTTGCGTTTTATTATAATTGTAATGCCGCTTAAAGTCGCACCGTCAACTTTTCTCAGAATAAAGTAGATGTTACGAGTTTAAAAGTTTTTTTTATAAATAAGTAGTAGTAAATTGCAATCATTGTTATTTTAATTTTAGCGAAAGATTCGAATTATATTTTATACATGCATTTAAATTATAAAAACAAATCTATCGGTTGTTAACTGACATTAGGTATTTTCATATTCTCATATTTAACTGGATACTAAAGTATTTTTAAACATCTTTAAGATGGAATTCTAAAACGCAAGATAATTGGTTGTATGTTGTTTCACGTCGCATCAGCAATTGGCAAGACAAGTTTTCTTATATAATACTTTTGTCTATTTTTACAGGGAATTGTTGGTTTATTGCTGGTGCATCTCTGATTTCACAACATAAAAAGCTTTTAGAAAGAGTTGTTCCACATGATCAAGATTTCGACCAAAATTATGCAGGTTAGATAGTAAACACGGCAATATCTAAGTACCTGTCAGTTATTGTTAATTTAGAGTTATGTTTTCTTCGTTGTCTACTCTTGCGTTCACATATACAAGTCTGGTGAAGTTCACAGTGTTTGTAATGCTGTCTGCTAATACATTCACGTAAATATGTCTGGTGACAGTGTTCACATATACAAGTCTGGTGAAGTTCACAGTGTTTGTAATGCTGTCTGATAATACATTCACGTAAATATGTCTGGTGGCAGTTCACAGTGCTTGTAATGCTGTCTGCTATTACGTTCACATACATTTGTTTGGTGGCAGTTCATAGTGCTTGTAATGCTGTTCTACTATTAAATTCTCATATACATGTCTCATGGCACGTGTGTAAGTGCTTGTTATGCTGTCTGCTATTACGTTCACATAAACATGTCTGGTGGCAGTTCACAGTGCCAGTTATGTTGTCTGCTATTACGTTCACATATACATGTCTCATGGCACGTGTCTAAGTGCTTGTTATGCTGTCTGCTATTACGTTTACATATACATGTCTGGTGGCAGTTCACAGTGCCAGTTATGTTGTCTGCTATTACGTTCACATATACATGTCTAGTGGCAGTTTAAAGTGCTTGTTATGCTGTCTGCTATTACGTTCACATATATATGTTTTGTGGCAGTTCACAGTGCTTGTAATGCTGTCTACTATTAAGTTCACATATACATGTTTCATGGCACTGTCTAAGTGCTTGTTATGCTGTCTGCTATTACGTTCACATATACATGTCTGGTGGCAGTTCACAGTGCTTGTTATGCTGTCTGCTATTACGTTCACATATATTTGTTTGGTGGCAGTTCACAGTGCTTGTAATGCTGTCTACTATTAAATTCACATATACATGTCTCATGGCACGTGTGTAAGTGCTTGTTATGCTGTCTGCTATTACGTTTACATATACATGTCTGGTGGCAGTTCACAGTGCCAGTTATGTTGTCTGCTATTACGTTCACATATACATGTCTAGTGGCAGTTTAAAGTGCTTGTTATGCTGTCTGCTATTACGTACACATATATATGTTTGGTGGCAGTTCACAGTAATTGTAATGCTGTCTACTATTAAATTCACATATACATGTCTGGTGGCACTGTCTAAGTGCTTTTTATGCTGTCTGCTATTACGTTCACATATACATGTCTGGTGGCAGTTCACAGTGCTTGTTATGTTGTCTGCTATTACGTTCACATAAACATGTCTGGTGGCAGTTCTCATTTCCAGTTATGTTGTCTGCTACTACGTTCACATATACATGTCTGGTGGCAGTTCACAGTGCTTGTAATGCTGTCTACTATTAAGGTCACATATACATGTCTTATGGCACGTGTCTAAGTGCTTGTTATGATGTCTGCTATTACGTTCACATATACATGTCTGGTGACAGTTCACAGTGCTTGCTATGCCGTCTGCTATTAAGTTCACATTTACATTTCTCATGGCACGTGTCTAAGTGCTTGTTATGCTCTTTGCTATTACGTTCACATAAACATGTCTTGTGGCAGTTCACAATGCCAGTTATGTTGTTTGTTATTACGTTCACATATACATGTCTGGTGGCAGTTCGTAGTGCTTGTTGTGCTGTCTGCTATTACGTTCACATATATATGTTTGGTTACAGTTCACAGTGCTTGTTATGCTGTCTGCTATTACGTTCACATATACATGTCTGGTTACAGTTCACAGTGCTTGTTATGCTGTCTGCTATTACGTTCACATATACATGTCTGGTGACAGTTTACAGTGCTTGTTATGCTGTCTGCTATTAAGTTTACATATACCTGTCTCATGACACGTGTCTAAGTGCTTGTTATGCTGTCTACTATTACGTTCACATAAACATGTCCAATGGCAGTTCACAGTGCCAGTTATGTTGTTTGCTATTACGTTCACATATACATGTCTAGTGGCAGTTCACAGTGCATGTTATGCTGTTTGCTATTACGTTCACACACATATATATAAGTCTCATGACACGTGTCCAAGTGCTTGGCAACAAAAGAATCTACTTTAAACTTCAATATCGCCAAAGCCCTGACCGCAGAATCAGTTTTTCTGATAAAGTTATGTTTTATTTATTCAAATATTGACATAAGAGGATCAATACTCGCTCCAAATTTGTAGTATGCTTACGCCCACTGAAATTTAAATCCTGTCCTACACCCACTGAAGTTGAGACCTTGTCCTTGTTCTACAAACCAATAATTATGCCCATAATTCAAATGTAATTGCAATACCCACTCTTACCTTGATGAAGGTAATACACGGGGAAAATTGTTTGATAGCCTTCATCTTTTGATAACAGATTCTAGACGGATGTTACTTCCGCGTTGTTTAATCTGGCTATGTTAAACATTTAAATTCAAAATAAGATGGAATATCTAATGGTGGTGTGTGTGTGTGTGTGTGTGTGTGTGTGTGTGTAAGTGTGTGTGTGTGTGTGTGCATTTCCCTTTTATACACAGGCGCTTGGAGGTCGGGTTTTTATTGATGTCATTATAAATCAGATGAATATTCATTAATTTTTTATTTTTTCATATCTGGTATCATTCAGAATTGAATGGTTTAAAAATTTAATCGTTGATGTTGCATTTTAAAACTTTCTTATTTTTTTTTTCTATATAAAAAGAACTAAGAAAGTTTTAAAATGCAATATCAACGATTTAATTTTTAAACCATTTAATTCAGAACGATACCAGATATGAAAAAAAAAATTAAATTAATAAATACTTTTCTGATAAAACAAAATAATAAAAATAAAAACCCATACCCCAAGCGCCTGTGTCTTTATGAAGCGTTCAAAAAAAGAAGAAGGTACATTTAAGACCCTGATTATTATATGCATAACCCTATTGTTGATGCTGTGTGTCAACAGTATATCTTCTAAAACGTAAAGGTAATGCTAATGACGGCTGTGTTCAAATGTCATTTACACATGGGATCCCGACGCATTTGTTCATTTCAAAATACCATTTACCTATTGGAACTAGCTGTACTTGGTCAGTTCTTGTGACTATTAGCAATAAAATACAAGGTCATTAAAAGTATATCATCATTAAGATATAAGGTTAACTCGTCAAGACAGTTTACGAACATATCGGTATGTTGGTTACGTAGTTTTCGCCTCTCAAGGACAGGTGAAGTTGAAGTCAACACTCACACACACACACACGCGCGCGCGCGCGCGCGTATTTACTTACAATGATACATGCGACATCCTCGATAACTCTGCCATCTTAACCATTCTCAGAGTAATTTAAGATTTTAGTGTAAAGCTTACCCACAATCCTGCAAAAAACAGACAATCTCTCTCTCTCTCTCTCTCTCTCTCTCTCTCTCTCTCTCTCTCAGTTACAAGAATATCGTTCTACACCAATGCATTATAATCACTTAGTTACGATGACTAAATCATTACTAGTAATGTGTGTATCTGTTAAATGCATCAGAACTGTTATTACTGTACTGAGGCATTGAAGTTGAACATTTGATTTTATTTACAAAAACATTACTGTCAATTCTTCATGTAAAGGAATCTTGTAAAGATGTAAAAATGATGTAATATATCTTATAAAAAATAAATTTATTTCAGTAGAGTCTTCCAAAGATATATATGAAGTTATGCAATATCTTTTATAAGAAGTAAATATTTTTATGTCGAGTCAGCATAGTTTTTGCTTGTAAATATACTAAAGCATTATAAAACCAAAATTGTTTTACAAATATTTAGAAATACATGTATATGATATCGTGAATAAGTATACTGTTTAAAGCTTTATTTTTATTGGAATTTTATTTTATTTTCATGGTTGCATGTTATGAATTTTAATGTAAACAATTTTCATTACACTCCCCTATTTTTGAATATTTAGGATTTTCCGGTTTTTCTTTTTATTTTATTTTATTTTATTTATTTATTTTTTTTTTTTCGTTCTTTACCTTTTTTTTTTTTTTTTTTTTTTTTTTTTTTTTTTTTTTTTTTTTTTTTTTTGGTGGCATGATATATATTTGTGATATGATAGATAGATTTAGGTGTTTTTGGTATATGGTCGTATTTTCACCTCGCTTGCCAAAGAAATTTCGGGTTTTTTTTTTTTTCGTGCATTCCGCTCACCTCAACCTATTCAGAACGAATGGTCTCTATTTATTTATTTAAAAGAATTACGCCACTTTCATATTTGCTGGAGAGTTTCGAAAATTAAAAATAAAGCCGACGGTTCCAAAAAATTGCGAAAAGCGAAAAAATCGTTTTTAATAAATTGAAGTTTCGTTGACATGAACTTATTTTTATATTTCGCTACTTGAATGTAGCAGAAATTCAATTGTTTTGGTGGTATGACAATCGGATCGAGGTTACTGTTATAATTGTGGGAATTTCCCGATATAATTTTTAGTGGTGTGGTAAATGGATTAAAGATATTGTTATTTTTGCAGAAATATTTTTTTCGATTTATTTATTAGTGGCACGGTAATTAATTTAGGTCATTTCTATTAATGAAGGAGTTTTCCGATTTGGTAGTATGGTAAATGTATTAAGATTCTAATTATTTTTGCAGGAATTTTTGGTGTAATGGTAAATTGAATGGGGTAATTGTTGAAATTGAAGAATTTTTTCGATTTAATTTTTAGTGGTATTGTCATTTGCAGAATTTCAAATTTTTACAAAAAGAAATATTTAAAATTCTCATATGCAAAATTTAAACATTTCTTTTTGTAAAAATTCAAAATTCTACACATGACATTATGGTATATAAATTGAGGTTACTGTCATAATTGCAGGAATTTTCCTATTTAATTTTTGATGGTGTGGTATATAAAATAAGATAATTGCCATTTTTGCAGAAATTTTCCAAAGTAAGTATGATAAATGGATTGAGGTTATATTTTATACTGTAGAGATTTTTTTAATTAATTCTTGGTGATAGGTGAATGAACTGAAGTTTTTTGCCATTGCAGTGATTTTCTTTTCTGATTAATTTTTGGGGAAATCGTTAACGGATTGAAATTATTTTTAATATTGCAGGAATTTTTCGCTTTAATTTTTGGTGGTATGGTAAATGGATTGAAGTTATTGTGGACGATTACCTACCAACAGATGGATACAGACTTATATATGCAAAAAACAGAGAAGAACCAAATGAATTTTGGGCACCTTTACTGGAGAAAGCATATGCTAAGTGAATATAGTTGTGTATTTCGCATGCATAATGAAACAAGATTGTTTAAATCCAAAGCATAGTTACTGAAATGTTGCATAAATAGTGCACTGTCAGTGGATATTGGAAAAACCCAAGTTCTCTTACCCGGATGTAAAAGAGACTTGTTATGTTTTCTTTGTATACATATGGTTGTAACCATTAATTCAACCTACCAGTTTGACTCTTTCCCATTTTTTGTTGTGCTGGTGAATTGCAGAATACTGGCGATTTACCGAATTTCGTAGTTTATCTGTTGTTTGCGTAACGAATTCTTATTTTCTAAATTAAAAATTTGCAACTAAAGTATTAAAAATTAGAGGTGAAATATATAAAACTTACATATTTTGCGAGTTATTTATTTTTAGATACATGTATTTACAATGTAATGAATCGCGCAAATGTATTCCACAAAAAAGAGCACAAAATAATACATGTACATTGGTAAGTAGCGTATGATTGCTTTTTTTGTTTGATATCGTAAAATTTGTCCGCCGACAAACACTTTTACATTGTAAAAAACTGGCGACGTTTTATATTTATATTTTTATGTGGTTGATCGAGTGGAACATTATCAAAAATATCTGACGTCATCAGTCTCAAACATTGTTTATATATCTTTTCAGACAAAGCCGTGATATGCAGATTTTTCAATAAATTATGCATTTTATTTCTAAGGTTACATGGTTGTTACCAAGCACTGGACGGAGGAAAGCTAAATGATGCTATAGTCGACATGACAGGATGTATATCCGAACGAATTGATCTTAGTGATAAATCTAAAATACCAGCAAATCTTTATGATATCTTATGGAAAAGCTTCAAAATGAATTCTTTATTTGGAGCAAGTATTCATGTAAGTCATTTGTATATTTATTACATATGCCTTATATTCATATGATAACAAAACCTTATGGCAACAATACTGTTTAAATGTGCTCCTGGTATCGCGAGCACTGCTATACTTATCTTAGAACCAAATGTTACCTAGGCAGGTTCATAAAAGCATAGTACTTTTCGGCAATAAGTTGTCCACCTTTTACAAATAGAAATAAAAAAAAACTACGATTTTAATTTTTTTGTAATGACATATGCGTGAATGGAGTGTTGGTTACAACTTAGTAAAATACGATGGCTTGGTTATTCATTTTTAATTGTGCATATTCATGAATCACTGGTAATAACATGAATTGGGGTGTTCGTTGGTCCTTCAATAGTACAATAACCACCCAATTGGAGACTTCTCCTTTGTCCGCTAAAGTCTGCAATTTTACAATCGGTGCTCTGAAATGTCTTTTTCAAGTCTTGTTTACTTTAGATTCATTATTTTTCAACTGTTTGGCTTATGTTTTTTATCCATCAAACTTTTCGGCCCCTAGTGTCACTGATGAGGATTGATTTTCCGAAATATGCACATATGGCACATAAAATTTTAGCAGGTATTTGTGATACACTTTACCTGTTTTATCAATATACTTGCATTGGCATAGGTATATTTTAGTTGCATTTTTATATTACGTGAAGTGTACAAGCCAGTCTGCTACAACCAGGCTTGTATGCTTTACATAAAAACTTTTCCTCACTATACACTATACAATTTCAGTTTAAAAGAAACCAACTTACTGGTTAATATTGATCGAATATTTTTTTTTAAATAATTAAGCAAAAAGATAAAGAAAAATGCTCCTTAGACCAAATCAAATGCAAACAAACTTATTTATTTCCAAACCACAATCCCAAAAGCAAAGTTAAAACTTTGAAAACTGTTTATGTAGTGAAACTCATAACTCACCGCGCAAAGTAGGCCGGGTGCTCCTGAAAGCTAAGCACCTTCTGTTTAGCTAGCTACGCCAACCATCCAAAATAAAATTTGGGAACGAAAAGAACACTGAACTGATTTTGTAAAGAAGATGGCTTACCGCTTCAGGTTTTGTTTTTATCTAGTTGTCACTTTAACCCTTTTTGAGTTAAGTAAAAAAGCATATTGCTTATTTGCATTCATATAGAATATTACTACTCTTTTGAAAGGTTGCATAAAGTTTAACTTGTTGTTTTAAACAGCTTCCGAAAGGTGCAACAACAAGAGAGGCTGAGAAACCCAATGGATTATACATGGGTCATGCATACAGTATTACAGGGTTAGCTACGGTAAGGTGTCATATTTGTTAGCTTGTTATAAATTGAAACTGAAAACTAATAAATCAACCATGGAACCTTTCTGTCTGTTAAAGTTGTATATGAACGAGAAATAAAAACTCAATTTAGATTGAAACACTAGAACCCAGTTTGCATATATAAAGATCTTGTATTGTTACTTAGCCTTTTTGTAAAGGTATGTTTAAAAAAAATAAACTTAATAACTTAATAAGTTTCCTTATTTTTTATATGCCATCTTATCTTTAAACCAATACAAGTTAAATAGTACCGTTAAGCTGCTTATTACAACTTAAAAGTTTTAAGATATTGACAGGGTGTAAATTTCAATTAGTATCAACTTTATTTTGATGTATTTGTCTATACTTTGATAGCTTTAAGTTTCATCTTTCTCCCTTAATTAAAGTTATATTTAGTTGATTAATACTATTAAATCTAGCCGAGTTTTTTTTACAAGTTACACAGTTGAAATCTTAATACACGGGTATATTTTGTATTATTTGAAATTGTTCTTTGGTTTTAGGTTCCTTATCAAGGTACCTCAGTTCAGCTACTCCGGATGTTGAACCCATGGGGTGAAAAAGAATGGAGGGGTGATTGGTCAGATAAGTAAGTGTAATACGTCAATGTTTTTCATTAATTTGTTTTAATTAAACACCCATAAAATTTGCTTATTTTGGTTTTAAACTTATACTTATCGGTTCATTTTTGGTAAAGCAATCGTTTGTTAGATTTTTATATGTACATGTTATTCAGTGTATTCAAATGAATTAATGGTAAAATATTGCTTATTTTTAGATTTTAGTCGCATATATTTATGGATCGCCGATTGAAAAATTAAGTGTAATGGTTTTGCTCCACAAACAGTACTATAACTACACAACATCTAGTATCCGTTCATATTTAGTATTATTATAATCAGCGGTCTTAATATGTGTTTTTTCTTTGTATGGTCTTGTTTTGCTATTTTATTATTTGTATTGTTTCGTCCATGTTTGTAATTGTTGCTGGAAAGTATATATATATATATATATATATATATATATATATATATATATATATATATATATATATATATATATATATATTTATTTTTTTGTAATTAAAAAATTTCGTTCTTCTAATATTTAAAATTTTGGTCGAGGATCATCAAATAGTATTGTAACAACAAAATTTAGTAGAATTTCATCTATATCCAGTTTGTTAGATCTAAGCTATAGATGATGATGTGTGTGTGTGTGTGTGTGTGTGTGTTTATTTGTGGGGTCTAATACGTTATTTCTCATTCCAATTTTGATATGACTTTCTATCGTTTTTCACTGCTGACCAATAAAAGAACAGATAAAGAGACTGATACAAGTTAAAATTAACACACAAAAAAAAAAAAAAAAACAACGAAAATCCACATTTTTACAATTAATGTTTATAACATTTTTACTAGGTCCCCGCAAATACGAAATATGTCACAGGATGTCAGGAGGCAGCTAGGAATTGAAATAGTAAATGAAGGAGAGTTCTGGTATGTATAAAAATCAAAAATAATGAAAGCATTTTGTTGGGACTTTGTTGATTGAACCACTCATAATAATATCTGTGGTCATTGGGTACTTCACATTTTAATTTTTCGGTCTTTATTTATATACAGTTTTTGTTTGGTAAGTTTCAGCTTTATGCTTGCATTTAATGTATCCTATAAGTGCCAAATAAATTGACATGTAAGTGCAATGTTTATACATTTTGTAATTATTGAGGGAATAATTGTAATTTTTTCTTTTTATAAAACTTCACACATGAAAGAAAGTACTGAACTGCGCATTAATCTCAATGCAATGCAGCTGGATGCCCATGACAACCACCGGTACCTTTGCACGCTACTTTCACCACCATTTCTAAATCGTTCGGTGTGCATATGTGTAGTACGTACATGTATCACTTGCATATATTTAAATTAATTTCAAACGGAGCTTACAAACATGCAAACGCATTGTAGAGGTACAACTCACATTAATTGCGCGCGACTGTGCTTTAAAATATAAATGAAAATGGCCTCAAGCTGAGGGAGGGGGCAAGATATGTTTGGACAAAAAAGAGGCATCCGAGTTCGAAGCGGAAATGTTAACCCGTACAAAAATTTCAAACAATAACACGTTGTTACCACTATCAACAATACATAAACTTACAGAAACCAAAAATAAAGTGGTTCCAGCTGGTAGCCAACCGTTGATGTTCCTGTATACTTGAGTGGGGACATTTCCCTCTCATCAGCGTAACATATCCTCAAACGATATGATGCACCTGCAGGTCCAAAAAACTCGAATTCGCTGCTGTCATCACGATCATCATCTATGACTGCAGATGTTAAGACTAATACTACTAATCTTAAACACTTAACAACTTTCACGTTTTTAATAAAGAAAATAAATGACACCGTTTACGTCAAGTAGACAAATATGGCGGCAGACTGAATATTTGACTAAGTTGTCAGGAAACCGATGTCAGCGGTTTCTAAGGGGTAATGACGTATGACGTGTGACGTATGCGGTCAAAATAAATTTCGCCGAGATCATAGACGTAAAAAATTTACAATGCTGGACTGTTTAAAATTTAATAAAATGAAATAATATCAATAAAAACCCTGTCTTTATTTAAAGGATATCTGTTCATGACATGATAGCTAACTTTGACGAGATTCAACTTGCTCATCAACAGCCAGATGCATTATCACAAGAGATAGCAAATGACGAAGTGAGTATAAAAATACATATAATGCAAACACAAACAAGTATACGATAAAATGTGATTTTATTGCACCGTGTCCATAGGGGCGTTGAAGTGTAACTAACCAAGACATATTGATTTTTAAGTAACACAAAGTTAAAGAAATGATTAAAAATAATTACTTTCACATTAATGTTATATATAGATATAAATTGATGTTTCTCCTTGAGAGAGCACCCTTTTACAATAATATGCTTTTCACTTATATGGTAATGAATCTTCTTAGTGTAAACCAACTGGGAACTTGAATTTTAATAATTCACACTGCATTCCTAAACTTTGACTTTTCTCAGTTGATCGTACAGATTTTAGTGTTTAGAGATTGATGCGAACGTTGATTATACTACACATTTGTCATCCCCTCACAAAAGAAAATAAAGCATTTTTTTCAGAACAAAAATGATCATATTTAAAACCAAAGTAATGCAATTTTGAGCTAAAATAAAAAAGTAGTCGTACAACAGTATTGAGTGATTTCTTTAAGATATGAAAAGACATAATTTTTGGTTCCAATAATTATATTTATTGACCACATTTACTCTAGCTTTACTATCAGGTATCTTTTTTTTTACTTTTACACTTAAGATTGTGTATGAATTTTTTAATTGGGGTTTTATTTTTGTCAAAATTTATATTAGACATTAAAACAACAGCGATCTTAAATAAATTAGATATGATGGAAATTTATGTTTATATAAAAAAACAATTATTAAAGATAAGAATCGGATAAAACCAATTCACTAACCTGCTCGAAAAAAAAAATCGCACGAAATGACAGGTAAATGCAAAATTATAGTTTGTATTGTCAGAATAAGAATTTTTTACAACTTTCTTGATTGATTTGAAACTCTTATTAGTGCTGAAGGTCACTATAAGTTGAACTAAAATGCATTTTCTAGGTAATCTAAACCAAAACAAAATGAATTTACCATTAAGCAAAATTTTCAGTCGTCTAAAGTTTGAGATTTATTTAAAACTAAGGTTGGTTCCCTCATGCAAAGCATTCCTTAGCTGGATTTGGATTTATATAATTTTGAAACTTTAGATTCATTATTTTCAACTGTTTGGCTTATATATTTTTTATGTATCAAACTTTTCGGTCTTAGTGTCACTGATGAGGAATTAATTTCCGAAATGGCCACATCTGGCACATCAAAATTTAACTGGTATGTGAATTATATATTTACCGGACAAATTTCATATAATAAGTTAAAAATAGCACAAAGAGATAAACGATTTTTCATATATTGGTAAAAAGGCATTTATTTTTAGAAAGTATCAAAAGAAATGCTTAAACAAACATTTTGAATTGAAGCCCGATGTCCAGTGGACAAATATTGACTGGAAGAATTATTAATAAAGCATATGGTAATAATATTCGGGAAAAAACTTAACTTCTGCAATTGCAGTTGTAATGTTATTGTCTTTACAAAGATACACCTCGTCAATTTTAAGTATTTGTTGATCAGGAAAATTAATTTTGATGTAAAGAAAGTACCAAACATTTCTTATTATTTTGTCAAAAACTAGATAACGTTGTGTTAATGGGTTAAATGTTTTATTTGATATAATTGTATTCAACCAAAATAAATAAATAAGATAATTTTAAAGGACAATAGATGTACTTGAAATACAAATAACAAAAGTTTACCAAAACTTTGCTTCAGAACAGGTTAAGAATTATTTTTATCAAATTATGTAGAAAAGGCTGCTCTCGAACGAAGGGAATTACTCTATATGTTTATTTCTGAAGTTTTTTAAATATTGAAATGAAATATACATTATACGAGAAATTTTCTATTTAAGAGTTCTGTATTTTAATCATCCTTGAGGCCAAAAGCATTTCAAAAAATAAAATGAAGTATACATAACTTTCTAAATAAATCTCTTTTTAAGAGTTCAATAGTTTGATCTATATGATCTTGTTATTGGCAAAATACATCTCAATTTTTTACATTAATTTAAAACTAAGGTTTGTTCCCTCATGCAAAGCAATCCTTACTTGAATTTTGATTCATATAATTTTGGAACTTTAGATTCAATGATTTTCAAATGTTTGGCTTATATTTTACCCATTGAATTTTTGGACGCTAGTTTCACTGACGAGGACCGAGTTTTCTAAATGTGCGCATATGGCACATCAAAATTAAACACGTATTTTTGTTAGATGTCAAATTTGGTAATTATAAAATTTATTTGCGCCTATAACGAATGTAACAGAAACAAAACTAAAAAAAGCAGAAATTAAAGTAAAACTTCGGACAAGACAAAATTAACCGAACTTTTTAAATCCAAATAATAAATTAAAAAATAAAATCAACGCTTCAATTTTTTTAACTTTTAATGTAAAAACAGTTGTGTAATTGATTTTTTTCCCGAATCTTAACCATTACCTTGTAAATACATTAGCTATGAACAGTATTCTTGAAATTAATTTTTAAAAGAATTTGCATGGAAAGGAAAAAAAGAATGCAATTCCATAAATAATAGAATACTAGCCAAAAAATTGATTTGTATTAGGTATTCGCATATAGACGTCATTGAATACTTTAAGTCTGAAGGGGAGATTTAAAAACTGCAAACAAATAAAATTAAAATTTGTGTGATAGGAATGCCTAAAAAGCTGAATTAATAATTTTATTTATAAAATATCTTTGACGATTTCACCTATTTTATTCATTTTGTCGTCTATATTATTTCAAATGTGTATTTTAATGATTGACTTTGTATACAGAAATACAAAATGATTAATACTCAAAACTTATTTTTGTAGAGGAAACAGCAATGGAAAGTAACAGTGTACCATGACGCATGGATAAAAGGTGTAACAGCAGGGGGTTGTGGTATGGAAAACAGAGGTAAGGAACATAGTGTAGAGCAGTTCAAAAATTGTTCAGAAATAAATTTATACTATCTTTCATTCATGTTTCATAAGCAACTTATTTTAATTATTAATATTTTGACTGAGTTTGCAAAAAACAAAACAAAAAAATAAAAATTCAGAATCATTGTTGACTTTGTTTATAATTTTTTAACGAAAACATGGGTAAGTTATTTCGTATTACCATCTCTATTATAAAAATATCACAAAAATTACCGAAAAGTAGAACAAAGCAATATACACTTAATGAGTACAGGCTATACGAAGCATATTGTTAGCTTTAAAAATTTAGTAGTTGTTGTTTGTCTTTGGTTAATCTTTTCACAGTCGCATTTTTAAGTTCTTTGTTAAAATGTGATGTTGTTTTCATCAGAGCTATACTGGAGGAATCCACAGTTCAGAATAACAGTGACGGATCCTGATGAGCATGATAATAGAAACCTATGTACACTTATCATAAATCTCATGGAAAAAGAAACTGCTAGCAGTAAAAATAAAATTGCCATGGGTTTTGATTTATATAAGGTATTCACATACATATGTCAAAGATTACTTTAAGAATAAACAAGAAATTTCAGAATAAACGAAAAATTTCAAAATTACAACAAAAAAATTAAATACAAACAAATAACAATTTAATTCATCTAGCAGGCATGCTTAAAAAGCTTAAAGTTTTCACTTATAGCTATCAAAGTACGCTTAAGATCAAACAAGAAATTTTAAAACTACCAACAAATGAAAATGTAATGAAAAAATTTTTTTATAATAGCTAATGCTGCAAAACATTTTCATAAAAATGATGGACCACATTATATCTCTAATACAATCTTTTTTTCGGTGAAATGAATCTATAAACAACTTTCTACTTTCTTATTTTCTTGACTTTTGCACAACTCGCAAAATAATTTTATTTCAAAATTGTACTCTCAAAGATTCAAACAATACACTGATTTTAAAATAAAACTAATTTTAATTTAATTTTACATTCCGAAATATTTTTTCTGTGTAAATTCGTAATCTGATATTGATGTGGCATTTAATTTTTACTATAGCTTAGAAATCCACAAAATTATCCACTTGATTCCGAATCAGCACCAAGAAACGCTTTAGTATTGACAAAGCGAACACAAACCTTTGAGTATTATAGAGAGATGACCAGAAGATATGAGGTAGAACCTGGTGTTTATGTCGTTATACCATCTACATTTCATCCTCATGAGGAAGCAGAATTCATGATTAGATTTTACACTGAAAAACCTATTGAAAGCAGGTAAGAATAATGTGATGCTATTCTTTTAAAATATGGAATGATGTTCTTTCATCTTTTTCATGCAAGTATGGAAATCATTGTCAAGTTCAAAGCCAGTCAATGTCAAAAAACGAAATATTGAAATATGATAAATGTTGTTAAAATTTTATTTTTTTCAAACTTGACACTATCTTTCGAATGGTGGTTATGTCCTAAGGGTGAGTAATTAAATGAACATCACAGGCAAATGATATGTTGATTTCCATGACAAGCAGTTCATGATAACTGATATTCAGAAACGCTTTAAGGCATTTATAACTTTTTCATCATTTAGTTCAACAAAAATAAAGTTGAAATAATGGGGACCACCAATTGTTGCTTGCCATGGGATGCAATTGATTGTTTTGAATATGTACTAGTGAATAAGTAGATTATTGTGTAATGAAACCTTAGATAGATATTTGCATTGCCCGGGATAACAAATATTATATCATATTTGTTATATTTAATTGCAGTGTATTAGATGAGAATCCAGGACCTGTTTCTGTAAGTATGTTTTATTATGTTCCTAAATAAAGCTTTTAACAATGTGCATTTAAAGGACCACGGAAATTGATCGGCTCGTGTAAATGTATAAAAATGTTCAGCATCTGTTCAAAATTCTTTCTTCGTTCTAATATATATGTGTGTATGTATGTAGACTCTAGCTCTTTTAATTACATGTAATACAATTAAGATGTTCTTTTTTTCTTTTTCCTTTTCTTTTCTTTTTTCTTTCTTTTTTTCATTTGCTTTGTTAGTTTTTTCAATATCAAACAGTGTGTTTTTACGAACTACGAACATGTTCATTTCATTAACATAAATTCTATACATTTGATCGTCTTTTAATCATAACTTTATTTAAAATTGTAAACATTGCAGAGTAACTAAGTTAACATATTTTTATTTTGTTTGTATACTATAGCCTGAGCCTAAACCAGATAATCCATTAAAAGAAATATATATGAAGCATGCTAATGAAGACGGCAAAATGTTTGCAAGAGAACTAAAACGTTTTCTTCTAGAAATATCGGCATTAGGTATATATAATTCAGTCAAATAATGTTCTTATCTTATCTTACTCGACTACTAATTTTGTACTGTAAAAAAATTTAAAAAACAAAAAAGAAGATATGTATTCATTTTATTCCAGTAACTTATAAGACTATATTACCGTTTCATTGATTGCAAGTTTGAATATCATACTTTTAAATGTGCATATTCTGAGACGACCTGACAAATAACTTTGTAGGCCTCCTTAAATTTGCAAATGAGTTTATAAATATATTATAAAAACACAATGTTTGTCGAATATTTATTGCAAAAGAACATAAAAAATGCCCTTGTGTAACAATATAAATTCAGAGAAAACTATTTTTTCTTTATATGAAATGTTACTCTAAGACATCTAAAGGAGTAGGAAATGAACAACGACAAGAAATTTTGATTAAAAAAATTCATATAAAATTCATTATGTATAAAATTACCTAGATGGCTTAAAGTTGAGCCAAAGAACTGTTTTCGTAAGCATATTAAAAGAAAATTTATATTTCCGTTGACGTTGGCATTGTAATCCAAGAAAAGAGTTTTCTTAATTTCAAACAAAAAAAGGTTTACAGTTATATTAGGTTTTATTAAAAACATCCTCAGAACATGTAGGTTGTCCTTGAAATTCGAGAACACTGACTTTAAATGTTTAGTATCTTCTAAATATTTGAACCGTACTAAATTCCCTTTGCTTAAAACTTATGCTTTAAAAATCAATAATTATCTGAGGTCGTTATATTTATATCTTGTATATCCGTTTGCAAGCCTTTTTGTTGCTCTTACTTAGTTACTTGCTTTATTAATTGTTTTAGTGAAAAAATTGTTTATAAACTTTTTATGATTGTTGATCTTCAAAAATCCTGCCTTAATTATGCAATTAATTATATTTTTGTCATGTTATTGGTAACTTTGATTATAACTGTAAACCCGTATTATTAACTGAAAATTTCCCTTTTCTCATTTTTCAGAATTAAATGAACCAATGAAATTTAGCTTGGAAGCATGTAGGAGTTTGGTTACGATGATGGACGTATCCTTGTTCAAATATATTTTGAGTCACAACAATTAATTTATCTTCATCAATTCAACAACATATGGCTTTATGTATTCTTAAATATTACCTTTAAGTTTTCCGTCACTCAAATTTAACATAATCGCTAATAACTGGTAATGGTGATTTTTGAAATACTTGTATAATTTCTAACATACATGTTATTCTCATTAAGATAAGATGTTAAAGAACAAGTTTGCAAGTTATAAGATGGTTCTATAGAATTGTTTTATTAAGTGTTATATTAATACTTTATAGCTTACATAACCAGAATACGCCAAAATATCATGTTTTGGCCACACATTTAATGTTAATTATTAACAAGATTTAAATTGTATGGTTTATATGTTGAATATTTTATATGATTGAAGTTATCATTATATTTTAAACAAAATCTTGACGCATTATAGTCATTTAAATGATAAAATAATCATTAATTCTTTTCATCTTCAGACACTATCGCAAAAATATTTTTGGGATACAAAAATTTTTATATTACGAATATGCATATAAGACGGTTAAAAATTTTGCTACATGGTACTTTTTCTGTAATCACAAATTACTGACTACTGAGTTAAGGTTACTGGTACCCCAGGGGAGTTTTAATCCAATAGCAGCGGTTCATGCTCAGGAGTAGTAAATATTTAGTATGTTTAATTTTGATTCGCCATATATGCACATTTTGAAAGTCATTAAGAATCAGTGAAACAAGGAACCAAAAAGGTTCAAGTCACACAGTAAAAATTAATAAATTTAAAGCTCCAAAATTATATGAATCCAAATACAGATAAAGATTTTTTTAATTTATTTTCTTGTAAAAAATTAGGATTAGGTACAAGAAAGTATAAACGATTATATAAAATTTAGCTCAATGAAACATTGTTGCTTTTCTATTGATTGTTATGGTTGCTTCCTGTTTTTTGTCAAAAGTTTCACTTGTGATTAAGAAAATCAGTCACTTTGCAAATGACTAAATGCACTATAACTTTTAATTTTATTCACCAGTTTAATGCATGGTAACACAGTCATAAGTTTTTTTTTTAATTTACTTTTATTTTTGATGTTGTTGCTTATTATGTTTTCTTGACGTACTAAGCGTAATCGGTCAGGGGCACTAAACTTTCATGAAACAATACAAGCATGGAAGGAGACTAAGGCATATACAGTAAGTTTTTCAGACTTTTATTAATTTCATTACTGCATCGCTGATATATAAATATATATTACAAACTGTGTTCATTAGAACCAGTTGCATGCAGGTGGTGTCAGTGAAGCGTTTAAAACACATTTCTTTTTGTACATGGAAATCATAAGAACACTTGATTCAGCTGATAAATTCTTTGTTACTTTTTTTGGAATTGATACTATAATGAAATAAAGGGTATCTTATGCAGTAAGAGTAAGATTATTTAGTTATGCCTGTTCAACTCTTCAGAAAGCATAAATTTGCGACTTATTTACAAATTTTAGTAGAACTTGATCGAAGTAAATTTTTCCCGAATAACTCTAATCGCTTTGTCAGTTGAAAATGTTTTATCAGATTCTAATGCATATTCAGGGATATTTTAAATTAAAAAGTGTTTTGAACATAATTGCAGTACAAGCCAGTTTTTATTCTTTGTATAATAATAATAATGATAATAATAATAATAAAAATAATAATAAAAAGTAATACTAATATGATTCAGGTAAGTGTCATTTATAAAATACATTTCAAGTTGTTCCCGTACAAGAAAACTTTATAATTATAAATATGCATAATGATATTTAAATTATACAGTTTATTGAAATCAGAAATGGTCTGTTTTGAATTTTTATCTATGGTTTAAATATGTTATAAATCGGTAAAGCTTACTGTTGTTTCAAAAGCTTATGAGTTTAATTTTTTTATTCACCATTTTCCATTAAAAAATATGAATTTCCAATCCAGCTTTTTCTATTTACACAATGTGTTTCAATCACAGGAAAGCACTTTATAGATTTAAGCAAAATATATTTACATTGAAAATTTTTTTTATTTGTAAATGCTAGTATTCCAATAATGGCCCTTCAATTTTGATTTCACAAAATATTTGGAAAAACTGGGACTTCAAATATTTTACGCTTACTCATTTACACGTTCTAACGCTTAATATAATAATATATACCATTAACAATAGTAAATAATAGCTTTATACTTATGTAGTTAATTTAATAGTATAGTTTCTAAAGTCCTTAAGTTTTTAATTTTTTTAAACTTTATTATTTACTATTCATTTTTTGTTTTTGTTCAAAACATATAAAATTGCTAATGCTCACTGTTGTGCACTTCTTATTGTAGGTATTTGTGATGTTTTATAATAAGAAATTTCAGCCAGTATTAATATTTTGGCTACACATTTTTTGCTTCATATAAGTATTTTTTTTCAAAATGAATTTCAATAGACAACATTTGTTTGCTGCAATTACCCAAAATTATTCTTTGACAAACTTAAGCGAAATACATCAGGTACTCTTACTTTTGAGGATACTGAAACGGTGTGGAAGGTAGTGAAAAAATACAAGGTAATTACTAAACGTCTATTGATAGCAATGGATACATAGAATCAATGTAGAGTAGCGTCTTGTGAAATATTGTCCTGAATTCATGTTATGACTGATCTAATTCGTCACTTTTAGGCACGGATACACTGAATATGAGCCATTACAGTTTTTTACAGTGCATTACTATTTTTTAAATAATAAAACTTTGAAACGTGAAGTATTTAGAGTAAATTAAATAATTTTACGTCTGAAAGAAACAATTCAGAATTTTGCATCCTAAAGATATATATCAGGATTATAATTTTAAACAAACGGCCGTAAAGACTGTTTAATATCATCAACTGAGAGCAAAAAATAGACGATTATACTTTACAAGAATACAATTAAAGCTACATTAAGTTTTTCCATTTTCTGATTTTTTTTTTTTTTTTTTTTTTTTTTTTTTTTTTTTTTTTTTTTTTTGATTTTCTAAAAATATATTTTTAAAAAAAGATATCCTCTTACCACGATCCGTTAGATTCATTTTCTAAAATTTCATTTCTTTTAGCTGTAAATTAACGGAATCCTCTGACCGGTTGGTCAGTGTTTTACGATGCTAATTATGAGGTTTGAGCATACACACGGATCATGTCGGATGTACGGAAAAACCCATGAATCGAAGGTGAAACATGACAGATTGTATTAATTGTCCGTCATTAATATCCAGATGTATTTGAAATTGTGTTATGTATCCCATTACTAAGTCAAAAATGACAAATTCAACGAATTTCTGTGTTTAATTAAACGTATTAATTTGTGTTTAAATGACCCGGGTTATGATGACGTAACCATGTTCTAATATTAGATCCCATACATCTCGCTGGGTAATTACTGTAATTTCTGTATTTATCAGAGCTTTTATCGTTGAACCAAATGTAACATTGTTCATTAGGAACATCATTAATTAGATTAGCACCGTTTTAATTTTTTCTTTGGAAAACTTAATGCAGCTTTAACTGTAATTTGTTACCCGTATACAGTGTAAGCGATTGATGAACACATCTGCGGTATAAAAAAATACTTATAATTAAAAATGTCATGAATGTTTTGGTTTTCATTTTAGGCTGTGTTTAAACAATTTGATATGGATGGCTCTGGTAATGTTGATACGTATGAACTTGGAAAAATGTTTGCAACTCTTGGTACGTATACACTTATTCATATAATATTGAATGGGTCATTCCATCTAAGAATGCTTTGTGTGCATTGCTTTTTTAGTGATTTTTCAAATGCATTAAAACATTTTTGACTCTATATATCTATTAGAGATCATGTGATCTGTCTGGAGCATGCAGATATCTCTTAGTAAGAATTATTCTATGTTCTTTCCAGAATTAGTCTCCTTTTTTTCGGTTGGACACGCTTTTATCACTTTTCTTCACATTAAAATACAAACGTAATCTGCTTGAATTGGTAGATGTAGACGTCTTGATTAACTAATTAACAGGTTAACGAATTAGTTTACGGTGCAAACTTAAATTGAACAACAACCACACGCTCGAACTTTTCAACTAACAAAAATTTGAACTTGCAGTTATAAATCGTTCTTTAGTGTATGTGCAAATGGTAATGTGGTTTGTTACATTTTTATTCGCACAAAAACTACACTTGATTTAAACTAGCATAAATGAATTGTTCAACAGGTTTATTTGATATTGTTAAAAGGTTAAAAAATAGTTCACCTTTGTCAGCAACATTTTTTGTTATGACTCTTGGCTTAAAATAAAAGGCAAGTGGCCAATTTATGTTCCGGTGAAAATTCAGAGGGCATTTACCTAGGAACCATATTTTTTTTATTGTTTTTTGATTTATTTATTTTTATTTATTTTTTTAATTAAAATTTTTTGCATCACATTTTTTATTTAAGTGCATTTTTTAAAATAACTTCACAATTGTATAAATTAAAATGTTTTAGAAAGTGTACCAAAACCCTTATTTTCGGATTATACGTTATTTAATATTTATATTTTAGGTTTTCCTATCAGTAGGCAAGTACAAACATCTATGGTAAGAAGATACGGTGGTAAAAATAGCAGAATATCATTACCAGATTTTATTGTCGTCGTTTGTAAAATCATAACTATGTATAGTAAGTGTTGAAAATTATTATATTTTAATGACATGATGTAAATTAGTTAAATAAAAAGTTTTTAACAAGTTTTATTTACTAGTCTTAAAAATATAATACTATATAAAAACAATTGGTGTCAAAGAATTTCAAGTCGCCAATATTTAACAATTAAAATGCATTTAGCAAAATTTTCAACCGTCTTCATTTTTTAAAACTTATTGAAAACTAAGGTTTGTTCGCTCATGCAAAGCATTCCTTAGCTGGAATTGGAATCATAAATTCGGAACTTTTGATTAATTAATATTCAACTATTTGGCTTATGTTTTTATCTATCAAACTTTTTGGCCCCTAGTGTCACTAATGAGGAATGATTTTCCGAAATGTGCACATATGGCACATCCAATTTTAATAGGTATTTGTGTTATATATTTACCCATGATGTCCCGACTTCTTAACACTTTTTTTTTCATTTCAAATTAAATAAACTATGTTGTAGATATTTTTCAAGATCAACATAAGAAAGGAGGTCCTGAAATGGAAGAACTTACAGCGAAATTCACACTTAATGAGGTGAGTTAGATCCAACATCCAAAAGTAGTTGTAATTTGAATTATTGCTTAGCATTTATTTCCACTGAACAGAATATCATTTTGAATTAATGTCAAGTTGTACCAAGCTAAATTAAAATAATTATTTTTTTAATGAAATAAGCAATAAAAAAAGCTAATTATATATTTTTGTGCTATATGATTTAATAAAAAGTTTATTAATTTGAGCAACTTGGTCAAAGCTAAATTTAAAACTTAAAAATATGTTTTTAAATAATTTTAAAATTGCTTTATAAATTAATTTTTTACACTTAAAGATACACTATCATTTTTTGAATTCTAAACCTTATGATTCTTTTATTTGTTTACAGTTTCTTTATTATACTATGTACTGCTGACATACCAAAGATGATTGTTATTAAATGGTCAATTGTACCAGAAATAAAATATCAAACAGAGACAAGGAATTATAAAGCGCTTCTTTGTTGAAATTTGGAATTAAAAAGAGCTATTGAACTACTGGGATAGTGCAGCTATTTAAAGTCGAAAGAGAGAATCTTCAGATGCACACAGAGATGTGTTAAATATAGGATAAATTTGACGTTACTTCTTGTCAGGTTATGCTTTTTTCGAGGTTGTTGTATTAAAAATCAGCAGTTTTTAATGGTACAAATATGGCTCCAGCATGTTAAAGGTAAATGGCGTACATACCAATTGTATTTCCATGGAGACTCGGGAGCACCCCTAGCACATGGCAGCCATGCACAAAAAGGTATGTAATTGCCCCGAATTCCTTCCACAAAAGTGTATTATGAAACTGGCAGCATTAATTTTGATAAATTTGCTTTAATTTACATGCATATATGAAGATTGTAGGCAACAATCCAAAGGATTTGTATAACTGGTCTTTGATTCAGATTCGATCACCACAGATGGTAACTAAACTATGTTATTGTGTCATAATTTCATATAATTTTTATACTTTCATTGTAGTTCTTTATGCTTTATTGTATCTGTATCGCTTTGACATACATTTAAATTAGAAATATTTTCTTAGAGGAAAGACGCTTTAATTCTGTTTCAAGCTGTTAATCCATATGTTATTGATAATAATGTAATTTATTACGTAACCTACAAACCAGATGCTTTATTTTGTTAAAACTGTTCTGAAAATGGTAACAATTTTATGATTTTCTTCTACGATAGTAAGGTTGTGAGTATGGTAACACTACGTTTTTAAAAAAGGATAAGTTGTACAAAATATGTTAAATATATTTCAGTAATATTAAAAATGCACAAACAGTTTGTTTAGTATTGCTAATGGAATTACAGGGTCTGACCTTAGGGGTGTTTGCATATTTTTTCATTCATAACAGTCACCAGAAACTTATTAAATGTCGTATTGTCAGATTGTTTTCAATTTTGATTTATGATTTAAAACTCTATTTCATATTTTCCTGCTTAGCATGTTAAGTACGTACCGAAAAAAAAATTAAAATTGGATATGCTCTATATGAAATATCAGCATATCTTAAATGCATCTACTCTATATTTTGTATGAACTTTTAGCTCAATATAAATTTCTTAATCAGTTCTATATGCTGGTTAATCTAAATTTTTCTTTAGACAGCATGAACAGTTTGTAACATATGACAAGCAACTCAATCAATATGCAATCTGTATTTACAGTACTCCATATATTTTCTTAAAAAAGGATTCATAGTCATCAATAGGAGTCCTCGGGGTGAACGTTTGTTAAGGTGCTAGCTCATCAGGCGAGAATGTTCCAGACAAGAATTCCACATCCCAGTCAGATAAAAGTAATATGTATTCAGTCGATGCCCTCGATGCCGACTGCAAAGCGAAAAGCAGTTTTGTTCTATTGTCTAGCCGGTGCTCAAATAAAAGGGCTACTACTCTCAAGATTGATGCTCTACCACTGAACCGCAAAGCCAGTAATTAAATAAAGTTGTAATTGTGAGCAATTAAAATTCTTGAATGTCAAAACTGATTGAATTTTTTTTAATTTAAAGTTGCTCCATATTTCATTTTTAAAACCATTGAACAGGCTTTGTAGGAAACTTTGCAATGATCTGTATTTTCTTTGCCAATATCTTTTCAGTGAAATAATCAATTCCGTACATTATATATCATTAAATCTTTAATCATTAAAGTCTATGAAAGGTAAAAAGTTAAAATAATCTACTGATTTGTTACTCTGTAAGTCCATAAAGTATTATGCAACTAGCACCCTTACCTTGCACTGCCACACAATTATCATTATTATTGTTAAGCAAATAATGTATTATTCATCTTGAATTCAATATTTAAAAATTTTCTATGTTACGTCTTCAAGAAATCTTAATTTAAAGCTTTTTAAGTATTGATTTTAAATATTTATAAGCGGTTTGTTTTGTAATTGGAGTGCTTAGGAAGTGTAATGGTCGTTTAAGCTACAAACAAGTTGAAGTGTACATAACTTGTTATGTATTTTTGACAAAAAATACTAAAATAGGAAACTATGTTTAAATAAATAATTACAGCTATGCATGTTATAAAAAGTTGATCAATAAGAGCATTTTGTTATTATGGTAAAGAAATTTACCTGTAACTATTCTTATTTTTTCTTGTTTATTTAAATCCTTGAAATCCATCAACGGGGTATTGACATTGTTAATTTGACATTTGACATTAAATATTTATTTTAATTTTATTTTGAATCTATAGTTTTAAATTGTTTATATTTTAAATTTTTACAATAAAGATATGAAATACAATATACTGATTTTGTTCTCTCTCTCTCTCTCTGATTTTTATTTATTTTTTTATACCATTTACATTTAAAGATTCTTTCTTTCTTACGTTCAGCACAGTCTGTGCTTTGGTAATGGAGGAATCATTGAGCAAAGTTATTGTGGGTCCAGAGGCCCTAGGCCATGAAAATTGCAACATATTATCTGTTTAAATCTGAAATATAAATTGTTATGTCTCAAGAGGCATTGAGTTCATTAATGGGGTCTCTACATATAAAAGACCCAAACTGTTTTTGTGTAAAAAAAAGGTGTTCCATATTTTGTTTTCAAAATAATCAAACAATTTTTGCAATTTAAGGGTTGCATGTTAAATCATTTAGGTTATTATTATATTATGTACAATGTATACATCAGATTGTACACTTAGTATCCTCTTATGAATGTAACTAAGAGTATTCTAAAAAGATTTATTGCACCATTAAAACGTGATCTAATAAAATCGTAAAAATTCAGTTTATTGAACATCTAATTAATGCCATGTGTAAGGCTTGCGTTTTGTAAATATGTAGTAAATTCTTTGGTGGTTTTGGAAGTCAGGTCACATAAACTTTGACCAATATGTCCATGACTGTTGGTATGTTACGTAACAATATGAAAAACTGTTGCTGTCTTAAGATAAGTTCTGTATCGGAAGAATGACAAAAGTGTTATCAGACACGTGACAGAACATATTGTCGCCGGCGACAATATGCACTTACACTGACTGTACCTATTGTCGCGCCTGTAACATATTGTCGCTGGCGAAGGAAAAGGGGTCAAATATAAAGAAAACAACATATCTATTATTTTGAACATTTTGATGAAAAATGCGGGAGGGGTTAATTGATTTATTTGTTCAAGTTCACTGTAAATCATTTTAATTACAAAGTTATTTTGAATGCTAGGTAATTAAGGTTGAGCTACCTAAGTAAGTTTTTTGTTCAATATTGCACCTTCAAAAATTTCAAATAAGGCACCTATTAGACTTCGGTATTTTAATACAATCTAAAGTTTAAAATAACAACGGCGACAATTTGCCTTGAGCATTTGTACTTTTTGATACCATCTAAAGAAATGTTGGAATTATTGGGGTTAATGATATTTTGCACCTATTAGACTTCGGTATTTTAATACAATCTAAAGTTTAAAATAACAACGGCGACAATTTGTCTTGAGCATTTGTACTTTTTGGTACCATCTAAAGAAATGTTGGAATTATTGGGGTTAATGATATTTTGCACCTATTAGACTTCGGTATTTTAATACAATCTAAAGTTTAAAATAACAACGGCGACAATTTGTCTTGAGCATTTGTACTTTTTGATACCATCTAAAGAAATGTTGGAATTATTGGGGTTAATGATATTTTGAGAATTTTGGCAGAATGATAGTTGCCCTAGGCTGAATCCTATATTTTTCCGCTTGCATGAAAATGTTATTATATGGGCTTAGTTTAATGCTGATTGATCACGAGTTCCAAAAATGAGATTAAATACTAGTATACTTTGCCAGAAAAGAAATCGGTATAAACAATTACTATGTTTCATTGTTAAATGATTGTTATAAGTCTAATAGTTGGATGTTAGACGATTACTTATTCAATGTTAAACGAAGCTACATGTCTGTATGTTTCATAAGCTTTTCAGGTTTAGATACTGTTTTACTTTTTTCTCGTTATTAATCTTTAGAACTATAGATAGAATTGAAGTTTTTCTGTTGCGAAAGTTGTCCTTCACCGCCTAGGTTCGCATTTAACTCTACAAGAACCTGTCGGAAGAAAGTTTGTCAGCTCGCTTGTAGAAGGTCGGTGATTTTCTCTTGGCACTTTTCCTCAACCAGAGAGGGAAATAATCTTTACTTGGGCGTAAACATGCAAATCTTACATAATAATAGAAAATGTACATGTACTTTTGTAATAACAGGAAGATTAAAAAACAGATATTGCAACAATAAATTCCGCTCATGAGCATATAAACTTCACTCAAATCCATGAACTAGAAAAAGGTGATAGTTTTTATTGGAAATTGTTAGTTTACTTCAGTAAAGGCCAATAAAATGTATTTTATGTCCAATTACATTTGCGCAAAATATAAATAGCATAATGGACATACTTTAGCTTAAATGCAGCCACTTTAAATTGGTTGAAATAGGTTGCCTCTAAAGTTGAGTGAACGAATTATTTTTTCAAGCTGCTTCAGCAATTTTGCAGCTAATCGCAGCTCTAAATTTGAAGACTGAAGAGTGGAATCAAGGTAATTTTGAAATATTTTACATCAAAGGTCATAACTCTGACGAAAGGCAACGGAACATTTAAAACTTATGGTCGATTTCAATAGATACTCAAGAATTGAATTTGGTTTAAATCGGTTAAGATAAGTAACTGATACTTATGCAGTAAATTTTGTCACAGTTAAATTGGCCAAGAAATGCTTGCTGAATTATGGTAAATTTGCTGATAATACGAGTGCCTTTGTCACAATCCAATCTTGTTTTATGATTAACGGGTCCTTACTGTTTATCACTTGTTACTTGTCATCTTGTTAAGGTTAAAGTATTTCTGAGCTCTCTGTCTTTTATATAATGTAATATACCATTTTTTAATTTCATCATAAAATTCATTCAAAAATGGTATATGACCATAATAAAAGTCTTGTCTGATATAAAAAGTTTTAAAAAAATTGAAAAAAAAATATTATTTAAGTTAAATAAGCTCAATTTGGTAATGCCAGAGAATTGATAAACTGATGCTGTTCTCTATATAGATATTATAACCTGACACATTTTGTAGGTAAACTTCCTAAAATGTTTAAAAATCAAGAATATGTACTGAAGCAGTACTTGCTTCAAAAGGACGGTATTCAAAATGAAACCCAATAGAGTTGGATAATAAGGTATTTTTCATTTTTTAATAAATCGAAATCGCTTTGTGCATAGTAACAAATTTCAATGGGTAAAAATCTTCAAACCCGTAACATTTATTTTCACATAATATTTTTGTGATCTAGATTGCGCAAAGACATCATTATAAAATTTTATTCAAGTTAATTAAATTTTCTTTGAAAATTTGCATAATTCATTGTCACAAACATGGTAACTCAGAGAAAAGTAATTTGATTGCAGTAATCAGTAGAAGTAGTATTTTATGCATAATATTTTCTGTTAAAAACATGAAAAAAATAATAAATAAATTAATATTTTTTTTATTCTTTAAATTTTTCTAAAATATGTTTATTTTATTTTGTTATTTTGTTAAAGCAAAGTGCGACCAATGTGTAAAAAAGATAACCCGTTGATGAAAAAACAAGACTTGCTATATCACTCACACAGTACCGTTTGACATATAAACGCATCTCCGGGGTTTTTCTTAATGATCGAATCTTAGTGAAATCAAAATTCGTTTTTTTTTTATTTTGCTGGTTTATAAATCAAGTATTTTATTTAATTCGAAATTCATGTTCATGAATGTTTTTGTACAAGTTTTAAATAGTCAATAATATATTTTATTTTAATAGAATATAAACATACAATTGTTACTGCGCATGTTTTTTTTCAACTTTCATTCACGTTATTTAACAATCAGTTACAACCACCAAACTAAATATTGTTTTCAATTAAAAATAATAAATTACAACCCACGGCAAATATGCATCCTAAATGTTATTTCTTTTTATAAAATCCAAGAAAAAATTATTAATTAACCTCTATGACCTATTGTTGACTATATAATGAAACAAACATAGCAGTCTTTGTCCATATCACAATCCCAAAAACAAAGTAAAAACCTTGAAAACTGGAAAAATTAGTTATACACGTGAACTTCCATCAAGAAATTGAGGTCGGGTGCTCCGGAAGGGTAAGCACCTCCTGTCTAGCTAGCTACACCCGTCACGTGCAAGTCAGTTTTGAGAATTAAAGGAACAAGGAACTATGGCAAGTCAAATATATCAAGTATAAGTTTGGATACAGTGAATACATACTTATCAACAATATTGTGATGACGGCCATGATATTCCAGGAATACAGTTCTACAAGCCAAAAATAATGCGTTAGCAATTTTTTGTTATTATTAGTATTATTATTATTTGGTTGTTGTACGCATAAGAGATAAAGCTCCACATAAATGTTTTCTGCAAATATCTTTTTACAAATTAATTGTCAAGGGTTATCAACATGTATACAAAATATATATTCATATCAGCGAAATCTTAATTATGTCCGTCATCGTCTGTCTTGCAACTGACTTGAATGAATAAAATTAAACAAATTATTCTTAGAATGGTTTTAATATATGCCAACAGAGACATTGGTATATCATTAGCGGGAACAGACAACGCATGTTAATTCCCTGTTATTAACATAGGGTGGACATTTTAGTGAGCCACACCGAGCTTCGACAGGATATAGAATTCTTCCGTTTTGATCTGATCCCCCACCATGAACTTTATCTGGATTTGCATCAACACAAATGTATTCTGTGGCCCCGTTAGAATAGCTATGGTAACCGGCCATTAGGTATCCGCGATATTCTTTATGCCATCCATCCATACATGACTTTTTTGCTACAGATAAAAAAATAAACACAGTATCGTTTGCACGTGCAATTTTATGATTTTTTTTTAATTTCAAAGAAATGATGTCACTGAGTGACAATTATTTTTTTCTTTGGCGTTGATTTTTAACATCAATCAGCGATGCATTGTACTTTTAAAACAATACTTAAATTGAACAAGTCCGAAAATAATCCATTAGTGTTTCAATTTTAGAACATCGGATAAAAACAAGTAAACCAACAGCCGATGAATTAAAATAATTATTGGATACTACTGCTGCTACTTATATTATAATGATAATAATAATCATTATTATTATATGGTTACGCTTTCTCGACGACACAATACAAAAAAGTCCTTTCTTTCAATATATGGTATTTTTGATTTTATATTACATAGCGACAAAGAAAGTCTTTGATTAACTTTTTTTCGAAAAAATCTAAATCTAGAAAAAAATAAAACAGAAGAAAAATTGACAAATATATTATATACCTGGTATCATTATCTTACTGGACCGAAGTTTACTCTGGCAAACGGCACATGGAACATCTTGATCATGCAGTTTAGAATTTAACGTTTCTTTGTTAATCTTATATGCGTTTGTCTCATATTCTGTTCCGAAGATAAACGCTTGATTTTCAAAGGTATCCTGATAAAACCCCCATTCGGGAGATTTTGGTAAACAGAGAAAATTAGACGCTGCACCAGAATGTTGATACCAAGATCCTGCTGTGTATCCTGTTAATTAAAAAATTTATACATATACCTGATGTATCAATAGCAGATTAAGTGTCATAAGATTATTCATTGCAAATAGTTAAAATGAGTTGGAAAAAACCTACTCAATTCCAGAAGACACTGTCATGAACCAGTTTTTGGATGTATCATTTATTTATTGAATGTATTATTTATAAAAAAAATTCATAAAAGAGGTATATGACAACACGGTTAACAAAAGGGCAGTGATTTTGACGTCCTAAGTCACTTACATAGGTATTATTATAACTTGTATTAATTTCCTACTCAACTAGTTTCAGTTTTCAGTCTATATTGCGTAATTCATTTGTTCAAAAACACTGTCTTCAAGAATTAAAAACTGTCATTTGCGTTTGTAAAAAGTACAAAATCACCGCTATATTGTTTGTCTCACAACAAACAACACGTTATATATATATATATATATATATATATATATATATATATATATATATATATATATATATATATATATATATATATATATTACAAACAATATGTGATAGTAACAGAAGATAAAATTCCTAGACCAGAGCCTGTATTTAGTAACTTGAGCTAAACGTTTTAAGTAGTGCGTTCAGTAAAATGATACTGTGAGTCAGGAAGATACTTTAAGTCAACATGTCAGACCAAACCACAGTAAGAAATTGAGGCTCAACTTGATAAATGAAGTGCTACATCATTTAGCTCAGGCTAAGTTGCTACAACAATTATTTCCACTAAAATTGTCCAACCAAATAAAACCAGTAACTCAAGCACAAAATTCAATTTTCTACATTTTATTGTATGACTGTTAATCAAATATCAAAGACACAATTTCTAGATAAAGTTTATTGGACGCAAAAGATCTCTCATTGTTTGATGTTCATGAATAAATAGCAAATATCAAACCTGAATAAATTAGCTCTGTTCCTCTTCCGGGGCATTTTTTTCTCCCCCAGCGAGTGTAAATGGCACCGAACACGCCTGTTTGTTGAGAAAATGTTTAAGGTAAGTATAGAGATAAAATAATGTTCATAGTAAAAATGAACCCCAAAACATTAATGCTTATTTAATATTTCGTCCTCAACCTTCCGGTATTTGTGTTATATATTTACATAATATGAACTTGGTTTTAAAAGCATGTAAATCTTGGTAAGAAATTAGTTACAGCTATGGAAATTGTGTGTTGTCATGAACATAGAAAAATGCTAGATTAAGAATATAGAAATACATTTATCCCTCCATATTATTAACACTTACCTTCATTCGTATTATTTGAACATCTACCATTTGGAGTTGCTTTGATACTTTTCTCCAGTTCTCCCAACTTTGACTTCAGATCACCGAACTCAGATTTTATTTCATTCATTAAAAGAATTTGATGCTTCTTTCCACTTTGTCCTCCCTGTGTGTCCTTAATTACCACATTTAGTAATAGAAACACTTGAATTATCTGTATGTATGCCATTATACAACAATTTCCCTCAAATGTTCAGAGCTCAATAATTTTGACCCGATGTGTGATTTTATACGTGTTTGGTAACAGCTGTTGAGCAGGAACTGTACAACTTCAATCCGGAAAAGGATTGCACGCAACTTTAAGTAACATTTATCTACTGAAATGTGACACCAAAAAATTGTTAAAATATTAAAAATATTCAGATAATTCCCAGTGTAAAGTAATATTGCTTATGTTAAATAGCTTTTCGAGAAACTGGACACCGAAGAAATATGAGTAATCCGGAATTACAAAATGTACATAGCTGGCTTCAGGTATAATTACAAAATCAATGTATTACCATATATTAATTAAATAAAAGTATAAAACAGTTTTCTCGGAATGATTTATACACCCCAATAAAAGCATAAATTTACGGTGATTCAGATGATATAACGCAAACAAAATATTAAATTTGTCATTTTCTTGAAAGATTAATTTCAATTGGTTGGTTTAATGATGGTTTTTCTTTTCAGTTATACCAGCAACTTTAAGCTATTCCTAATCAAAATGACGAGTAGATGTGGTCCATAACTTTGTGCAAATATATAACACAAATACCTTTTAAATTTTGATGTGCCAGATGTGCACATTTCGGAACTTATAGAGTGATAGTACACATGAATCGAACCCTTATATGCAGTAATTATTCTGTATGTAGCAACAACGTTTTAAAAGGTACGCTCAATATTTTAAGTACATCGTCTACGGTATAAATCCTTTTTTAAAAACATTTACTGCCGTTTTGTTGCAGCAAGTATTTAAAAATAGAACACGTTACAAAATAGGGTTAATTAATAAACAATTAACGGCAATTTCATATACCAAAACATGTCTCTGAAACTACAAATATCGAGCATGGAATATCATTAATTCACAATTTTGCATGCGAAAAACATAGGGATTTCTACAAAAAAAACCTTCCAAAATATTCCACGAAAACGACAGAGTAGAAAAAGCAGGCAAACCGAATTCGAAAAAAGAAACAAATAAAACAAATAAACAAAAACGTTTAAAAACAAACGGTTATACAACTTCTGACTCCAAACAGACAACGGATGTGTTTTTAAAATAACGGTACAAAGCAATGTTTTTTCACCCTTTGTCCATACGTATTTGTTTTAGAGCCTTTGGTATTACAAACCGTAATAAAGCACAAGGTGGTATTTATTTATGAACTTTAACTCGTATATAACATTTTTGTGCCATTCTATGTCATTTAGAAGTGTTTTTTTTTAAATTGTTGCTCTACAAAATCATTGCACCTTTAATTTCGATGTCGTTCCTGAACTATAAAACATGAAATGATCTATAAAGTTTAGTCAATAGTATCTCTTCTACATGCCTATAAAAACCAAATTGTTCATCTCGCATAAAATTACGATAAGGAATCGGATTGGATAATTCATTATTCATTAATTAAGAGCCGTGCTTCCACTCGCATTTTATGAGAAATGAAACACAGTTGAACGGGAAAAACATGTACATATACAATAAATGTAAATAAATATTAGTCACTTATATAGAAATAAAACCTTGTTTTATCATGTGAGAAAACAAAAATATAGGATTTATAAACAAACAATGCCGTAGACCGGAGAAATGCAAAGGCATATATTCAATGAAATGTTTTAAAAAATGCATCGTTTGGAGATGTTTAATGTAAAACATTGAAGACTTCTTTCTTAGAAAATTTTCTTTCCAACATCCTTATCTTCGAAAAATTACGCAAAAAATTATTTGTCCCCCTTATTTCAAAGGCCTTTTTACTCACGAAATATTTATATCTTTTCATAATGGTTACATTTGAAATGATTATCCAAAAATGAATTGTAAAAGGTTTTTATCATTGTTTTTATTATTTTTTTTCTGATGCTTGTTTGTCACGATAAGGAAATTTTATTTCAAAAATGTTGTTACAGTTACTTTTACAAGGGACGTGACAAGGATTTTCTATTATTAAATGTTAAATATTGCTACTAGCATTTTTTTCTCATTCCAAATGCGAAACTCCAAAAATGATATTTCTATGACTTCAAAATAGTTTTTACATTCTTATTCTTCAAGCAAAATTTGTCTTGTTGAAAAGCGAGTTATCTTTTCTTGTATATGCCGTATTTACTGTATATAATTGTGGTTGGTTTACTTGGAATTGACTCGGGTAAGCTTATTTCGTCTGCTGTATCGTGTTTCGGTTGTAAACGTCCAAATTTCAGTCTAGGATATTGTAAAAATGGATGGAATTTATCGATGATAGTAAAAGATAAGAATTGTTTTATACTTACAAAAACCCGAGTGAACCTATTTGAGAAAACTGTAGAGATGTCTTATTAACAAGTAAAAGTCACTTCTGACAAAACATGAGAAAACTGTAAAAATATCCTATAAACAAGTTTGAGTCACTTCTGGCCATTGTAAAGTCTTAGATGTAACATTCTTGTGATTTGAAGTATTCAATTTATTACATGTTACATGTAGATTGTTGGGTTCTTAAATGCTACGTTAAACATTAATATACGCCACGGGCAATTTTCCGTCACCTTTCAAGGATGTCAGTTCTCGGATAGTCGAGAAACTAGAGTACTCGAAGTAAACAACCTCTAGTAAGCAAATTAACAAACTTACTCACACAAATAATAACTCTGAAGAAAACCAATAAATAAAACAAACATACCAGTCCTTGTCCATATCACAATCCCAAAAACAAAGTAAAACCTTTGCAAACTGGCAAAATATGTTATACACGTGAACTTCCATCAAGGAAGTGAGGCCGGGTGCTTTTCAGATTTATAGGTCCCAGGAATATATAAATGTCAATTTTTATGACTTTACACAGTTGAAATTGAATAAATAATGTTATATTTTTATCTGTTTAGCATTGGTTTGTTGAACAAAACATTGTCTTAAGGAACTTGATTATTTTAAAATATGATGAGAAAAAATGGGAATATTTTGAGTTGAGTGTACACTCAGCTGAGTAAATGATTGTTAAACTGGGGCCTGTTCTCCAAGACTTTTACCTGAAACACAGTATATATGTCCTATTTATTACCTACCGCTCAATGATAAACAAACTTCGTAGAATGGAACATATGTTATAAACCCGAATTAATTCAAGGTTCAATTTCATAAAATAAACATTTTACTACTACTAATAATAATAATGTATGTGTTTAGGCTCTTCTGGTTATTAATTATCTGGGACAATTTGCTCACCAAGAGTTCTTTGCCATAACCTTATTTGAGATTCTACAATCAGAGTTCCTTGTGTACCTAGCTAGTCTTGTAATTTTTATCTTTTATTTGTTCTGTGGTTTTACCTGTTTTTATGCATGTTGTCCATCTAAAAAAATGTTTAACCTAATCATAACAACAACGTATGGAGAGCCCTTCATAAATATGTTTTAATGTTGCCAATTTGTTTATTAGAATTTATTGAAACATTTTACAAACAATGCTTTAAGCTTAAGCAAAAAAGTTTCTAAATTAGTAGCTGTACTGTAAAAACTAACTCAGAAATAACCAATAAGATATTTCCCTTGAAGACGAATTTGCCATTTTTATATCAAATACGTTTTATTGAGTCATAAACAAATGCTGTCAAAAGCAGAATAGTTTACTTGTAAAGACATGTATAATCAAGCAAAGACTTCACACCTTGAAATTAACGTTTATATTTTAAAATCCGTTTTCATAAAAAATAATTAATAAAAATAATGAGTAAAATTATAACTCAATATCTACATATATACGTTTTAAATTTTGATGTGCGTATGTGCACATTTCTGAAAATCTTTCCTCGTCAATGACACTAGAAGCCGCAAAAGTTGATAGTTAAAAAAAACATAAGCCAAACAGTTGAAAATTAATATATCCAAAATTCCAAAATCATATTAAGGTTTGTTCCCTCATGCAAAGCATTCCTTAGCCTGCTTTGGATTTATAAAGTTTTGGAACTTTAAATTCATTAATTTTCAACTGTTTGGCTTATGTTTTTCATTATCAAACTTTTCGGTCTAAGTGTCACTGATGAGGAATACTTTTCCGAAATGTGCACATCTGGCACATCTAAATTCAACTGGTATTTGTGTTATATATTAATCCAAATCCAATTAAGGAATGCTTTATTACTAAATGTCTCGGTATTTTATTTCTGTTTTCTTGTCTTACTCATTGATTGTTCTGTTATCTTTTGCTTCATAGTTTTTTACAGATCTTTCCTCATCAGTGACACTATTGGTGTTGATAGACAAAATAACAAGAGCCAAACAGATGAAAATAAATATATCCAAAATTACAAAATTATATGAATCCAAATCCAGCTAAGGAGTGCTTTATAACCAAATGCCTCGGTAATTTATGTTTCTTGTACACATAGATCTTTGTTTTCTTGTCTTACTCCTTGGGTGTTCTGTTTTTTTTTTTTTTTTTTTTTTTTTTTTTTTTTTTTTTTTTTTTTTTTTTTTGGCTTCATAGTTTTGACATCTTTGATTGTATCGAGAAATGAATTTTTTCCATAATTTGACTTAAGATAACAAACTTATGCTGAAGTCAATAATTTCAAATTACTTATTGTCTAGTTTGACGTAGTTTAAAACATGCCCATTGTTATTTTATGCAGGAATCATAAAATCTCTCTCTAAAGTATCTAGACCTTAGGCCAAGTGCAGGTTTTTTAGACGCAAACTTTTTTTTAATTACTTGCAATATGGGAGGCCACCAAATTTTCAATTCAACAAAACTTGTTTTTAAAAGCAACGAAACATTTTGGAAGGACAGTGTCTTTGATAGTACTAATATTGAATGTTTTTTTGTTGTTGACAATTGCTGTAAACAGAATATAAAATAACGAATGAAGGTAGGTACGTAGGTCAAACATTGTAATATAATTGTTAAGCAGAAATTAAAAACAGAAATTTTGTGATAGTCCTAGCTAAATACACTTTTCTATAAACTTTCTGACTGCCCTTGAAAGTTAGCCAAAGAATTTTTATTCTTGTTCAAATTCAATATCAATATATATAAACTGAAAATTGCAATACCTAGATGTTTGAACAATATAGTGAAGCATGATTTAAAAACTACATATTAATTCTCTTTCACATTCGTCTAAAGTCCATGCCTACAGATAACAGTGCTTCTCACTGCCTAGATAGGAATTCGAATCCGACAGACCTTAGTCTGAGGAAGCTTTTGTTTTGTTTTGTTTTTTTTTTATTTTATTTTATTTTGCTTGCTGAAGGTCAGTGGTTTTCTCCGGGCACTTCTGTCTTCTCCAATCCAGAACTGACATACTCGATATAAGCGAAAGAACCTTCACTGTGGCATTAAACACCATTTAAAATCATCTCAGTAGGTCAGATGAAGGGCATCCACCAAAGAGCAGAATTTAAATCCCAGGCGGACATAGATAAAACTAGTATGCTAGTATATGGAAAACCATAAAACGCATTCAAATATTTCACATGTAAAATGGAACTGACATACTCGAAGTGAAAGAATCTTGAGTGTGTCATTAAACACCCTTACTAAATTAAACTCTTTAACATTCATTGAAAGCCTTGAAATCATGTAATGTATATTATTTATTTCATAAAAAGTCACAAGATATTTTTTATTGATTAGTTTTCTTTATTGTAAACAATGAAAAAAAATCAACAACAAATCAGTTTACAAAACAAAAAATTATAGTAAAACTTTTTATAATGCCTCTTGATTGTCACTTCAATTACATCACACCAATAAATCCTAAAAAATAAGCTTACCTTGGTTTATCACCTTACCCATCTATAATGCCATTAATTTGACTGAACAAATGATTGAAATTAAACAAACAAATTATTGCATGTAAAAGTAAAAAAAGACTAGCAGGTAAGCACCTAGAATATGAAAATCACATTAAAAAAGATTATCTAAAATACTGATGATTGTATTAGCACTATAAAGAAAAACAGTGGTAAAATATTTTCACAAACATATACATGTATATTCAATAAAATAAAATATTTTTAACTGAAAAATCAAATATTTTATCATATTTTATTATACCATTAACAAATTAACAAAAACAATAACAAAGCATCTTATTTGATTGGTTCGTTGACTTTTTTTTATTATTTTATTGTATTGTTGTGAGTTAAAGCTAAATTACTTATCTGTTAGTCTGCAAAGAAAAAATACAAATAATAAAACAGTGTCTGATTTCTGTCATGTAAATATGAGAAAAACAAAAATTAAACTGTGGAATCATCAATTTCAGTGGTGTCCTAAATTTAATTTTTTATTTTATTTATTTTATTTTATTTCATTATTTTTATTTATTTATTTATTTTATTTTATTTTATTATTTTTATTTATTTATTTATTATATTTTTTTATCAATTTATTATATTTTTTTATTAATTTATTTTTTGATCCACAAATAAACATGTCAATCAAAAAGTATTAAATACAAACTTACCTTAAAAGGTAACAACAAACAATGAATTCAAAAATAATGATTTCAAAGAATTCTAAATGTTTAGTTTATATCATTTATAAAGTGAACACTGTAGTTTTCTAGCCTAAGAATTTATAAAATAACTGAATTAACTAAAGGCAGGTGTTTGTAATACAGTCGGAAAAAAATAATCAATGCTTAACAATACAAACAGAATATAATATATATCACAAATACCTGCCAAATTTTGATGTGCTATATGTGCTCATTTCGAAAAATCATTCTTCATCAGTGATACTAGGTGCCGAAAAGTTAAATAGGTAGAAAAACATAAGCCAAACAGTTGAAAATAATGAATCTAAAGTTCCAAAATTTTATGAATCCAAATAACCAAGATCCTGATAGATGTTATATACACGTAGCTTTGACAAATTCTTGAAATTTGATAATGCCTTCTGACAAAGATTGTGATCAATCATTCTTTCAGTTAGATTATTAAGAAACTGAATAAAACATTTTGCTAAAAAAAAAGATACCAAACTGGTAAATCAACCATTGCTATTCCCAAGCAATTTTGTAACCAAAACATTTTGTCATGGAAAAAATATATTCTTAGATTGTCTTACTTTATCAACATGATAAGTGTAAATTTCAATTACATTAATTAAAACAGAAAATGGGTCTTTATTGTATTAGAAACCTACATACATTTATACATTGTACTTTAAATTTTCATATTTCAATTTACATGTATACAAAATTTTAGGAAGAACAAATTAAGCAGTCAATAAAACTGCAAATAGTGATAACTATTCCCTTTTATTTATTATTATTTTTTTATTTATGTACGATTTTTGAAAATGAAAAACACAATATTAGAAGTATGTTTTTCATGCAAATCCCTTACAAATCTTTTGAATATAATGTAATGCATCAAAAATTAAAAATATGAATCATTCCCATCATTATGCATTAAAATTTATACATATATATATATATATATATATATATATATATATATATATATATATATATATATATATATATATGGTCATTACCATTTGTATTATTAAACTGTGCCATTTAAATACGTCTTCTAATCATGATGTTCTTAAAGGAAACTCAAAAGTCTGGAATGTAACACCACAGATTCATAAAGTTTTTACAGTATTTAAAAATTATTAATCCTAAAAAATGGGATTTTCTTCTAAAAATATCATTTTTATATACATGTTCTTTAAATAAATTCCTTTATCAGTGTTTTAATATACATGTATGTCATATTTGTAGCAGATTATGACATACTATTTTCGTGGTTTCAACTGAACAATTACACCATTTTCTGGTCTAAGAATCAAATCCCCTACTGGAGCTAGGTCTTCTCTTTTTTGTTTAGACACAACATTATACTTCCTGAATAAGGATGATACTATGACCTTTTCTTCCAATAAAGCAAACTTTTGTCCTAGAATAAAGGAAAACAAAACACCTGAATAGTTGATTACAAATTTTCAGGTTATATATTTAAATATCAACAAAAAGTAACCAATGAAATTTGTCAAAAAATAAAAAATAAAAAATTGGGAATTTGGATTTTAAAAAAATATATTCATTTCTGTTTGATACCGGTCAATCTTTAAAGCATAGAGATCCTTTATAAAAACATTAACTTTTCCCCACCAATTTTTGAAGGATATTTGTTAAAAAAATATATACTATTTGGTGATTTTTACATACCCAGGAAAAATAAAAAATATTTAATCCTCCTCAAAAATTTTTTGAATTTACTCCATTGCATTTCAAATTATTCTTGTACAATGTCAAAATACAATTAACATACTGGATTAGAAAACGTGCTTGTAAAGACCATCACAAGGCTGACACATTTGAAGTAAACTATAAAATACATTTTAATCTACTTGTTTACAAGAAACAACAATTGCACCAATTTAAAATAAATGCTAACTATCTATATTTAAACATACCAATACAATTCCTTGGTCCAGCAGAAAATGGAACATAGGCAAAAGGATGACGTTTAACTGCAGTATCTTGTAAAAATCTGTCTGGATCAAATTTTTCTGGGTCAGGGAAATATTTTGGGTCTTTATGCAATAACATTGTAACAACTAAACCAGTCGACCCTTTAGGGGCATGATAGTCACCTAGAATAATAATAATTTTTACAAAAATTATTATTTGAAATGGCAACTTATATTTTGGAGAGGGTTTCTGCTTTTATTTCTTCATTTCTCTAAATTTGAGCAGATATAAATCCCCATGATTTTTCATATCCTCGGGGTTCTAGATGGTTCCAGTGGATACCAGTGTTCAGATGGATTACTTAAATACTAAATACAGAAATGATCATCAACATCTGCTGATATTGATTGTTTCATGGTAGTTGAAGTCTGGTCAGGCTTTCGGATTTTATTACTCTTCATCAAGACAAAAATGTTTTAAAATAATAAATTATTTTTTATTCTTTACTTATAAAAAAGATAGTAGTTATATAGTATTCATTATGTGTAGAATACACCTATGCTCAATTGACCCATAGATAAAATTTCAGACTCATAAAAACATTGACCGTGAGCAAAATTTTGAACAATTTTTTCATTGTTAAATTAGCAATCAATAATTTCAATTCTACCTCTTTCTCGTTTACCTGTTTTAAAACTTAACTGCTGTAATTAAAATTGTTTTAAAAGATGATGCATTTTTATTAGATAAAGAAATAATATGTGATTCCCCTTAAAAACAAACCAGTAGCTCAAATGTAGTGTGTCCATCAAAGAACAAGATTTTAATCCCAGGCGAACATAGATAAAACTGGTATGCTAGTATATGAAAAACCATAAAACACATTCATATATTCCACATGTAAATAAATTTGTTTTCAGATTAATCCTTAGATTGAAAGAAATTTGCTCTCAATGTAAATAATTAAACAAGAGGCCCAAAAGGGCCTGTATCGCTCAACTGGCACTTTATTTGCATGTGAATTTCAGACAGCCATGCCACTAGCTATTGCCAGTTGAGCTTAAAAATTTCAGAAAAAAATTATATATGTATGTTAAATGGCTTTACATTTCATGTCTATATATCAAATTTGAACCAAATTGTATAATATAATGTGTATTGCCCATTCATTACTTTTTGCTATTTATGATAACGGCAGCCATTTTAGATGCCACAGTTTGTGCAAACTTTAATCTGCATCACCTAGGGACCTTACACACAAAATTTGGTTCCAATAGGTCCAGTAGTTTCTGAGGAGACGATTTTCAAAGAATTGGCTAAATATATCACCTTATTTGAATATTCTGCTTATAGTGAGCTAAAAAAAGCTTCTGAAAAAACCCGTTATATACATGTATGTTAAATGGCTATGCATCTACTTTCTATATACCTAAATCAGTTGATAAATAAACATGTATCAGCCATTTATCACTTTTTGCTATTTATAGTAACGGCTGTCATCTTGGATGCTGCAGGAAGTTGATTTGTGCAAACTTTAATCTGCATCACCTAGGGACCTCACACACCAAATTAGGTTCAAACAGGTCCAGTAGTTTTTGAGGAGAAAATTTTCAAAGAATTGGCCAAATATAGCACCTTATTTGAATATTCTTTTAAAAGCAACCCAATAAAAAATATTTCTGAAAAACCTGTTATATATGTTAAATGGCTATGCATCTACTTTCTATATACCAAATTTGAACTAAATAGTTTGTTGAATAAACATGTATCAGCCATTTATCACTTTTTGCTATTTATAGGAGAAGATTTTCAAAGAATTGGCTAATTATAGCACCTTATTTGAATATTCTGCTAATACCTACCAAATAAAATATGCTTCTGAAAAACCTGTTATATATGTTAAATGGCTATGCATCTACTTTCTATACACCAAATTTGAACTAAATCGCTTGAAAAATAAACGTCTATCACTTTTTGCTATTTATAGTAACGGCGGCCATCTTGGATGCAGCAGGAAGTTGATTTGTGCAAACTTTAATCTGCATCACCTAGGGACCTTTCAACCCAAATTTGGTTAAAATTGGTCCAGTAGTTTTAGAGGAGAAGTTTAAAGTTTATGCATGGATGCATGCCCAGACGCATACACACATCGCCATGCCATAAGCTCAGCTGGCTATTGCCAGTTGAGCTAAAAAAACTGCTGATGTGAGGTTAAACATTAAAACCAACCAACCCTCCAAAAAACTTCCAACAAGATAAATGTCATATTGTTAACTTGACTTTAAAAATAAGACTCCATCTGCTTCTCTTTTCATGACTTAAGATTCTTTTGTTCCAGAATGAAATCTGAATGTGTAAATTACATTTTCAGGGTATAGTTAAAATATGCTAAAAATAACTGTATGCATGTATGTATGTATGTATGGTTGTATGTACATGTATGTGAAGTTAGAAGGATGGTCAAAACACAAAATCTATAATGCTTAAGTTGAGAGTTTATAGTATATTAAATATCAAATAAATTCATTTCAAAGTGTGACAAGATCAAGCTTTATAAAAATAGTGTCGCTGAACTTCAAAATTATCCAAAAAATGGGGAAAAATTTTAAAACCAGAATTGTATAGGATGCTGATTCAAATTATATGACATAAAGTACCTATAACATACCTCAGGAAATAAAAAAAAATGACAAACAAAATTAAACTTACCAAAATCTGCATCCTCTGTCAAACAGCGACCAAAGAATGGAACTGAAGGGTAGAGTCTAAGTGCTTCCTGAAGTTGAATTAAAAAGAAAAAAAAACGTTTAAAAAGAAGACAATAATAATTTCCTTTGCTTTAAAGAAGGCAATTTTAATTTCCCTTTTTCTTTAAAGAAGCAATTTTAATTTCCCTTTTTCTTTAAAGAAGCAATTTTAATTTCCCTTTTTCTTTAAAGAAGCAATTTTAATTTCCCTTTTTTTAAGAAGGCATTTTTAATTTCCCTTTTTTTTAAGAAGCAATTTTGATTTCCCTTTTTCTTTAAAGAAGCAATTTTAATTTCCCTTTTTTTTTAAGAAGGCAACTTTAATTTCCCTTTCCTTTAAAGAAGGCAATTTTAATTTCCCTTTTTTTAAAGAAGCAATTTTAATTTCCCTTTTTTTTTAAAGAAGGCAATTTTAATTTCTCTTTTTTTTTAAAGAAGGCAATTTTAATTTCTCTTTTTTTTTAAAGAGGCAATTTTAACTCCCATTTTTCTGATTGCTATTTTATGACTACTAGAATTATCAATATCTAAATTAGTACAAAAGAAATTTGGCATCTGTTTGTCTGATATTTCTTTTTTTCATCCTGGTAATACCAATGGGGATTTCCAAGTGCACTATGTTATAAATAACCCAATAGTATTTTTGCCTCACATCACATGAGTTCAAATTTCACTTGGAGAAATCCTTTTGCCAGAAAATCAGTAAGTTTAGATGTTGAAGTTTGGTAGTTTTCTCTGGGTACTTGGAATTCTTCTACTATAATAGCACTGATTGTTTTAATATGAGTGAGAAATCTTGATTGAGGCTTTAAAAATCATTAGTCCATTCATTTTCTCTATCCAAAACGTTGACCATATTTACTCTTATCCAATTCACTCTTAAAGAGTTTGTTTGTGATGTTTCAAACAAATTTACAACAAACCTTTATACAACACTCTAAGTACTTCAATTCTTTTAGATCATTCATTGTTGCTGGTCGATCACTATCACCTAAAGAAATAGATAAAATCCTATGTACCTGTGTAGTTTTCATTTTAACAAAGGATAGAGCACATTGGTGATAAGTCCCATTTAATGTTGAGTAATAGACTATATTTCTTGCTTTTGGTGCACTATCAAATAAATCAATGCATTTTTACATATTAAAATGTGTGTAAACTCAATCCTCTCTTCACCAAGCACACACACAATATTGACAGTGTCTTATAAAAATTGTCTAAGATTTAACAATTATACTAAATATTTCTGCACAAAAAGTTTTGGTGCTAAAAGTATATCCCTTAGAGACATGTTACTGCAGTTTTTGTCACAGTTGTTTAGAAATTGCCGAAAATTAGACATGTACTAGCCCAAAGCTAAATGTTGTCATCCTAAATATGGAGTGATTCAAAGTGATGCTATTGTCTAATTGTTTTAAGTTTTAATGAATATAGCACTTCTACAGCCTAGGTTTAAATCCCACTTGGGAAGACTCATATCTGAAAAAGTTTGTCAGTTTATTTGACAAATCACTGTAGTTTTTCCTGAGTATTCTGGTTCTGTTTACCATTTCAGACTGCCTCAATATTAATAAAAGAATTTTGATATGGCATAATACATCACTGCTCTTCTCTACTCAGCATATATGGGTTGTGGACTTACACAAAAGCCTAGTTACATTGTGGGGTCATGGCTACACATTTTTGCAAAGGCAAAAGAAAAAAAAATTATACAAGGGGATTTCCAAATGATGGAATAGCATTCAATTTAAAAGGGTCTGGGGTTGTCTTGTACTTGTCAGTAACTTAATTTAACTTGGTTAACCACAGGCCTGATAAGCATGTAAGTTCGAGGCAGACAATAACTTGATCTCAAGCAGAGTACAGCTTATTTCATTCATGCTTTAAACATTATCTTATAAAATCTTACCAAAAACTCTGTCCAGTTCTTCATGTAATTTGTCCTGTACTTCTGGATTTGCACCAATCAGGTGTGTTGCCCAGTTCATAGCTGCAGCAGTTGTGTCATGTCCCTGAAATACAAACATATCTATATTAAGGCAACCTTGTACATCAGTTTTATGTGGATTGGTTCACTTTCCACAGGTACAGTATCAACTGTTTGGCTTTACTCAGGTATAACAAGACTAATTCACTTTACACAGGTAGAGTGTGGATCCATTTCTTCCACAGTTATGATGTGGAATGATTCACTTTCCACAGGTGCAGTATCAACTGTTTGGCTTTACTCAGGTAAGATATGGACTAATTCACTTTACACAGGTAGAGTGTGGACCCATTACTTTTCAAAAGAAATGGTGTGGTGCTTTTATTAAGTTTTGGTCTTCATCAGGAATATCTATAAACATCTGAAAATATATGTTCATGTACATGTATATCTAACTAAACTAAAATTTATTTCAATTTTGAATTTTTTTTTTTCGAAATGCTTTTACATGTATATTTAGGTCTGTAACAAATAATTAATATATTATTTCAATTAATTTACTAACTTCAAACATAAATGTGTCCACTTCCTCTCTGATGTCCTCAAAAGACAAATTCTGACCATCACTAGATGCACAAAGTAGCATGTCCAAAAATGCCAGTCTTTTATCCTTACTTAAATAACTTGAATCATCATCTTCTTCCTCTCGTTTTTGTATTATATCTTCAATACTTAATTTGTTGTCTTTTGATTTTGAAAACTCTTCCTTCTTTTCTTCAATTACCTAAATTACAAAAATAGTAAAACCTGTATATTAAGACCACCCTCAAGGCCTAAAAAATACAGATTTAGTAGATGAGTGTTCTGTATAGAAAGCTTCTTTTTGACCGAAATATGAAGCAAAGAGACTTTAAAAAGCTGGTTCAATTGGACGGGTGGTATTTTATCAGTGGTTACTATACAGTGTTACCTGTTTATAAAGACCAGCACAAGAACTCAGAATATGAATGTTCTTTATAGATAGGTTCTTTTTGATTGAAATATGAAGCAAAGAGACCTTAAAATGCTGGTTTAAGCCAACAGGTGTTATTTATATACGTAGAAACTATACAATCTTAACTGTATATAAAGACAAGTACTAGAACTTGGAAAATGAATGGTCTTTTTAGAGAGAAATTTTTTTGGTTTAAATTTAAAGAAGCCAAAGAATCATAAAATACATGTACTTGTCCAAATGGACAGGTAGTCTTTATATAAGTGATTACTATATCACGTTTTACTGCAAAATGAAATTGATATTCAGAGTTGATCTGATTTTGTTTTTCCAGTTTTTCAGAGCATTCAAGTTTTTTTTTTTTTTTTTTTTTTTTAAAATTGGAGAAAAGAACCGATTACCAAGAAGTACTGGTGGGACTTAAACATGACTTGAAGTGTTACCTTTTCTGTAAATCTGTGAAGTATATCCAGACATTTGTCATGTTCTTTACCATCCCCAATGGTATAAAATAATGCATCGGGCCAAACCCAAGGTCTTTTCTGTCGTTGTAAAATTATCTCAGAAATTCTAAAAAAAACAAGTATTCATCACTAAAACTGTTTCATATAAAAAAAAAAAATTAGTGCAATAGAATATAGAATTCCAATACCATTTCACAGGGACTTACTTACCTGTAAACAGCTTTGACATATTCTGAGTCACTGTTACCTTGGGCATTTACATGTCTACCCATCGCAGTCTCTGAAAATTGAATACATCATCTGATAAATTTAAGCATTAAATCTGATTTTCATTCGGGTCATTGAGAAATACAATGTATCCTGAATGTATTTTCACTTTTCAACCAATGGAATCATTAGAAATTTGTCAAATTTTATTATTCATTAACAAATTTAAATAGAAGATACAGTTTCAAGTTTCAGCAGCTTTAGAATAATCCATAGTGCTGTCAGAAAATTATGTTGGGATCAGATAATGACTTCAAATTATCCAAGCTTTAGCAAGTTTTGGACTCAAAAATAGACAGACTGGTCAGATTTCTCTTTATAAATGACATCATAATTTAATTGCGATGTCACATCTTATAGGAAATGTAGGCAATGAATAGCTTTGTGATGTCACATGTCTCATTTAGCTTGTCTTAATTGGATTTACTTGGCCTTAGCATCCAATAAAATGAACCTTGAAGTATGTGAGAAAATGACATATGTCTCCACAAAAATGTAACAAATAAAAATGTAACAACCATCTCAGTACATAAATATAAGAATTCCAAGGTACTGCTGCATAGGAATTTACATTGTAACTGGCTCTTATAGTCATCACAAAGCTTGATTTGGGTTATACCTAATATATTTTTACATTTTAGCATGCCCCAGGCATGTTTCTGTAGTTATTTGGCTAGACAAAAAAATGTATTTTTCTATATTTCCATCATACTTACCACAGATGATGTCCAGAGCACATGCTGTTATAAAGGGAAATATATTGAATTCAGTTTTCTGTTCTTGTTTCTTCAAACAGTCCAACAACACTGTTGCTTGATCATTAAACACACTGACAAAGTCGTGTAAGATTTTAAAATGAAATGTAGGAGTTAACATCCTTCGTCTTGTCTTCCATTTTGAACCAGTACTACAAATATAAATTTATACTGATACATTTTGTTCATCAGGGGCCATAACTCTAAAAAATTGAACTTGACCTAGTAATTTAAGAACTGTAATGGCTGAGTGGTAAAGAGTCAAATGCATCTTACTACTGGTGGGAAGACTTTGGTGGATCACAATTTAGAAAGACTTTTCTGTCTTGTAGGCTTCTACTGGTTGACTTGGTACCAGAATATTTAACATGGCAAATGATACAGAATTACTTGCAATGTTGACAATTTATCTTGAAATGTAAATTTTGGAAAATCTGAGAACATCAAACAAACCTTGAGAACATTTGGAAAATTTTAACTTGTAATCTGTATTTTACAAAATCTAAAATAACAGTGAGTGGAGTGGAGTAATATATTTTAATACCCCAGTCAAGATTCTATTAATTATATCAAGTTGGTTGGTTGAGGAAACTGGAATATCTAGAAAAAACTAGGTCATCAAGATCTCTTACAGTTACAAAAATATAAAGTAGCAGTCTAAGCAACATAATTAGTATAGCTCTAGCTCAAAGTGCAGAGGGTCCAAAAGTTGGAGACAGAGTCTGACATTGCATTATCTCTTCATAAAGTTACAGTGGGTGACATGGCAATGGTTGCCCTATGAAGTGATGGACTTAAGAATTACAATTCTGTCTCACTTTTACCATTTGAGATTTAGGTTTATTTAATGCACAGAATTAATGAAGCGATTTGGAATATCATATTGTAAAGTGCTCATCTATAATGCAGTAAATTTGGGTTTAAGCCCTCTTATGACCCTAAAAACTTTCTACATCTCAAAATCCTTTTTTTTTAAAATCATACCTTGTAAGAAGACCAGTACCCAGCCATGGATGAAGAAATCTATAATCTTGAGATTTGTCTAAATGCTTACTGCTGTTAAGTAAAACCTGAAAATCAAATTATAAAAGATTAAAAAAGATGTGAATCTCTCTCTCTCTCTCTCTCTCTCTCATAATCTGTTTTGATTTCAAAATTTCGACATTTTCTTTGTAAAATTATGCAAAACAACAAATAATTTTAAAACTGTAAAACTATTGTTAAATCAAAAGACAATTCATTAAATGATCCAAAGTTTTGTCAGATATGGTTGCACTGAGCTATTCTTCATGTTTGAAATAGGGTAGAGTTTAGTGGTGTTTTAGGCCCCAGTTGACTATTTCACTTATATTAAGTCATCAGTTCTGGAATGGTGGTATAAATCAGGTTCCCTTGAGAAGTGAACTGACAGATTTTTCTCATACTTGGATCTGTCCCAAGTCAGATTCAAACGTAGTGAGTGAAAGGGGCAGTGATTCGTAAGCATGCTTTAGACTGAATCACCAAGCCTCCATGCTTAAAATAGAGATGTTTGGAGTATTATAATTTACCTCTACATATTCAGCTTGGTAAGTTAACACCATTGGCTGCGTACCTAACCATAACCGTATTATACCCTTATCTTTGAACATCTCATAATATTCTAATATTTGTTCATAAAACTCTGAAATTAGATATACAATTAAGCAATTAAATTAATAAGGTGTTCAAATCACACATTATTTGCATATTTCATTTAAAAAAAAGAAAAAAAAAAACAGTTGTGCTCAACAATTAACAAAATGCAGATGGAAGTTTATTAAATAAATCGATAAATCAATTACATTTCACTGATTAAGATTCAATGTTTTCTGGATTATAATTGAAATATCTTTATGAAAGCTAAAGAACAAAAATCAGCTGACTTTCATTGTGATTTCTATAAATTATTACATCAGGTGTTAACAAAAATCATATAGACTGAAATTTTTGTTTGAAAGTGTAATAATCATTATACAAATGTGTTTCTAATTTACAGTTCAGAATCAGATGTAGAATTTGATTAAGACAGTCAAACAGGAAGAAGAAATGACCCAAAAAATAAAACACTTCCTCACTTAGTGCCCTAACTAAGCATCAAACCTGGCCCTTATGGGTGATAAGCAAATGCTCTACCACAAGGATAAAAGTTCTGGACCAGATAGTCTACCAGTAAATCACTCTTTTATATCTACCAGTACTATATATACAACACTACATCACCACAACTAGCTCATTTTCACTACATTAGAAAGAATGTTGTAAAGGGATCTTGTATTCTCAGCAGAGACATATATTACAATAATATATTGTAATATATGTCTCTGTTCTCAGTCACCATGTCACTTAAATAGGTTAAGCACTAGGCAAGTATGATAAGCCTAAGGATATGGGAGAACATAAGATGAACAAAAGCATCAGAAATTACAGAAAAGAGATTACATGATATTTTCACAATGTATTGCTGAGGCTATAGGCTTGGAATAAACCTCAGCTTAAATCATTCAAAATCAATGTAAGAAACCATCATTGATTCTGTAATCTTTTCAAAGTTTTTTGCTATATTTTTTTCAAAAGCTTCTTTTTTATTCTAATTCTGGACATGATAGTTGAAAGATTGTTTACCTTGACTCATAGTTTTATCAATGATGCATAATTTAAAATTAGGAAATGTATGACCTAATTACAGGAAAATGTCGCAATAATAGACTTAATGTAGGTCAATTTGACAATACATTTAAATTACTGATTTGACCTAGATAATGCTGCATCAAACATCAATTTGATCCATTTTCAAGGACAAAATCTGTAGAGAAATTAGAAACATAAAGTAGTTTTGTTTCAAATGATTGTACATGTATTACTGGTAGTTACAAAAAAAAGTATGGACTATCATTATATACTTATGACTGTATTAGTTACAAGATAATCTCTTAAACAAAAGTTCGGACTATTATTTGTATTAGACCTGAAATACACAGCTCCGAATGTCTTATTTTATAAAAGTGGTATTGTCGTACCGAAAAAAGTCATTCAGAGCCATGTATTTCAGGTCTATATATATGCATATGCCAGAAACAGTAGCCACTATAAGCCAACCAATTATTACTGTTTCCACAGAACTAGTACAATAGGCAGTTGTTTCTTTCAATGAATAGTGATTGACATTTAAATGATCATAAAAATAGTTATAATATTGATCTCCCTTTAATGAAAAAAATTGTCTGTGACCAATATAGACAGATAAAAATGTCAAGGAGTCTTTAATACAGGTTCCATGTCTAATATGAAAAATGTACACTCTAATGATATCGATATACCAAATAGTGGATTTCAATGACATACCACGATCGTCAATATAAATATTACGTTATCTCCAATACTTTAACTGTTTAACAGTTTAAGTTCAAAGTCCATTCCAATAACTGTAGACATTTTAATGTATAAATTTTACCTCGGTTTGTGTGTTTAAGTTGGTGTGCATTCCCTATGATTGGTAAAGCTGGAGGTCCTGGTATCCTGTCAATAATTTTCCTTTTTTTCTCATATTTTAGAAACCAAATTGTTAGAAGCACAACTGCAGCTGCAATCAGGACAACTAGTGTGGCTGCCATTTTGTCCAACTAAAAAAAGTAAACAAATCTGTCACATGATTGACCATGTGATACCCGTATGCAAAAGCAATAATTTATCTTGCTAGGTATGGCATGTCAAACGTTGCAATATTCTATCTTTTACATTTGAATTCAATAATTATATATTTGGATTCATGAAAGTTTGTATTTGAATTCAAAAAAGTACATTTGAATTCAATAAATTGATATTTAACTTCAAGAAATTTATCCAAATGAAGAATTTTTGAATTCAAATATATCTTTTATCTTGAATCCAAATACCTAAATTTTTGAATTTAAATATTCTTTTTAAACATTCTTGAATTCAAATACTAGTACATATTTTTAAACCCAAATATATATTTTTGAATCCAAATAGATTTATTTTTGAATTCAAATGTACATTTTTTTAATTCAATTTTTTTTTTTTTTGAATCCAAATATATGTTTTTGAATTCAAATAGTAAATTTCTTGAAGTTAAATATCAATTTATTGAATTCAAATGTACTTTTTTGATATAAAAGATATAAGGAATATTGCAACGTTTGGCATGCCATAGGAATATTGCAACGTTTGACATGCCATAGCTAGGCGCATTATTCAATGTACAAAAAACGATATCGAAGTTATTCTTTAAAATCTAATGAAGACATTCTTCCAAGGAATAGACATTAAAAAAAAAAAATAAAAAAAATAATAAAAAAACTTTTAAAATTATGTTAAGATCTATAATTATAAAAATAATTTTTAAAAATGTTATTGTATTATTACTGTGACGGAGACATTTAAGTTTTAAATGTCGCTGAAAAAAAATTTAGACAAAAATTAACTTGCCGTTTAACTGTTTAAATCCGTGAGTGACGTCACGATTATTAAAGGTAATACAGGAAGAAATTTTAATTCAGGCTCCAGGATTCTCCTGCAAATTCAAGTTATGCATTGTCATGAGTGGGTTTTTGGTTATATATACGTGTGTGTAACAATGCGCTCATCTTTTTAATCTTTCTGACGCAATGCCAACACTTGTACTTAAATTAAGTTCATTGATTCATTCTTAATTTTAGAATTTTAGTCATCGATAGATTTACATAGCGTTAAAGATATCAAAGTCTGATTTCGTTTACATTTACACTAAAACAATCACGGTATTAGTTGATTTGAAGAAATCATAGATGTATATAACAATCGTTATTTTATGATATAATGTTGCGGAAGGGTTTGCTTTAATATCACTCTCTTACCAATTCGAGAGAAATGTATTGTTCAAACAGAAAATCGGACAGAAAATATTTAAAAAAAAAAAAAAAAAAAAAAAAAAAAAAAAAAAAAAAAAAAAAAAAAAAAAAAACCTGAATTTATAGCAGAAGGCAATACTGCTAGTTAAAAATGTATCTACGAAGCAGAGTCGCGCTTTAAAAATCACGGGGTACCAATTCGGTGATATCACGCGTTTAAACATGTACCAATCCGGAAAAGTTAATAAAAGTGATTGGTCAGCCTGATACTTTAGCCAAAGCCAAAAAATGTATATAGCCTTAACAGCCAATAATTCGTATATAGCCACGACTCATGCAACCAGCAAGTTACATGTAGACAAAAAAAATCAGAAAATTGTGTTTAGCCAAAACAACCAGCAATATAGATATAGCCAAGACAACCGGCATGAGTGATAAAATATATTTATATAGCCGAAACAACCGAAATACATATAAAGCACGAAAAAAACATTTGTATTACAAAAAAAATAAATAAATAAATAAAAAAATTAAAAAAAAATAAATAAATAAAATAAAAATAAAAAACAAAAACAAAAAACCAACGTATAGCCAATTCATAATTTTCAAAGCGACAGTAAACGCGTGTATATAATCAAAGCACTACAAACATAGCCAAACCAACCGTTAACTCATACACACCCCAAACAATCAGCAACACGTATAAAACCAAAACAACCGGCAAAACATATCTAGCCAAAACAACCAGAGATACGAATAAAGCCATTACAACAGGCAAAACTTTATACCCCAAACAACCAGCATCATGGATATAGCCAAGACGATCTGCAACATGGATATAGCCAAGACAACAAGCATCATGGATATAGCAAAGACGATCGGCAACATGGATATAGCCAAAACAACCAGCATCATGTTTATAGTCAAAACAACCAGCTGCAACGTATAAAACCAAAACATACAGCAACACATATCTAGCCAAAACAACCAGAGATATGAATAAATTAAAGCCATTACAACCGGCAAAACTTTATACCCCAAACAACAAGCATCATGGATATAGCACTGAGACGATCGGCAACATGGATATAGCCAAAACAACCAGCATCATGTATATAGCCAAGACAAAAAACAACACTTTATAGTCAAAACTAAAACCGGCAGCACTCTATAGCCTATACAAAAAACATCATGTTTAAAGCCAAGACACCCATCAACATGTACTTTACCAAGACACAACCGGAAACATTTTATAGCCTAAACAAAAAAAGCTTCATGTTTAAAGCCAAGTCACAATGCGGCTTGTTGTTTGGGGTATAAAGTGTTGCCAGTTTTCTATTATATACATGATACTGGTTGTTTTGGCTATAAAGTGTAACCGGTTATTTTGGCTATATATATATATATATATATATATATATATATATATATATATATATATATATATATATATATATATATATATATATATATATCTGTTGTTGGTTGTCTTGGCTATATATATCATGCTTTGTTTAGACTATATGTATAAAGTTTTGCCGGTGGTATTGGATATATTAAAAATGGTATCCAGAATTTGATAAAATGACAAAATTATACCTAATATAAAGACTATATAAAGATATCAAGCAATGTGTTTATTGTGGATCAAGTAATGTGTTTATTGTGGACATCGTGCAATGGGACAACCTATTTACCTACTAGTAAATCTTTAAGATCGAAATGTTTCTGGTCATGATTGAACTTCCTTATTTATTCTTTTTTTTTTTTTTAGTATTTTATGTATGTTTGATATCCAAAAATTTGAAATTATTTCTTCATGTCAAAATTTATACGTGGTAATATCTAGTAAATGATGCGTACCGTCATTTTTCGTCATGATTGGCACATTTTACTAGGTTTCATTTCAATCAAGTTAGGTTGATTAGTTATCAACTTCCGGTAGGTCAGTGTGGTTTCAGTGCAGACATGTGAAAGAATATCGGCGACAAACGTTTGTTACAATAAGTGAAAGGAGAAAGCAAACGTCAAACCGCATAAAAGAATTAATGTGTAATTCTACATATCTTATAATGCAGAGTCTCTCTCTCTCTCTCTCTCTCTCTCTCTCTCTCTCTCTCTCTCTCTCTCTCTCTCTCTCTCTCTCTCTCTCTCTCTCTCTCTCTCACAAATGGTCTTGAAAAAATAGCATAAGCCTTTCCAGACCTGTTTGATTTTCTTTCATCATTACTGCATTACTTCCACGTTCAATCCGTTCATACATCAACCCCCCCCCCCCCCCCCCCCAAAAAAAAAAAAATGTTTCCTGTTTATTGGATCCTGTTTTGGTGATTTTAGGTAATCGGTAATCGATTTTCCACATTTAATATTTAAATAATTTATGCATACATATGTATTAGGAAGGGAAAAGATTTGGGATCAGTCCAAACACTGATTGGTACAAGGATTGAAGGAAACTCTTGAATTACAGTGGAGTATTGCCATTTCTACACAGTCCACATGGGCTTGTATTTATTGATAATTCCCTTTTTCTGACAAATATCCTCTTTCTGGCCAAAACCCTGGAAGAAATTCTTCCAGGGTTTTGGCCAGAAAGAGGGTATTGGTAGCAATCTAGAGAAAGAGAGAAATTCTTCCAGGGTTTTGGCCAGAAAGTGGGTATTTGTCAGAAAAAGGGAATTATCAATAAATACAAGCCCCTGTGCACAGTCCCACAAATGGCTTGACTTTATATGACCCAGTGCACCACTTCTAAGATCCACACTGGCCACTATTAAGATGAATTGCTAGAACATGTAGTTCAGCAGGTTCCTTGCGCCATCAATGACATTTTTAACCCCAATTTTTTCCCTTCCTGTTACATGTAAAAAAAAACAACATATGTAACATGTAATAAAGAAATGCAGGCTTGGACTGGGGATGAAACCCAGAACCTCTGACATTATAGACAAGTACTCAACCAAATAATTTTCTTAGATTGCTACAAATAAATAAAGTTATTAACAAAAAGATCTCCATTAAAAATACCAGATTGAGTAAAAATGATTGTGTTATACCTGAAATTAGAATTAAAGAAATATTAGTTTTTGTAACTTCTTCAAAACGTTAATTTTAAAAAATAGTGATACAAGTACCTTCTTTTGTTATTATAATTTGTCCATTTCCAAATTTTCCTTTCCTGTACCTAATCAAAAATACAAAATTAATTAATGAATACTAAAATGATTAATTACATTTATGTAAAAAGTTTGTACAAATGCAAAATTAAATGTTTATATAAAAAATAATGTAGTATAAACATTTTATTCTATTTATTTAGCATTCACAACATTTGTATGGAACTATTGTTTCCATTGAAAACCAGAATATATATATATATATATAAATTGATGTTTCCCTATAAATACAGAAATGCACCAAAATCATAATTCAGGATAAGCTGTGGCTTCAACTTTTTTAGCCAACAAAATTGCATGAAACAAAATTTTGTTGCAAATTAATATACATTATATTTTGATGCAAAAATCCTTGTTTTTATGTCTTTTAATTTCATGACACAAACTTCCATTTTGCCAAAATAATTACCAGAAACATAACTTTATCTCCAGTTTTAAAAAAAAAAAAAAAAAAAGGCAATTCATGGCAACATCTGTGATGCATTACTTTAACCTTGAAAATTCTTGGCAAAGACTTTAAACATTATTGATTGCAATGCATGCTGGCAAATCAGATTGAGAAATCTGACAGGTGCTGGTAAAGACAGCAGCATATGGATGAATTTTACTAGAAATAATTGACAAATTTCTAAATTTTATTGGTTGAAAAAAACATTTGAGTCATTTTTAAATAATATGACACTAACTATGATAACCACTTGGACTTGCTTTGACTTTTTTGTGACATTCTGTCTGTCACATATCAGATTTTGTTATTGTCATGGCAAATTAATGCATATCATTTTTCCTTGGTTTTCTAAAGTTGTTTTTGAAGTTAATTAAAGCAAAAATTGTATAAAGTTATTCTCTTATTCTCTCATGTGATGTAGAGGTCTTTTCAATTTAATTATAAGCATTAAAGCTCATTTTGGGTCATTTAGAAATAGCCTTAATGGATGCTGTTCAAATTTTTGTGCAATCTGGTACACAGATTACACAGTGAGCACAGCATCCATTCAGACTATTTCTAAATGACCTGAATGAAAATGAGATTCAATGCTTAATGAATGATGTCATGATTTGTTAAATGTCACTGCAGGTTAACAAATTACTGGTAGATTTATACATAACAAAACAATCATTATAAGGATGGTTTTTCAACATGGTTTTTTCTGAATCTTACTTGGATTACAATGCAAGCAATGTTCATTTTGTGTGAATTTTACTTTGATTACAATGCAAGCAATGTTAATATTTTTCTGAATCTTGCTTGGATAACAATGCAAGCAAGGTTCATTTTGTCTGAATCTTACTTGGATTACAATGCAAGCCAGAGATTTTTCTGGCCACTCACAGGGTCCGGTAAAGGGACCCATTCCCAATGCCAAAAAGCATACATTTTTCCCAATTTTGTAGGTAAAAATTCCCAAATGATCCTGCTTTGAGAAACTTAAGAAAAAGTGAAAAAAACTCTATATTTTTGGTGTAGCTTGTAAATCTTTATAATAACCTGTATTTATGAACATTTTGATTTATACTCAATGAGGATCTGGTAGAATGGTTTTTTCTGAATCTTACTTGGATTACAATGCAAACAATGTTCATTTTGTGTGAATCTTACTTGTATAACAATGCAAGCAATGTTCATTTTGACTGAATCTTACTTGGATTACAATGCAAGCAATGTTCAATATGTATTTAAATAATTTTTTATTTTAACAGTTTGGGAAATAATCCACCATGGGTGATCGTCTTAAAGAGTTAAGAGAAAAATCCCTTAAAAGAAAACAACTATTGGCTCAAGCGGTAAGTTTTTATTTTAGTTGAATAAATTTTATAGTTCCACTGCATTTTGCCATTTTGATGAGTAGAAGAGCTTTCATCATACATCAGAAATATAAATATAAAATGATCAGTATGAAATGATTGTCACCTGATTTCCTAAGCAGGTTTTCTAATAAACAATAATTAATTACATACTCAGAAACATTGAATTGTAAATTTTTGTTGTCGTTGTTGTTTTAAATAAATTTCTGGTTTTGTGTTCAACATATGCTACTGTACAACTATATTGTATTTGTCACATTATTGTGGCACCACTGCGATAGCTTAGTTGGTAGAGTGCTCACTCAGTAAGTGGGAGGTCATGGATTCGAACCCCAACCGGGTCTGACCCAAGACTTGAAAGTAGGTAGTGACTGTTCTTTCGCCAAGCACTCGGCATTACGAAATGAAAGTCACGGTTCTTTCAGATGGGAACTTAAAATAAACTAGGTCCCATGTCATAGCAGGCATGGCACAATAAAGAACCCTGCTGTATAATTCCATCAATGCAACGCACAGGCAAAATTTCTGCACTTTCACCTATAGCTGGGGACGTCTAGATATAAATATTCTTGACTGGGACGTTAAACACCATTACTCAACTCAACTCACATTTTTGTGTTTCATCGATTTAGCGGATGATATCAATGTTTTACATCATTCTTTTCTGCGACAGACATCAACTTAAATTTTTTAAAATAGTTCAGCCTGACTTTTAAAAGGCATTCAAAGAAATTGTAGTGCCTTTTGTTTACAATTTAAAGAAGAATTATGTATAAGATTAAATGCTATCTTTCAGCTGAGGGGCTTGATTTCCTGGGAGTAGTAGATATTGTAAGATGATCGAATTTATCTTTTATTCTAATCTTATTTATATACTAGTATAGACCCTGCTTACAAAGCATAATTTATCATTATTTATTTTTTTTTTTTTTATTCATTCTCAAGTTTGGTGTTGGAAGTCCAGATGGGTTAAAAACGGTTTTGAAAAGCAAAGAAGAAATTATTGATGAAGAAAAAGAAGCAAAAGACACAAGGTATATTATATTCATATTTACTTTTAGCACATCTTCCTGATATCATATACACATATGTAACAGGAAAGGGCAAAAATGTGAATCTTGGTCCCCCCAAATACTAGCAGGATGCTCTATTGACTAAGTTACCTAACAATTTATCAAGCCAAGTCTGCCATGTTCCCCTCTCTGTCTGTCTCTCTCTCTCTCTCTTTCTCTCTCTCTCTCTCTTTTTTAAAATTTTTTTTATTCAATTCCCGAGAATCGAACCTACCAGTTAGGACCACTTGTTAATTGTCCACTTCCCAGGGTGGGATGAGCCCCCAAACTTAACAGGTAAAGAAAAAAAAAAACCAGTAGCTAAACCAGGACTTGAACCAGGAATCTTCCCAATACTAGTGGGACACCCTACAGACTGAACTACCTGTCCAGCTATCAAGCCTGGTCCACCACACATACAACATCTTTTAAATGACATTTTATGAAACAAATAATGATACTGATATAACTATGTTTATTTTTAACAAATTTTACAGTGCTAGTGATGATGTTCCAGTAAACAAAAGAAAAATTGAGGTTTCTACAGTAGAGAGTTCCGATAATTCTGAGAAACGAGAAAGAAAGAAAAGTTCTGAGTTAACTGTAAGTTAAACAAAGGTCATTGCTATTTTTGTCATTTAAACAAGCTGTCTTAATTTTAACAAGCATTTTAAACATCAATATATCTTTACAGATAAGTACCGGTAGATAAAATTCTATAGGAACAATCTGTGCCAGTTTTTTTTTTTTTTTAATTTAAAATAAATAAAATAAAAACTAATTTGCATGTTTTTAGAATTTATTGACAGATTTTTACTTAGACCAGAAATATAATCAGCATTTTGCATTTGAAATTAATATTTATTGCTACAATGGTTACCAGTATTAAAACTTATATTCTGCTGGAATCATGAATTTTATACCAAATCCTGATAAAAAAGAGATTTGATTTGATTTAATAAGATTTTACGCCCCAGTCAAGAATATTTCTATTATATCAAGATGTCCCCATTTATATGTGAAGTGGCAGAAATTTTGACATTTACAGTGCACTTAGTGGAATGTGGAGGGAGGGTTCTTTAATGTGCCATACCTGCCATGACACAGGTCATTGGTTTTTAAGATCTCCTCCGAAGGACCTTGTAACTTTCATAATAAATAAAGGAGAGATTAAAATAAAATGTCATCATGGTGGTCAGGTGGTTTAAAATCCAGGATTACAGATAACAGTACCTCTCAATGCCTAGGTTTGAATTTCAATCAGATGCTAATGTAAGAAAGTTTGTCAGTTTGCTTGCCGCATTGAGATTTTTTTCCTCAAGGTATTTCTGTATTCTCCACCATTCCTAAACTAACCAACTTAATAAAAGTGAAAGAATCTTGACTTTGGGATAATCCAATAAGCATTTTAATAGTCATTCTTAACTTATTTTATTCAGAATGATGGTGAACAAGAAGATGATACAGAAGAATTTTATACTGACAGTAGTACATTTTTAAAGGTAATGTATATACATGTACTTAACAAGTTAATCACATAGGAATTAAAATCCTTTAAATTATTTAATAATAATAATAATAATAATAATGATAAATTGATAAAGAAAACTCTATTGAATACCTGCAGTATTCACCTGAAGAAATGCGACACATTTCACATCTTATGGGTGTTGGTTTCCCTTATTCCACTTATAATAATAATAATAATAATAATAATAATAATAATAATTATCATCACTATCATCATAATCATCATGATAATTTGTAAAAAAAAAACAAAAAAACAAAAAAAAAACTAAGAATTACATGTAGTTTTATGAATATGTGTTTTTATTATCTGTTGATCTAAATAGAATTAAAATATCAGCTGCACCAGGTAAAGATGAAATATTTACCTGAATATTTATTTGCAATTTGCACAGCATCCATAATATGGATCAGGTAATTAAACAATTGTTTCTGTATTTCCTTTGAAAAGTTGGGGCCTTGGTTCGGATCTTAATTAAGCGAAAAACAGGTTGTGTGCAATAGAGGTTCTTTTTGGTTGAAATATTTAAACAAAAGGACCATGAAACACTGTTCTTAATGGACAGGTGGTCTTCATAGAGAATGGTCACTACAGCTGGTTTGTACTTTGCATACTTGTATTTACTCAGTTGAAGATCACAAATTCATTTTAAAGTGTATTTGTAAATAGTTTTATTGGCTATGGCATAAAATTATCTGCCCATTAAAATAAGGTTGTTGTGTTGTTTCAAGTTGCATCAGCAATTTTAAGCTATTCACGATGAGAGCAAGGTTATTAATATCTAAAGATTAATCAAAAATAGTTTGTGTATGCTTGTGATGTGTTCTTGTGTATTTTGATCTGTCATGTACTAACGTGTATTCAGGGTGACTTTTTCATAAGGTACTAGCTCACAGAGTCAGTATGCCACAGACAAGCATACCACTCCCCCAAATCCATTATCCTGTCACCGGGTGAATCAGTTAATACTCTTTCCTCTTAGTGCATCCTAAGCACCTGTCGAGGAAGCAATATCTCAAATGTTTGAGTCTTATGACCTGACCAGGGTTTGTACCCAAGACCTCTCACTCTCAAGGCAGATGCTGTACCACTGAACAACCAAGGTGGTTATTAAAATAAGCTGATCTACAATTATTATGTCATCTATTAAAAAGCATTTCAGTGACAAAAATTGTAGAGGAATGCATTATTAAATTGAAGAATAAGTGGTTTGTGTAATTTCTTTTCATAAGCCCAACATTTATTTTCTCTAATGTATTTGTAAGCTTGTTTGAGGTTGTCAGCTACATATATATAATTGCTACCTAATGTGTGTTGGTGTGTGATGTACTGTAAAATCACAAATGTTCATGAGGGGGAAGGGGGTGGTCAAATTTTGCTATTAATGTGGGCTAGTTATAACCACAAAATTAAATGTCATTGAACATTTTGTATTACTATTGCTCCCCAAAAGGATTTGTTTCCACAAAACTCAATTTTCATGAAACTTTCGCCCAACAAAACGTTTTAAAAAGCAAAACCATGAAATTTTAACCCCAGGAATGTTAATGATTCAGCAGTACCTGTACTTAAATGTACTTATGGATTGACAAACTGCTATTTTATTGTATTGTTGAGTAACCAGCTGTATGGAAACCTTTGATTACAAAATCATGATCTTTCTCAAATTTTTGATGTGTTTTAATAACTCATCTCGCATGTAAAGGTTTGATATGTGAAGTTGACATATCTTTTTCTGCAACCAATGTCACATCTTTAACTCAATGAATTTTACACTAATAATAACCAGTGAACAGGTCTAATAGATTCTAGATTACAACAGAAATACAGAATTTATCACAGTGAATTGAATTTAAGCGGTGAGCTTTATTACTTATTTTATTGTGGGTAAAGAGAAGCGCCTCAAACAAAATTACGATACGACCATGTTATCCGTATAGGGGCCACACAAGATCTTAATCGGCAAGATCGCGAAAATTACCCCCACACGAAATGTCAAGTATCTGATTTCATGAAAATATCCACGTTTACAGTACCTTAACTTTGAGTTGTAGATTTATTTTGTATTTTTAAACAGGGAACACAAAGTGCTAACCCCCACAATGACTATTGTCAGAACTATGTAGATACAGGGGAGAGACCTCAGAATTATATCAGAGATGTTGGTAAGTAAAGATTGATAAAATAGTTAACTCTAAGTGATCTTTCTGGTACGACCTTTTGAAGTTTAAAAAAATTATACTCTGGAGTCGATGTGGGCATGGTAGAGTAAAGAATTATTACCATTCTTAAGTGGTCTCAGTCGCTGAGTGATCTAAAGCATGTGCTTAATGATTACACTGACTCACAATGTACCATTTCAGGAGCTCATTGGTAAAGCATTTGTCTCAAGAACAGAAGATTGTGGGTTTGAACTAGGGATGGATACCGAAACCCGGTACCAGTATTCATACCGAAACTTATTCTAAAAAGTACCGTAAATACCGTTTCAAAAAGTACCGTTACTCTTATTAATACCTACCATATAAACATAAAACAAAATCCATGATTTGACTCACTCATTTTACCCATGTCAAAAGCATCAATTATTAAATAAAATTGTTAATAATTTTTTTTACAGTGCACGACCATTTTGTTTTGTAGCTCCACACTCGTTTTAAATGTGTTTTGTCTGGTTAAATATCTACCTTGATATAAAAAATAAAGATTTAAATACTAAATCAAGGCAAAGCTCAAATATTTAGTTTGTAACTGACATACAAAAAATACGAATCTGTCACTCATCTTTGTCAACATGGTTGGAACAAGAACGAAGAGGTTGCCGGTGTGGGCTTATTTTACACATAAACAAGATGGTGCAAAATGCTAAAATAAACTAAATATAAAACTTAAATTCTGTTTTACAATGTAGGATTTCTATGTTCATTTGTTTATTAAACAAAAAATCTAACCCAATTTAATATAGTTTGTTAAAAGGGCAGCAAAGCAGGACTTTTTCTAATACCATGTATCGTAAACAGTATCGATAAAATAACATATCGTTTCATTGATACCGGTATGGTGTCATATTGTTTTGTTCTTAATGGTATCCAACCCTAGTTTGAACCCCAACTTACTCATACATAAGACTTTAAAATTTTGAGATTTTGCTTCTTTCTGGAAAAACTAGGCTTTTATTCTGGACCTTGACATTATGAGGACAGAATATGGACTGATTCACCAATTGCCAAGATTATATGGGAATGGCATGGTTGTCTGTTGCATGCTAACTCGTTGAGGGAACACCATAGTCGCTGATTGTGTGCTTGTACACAACATAATACGTACTCAAACATATTTCACATATATGAATGTGCTCTTCTTTATTAATCCTTACAGATTGATAAACTTGCTTTCATTGCAAATACCTGAGATATTGCTAATGCCATGCTAAACAAATACTAACAACTAAGCCTCTCGTGCCTTGGGTTCAAAAACACTCCCACAGATACTTCTGTGAGAAAGTTTGTTATTAAATTTCTGAAGGTTGATGGTTCTTCTCTGGGAACTGAGGCTTCCTCCACTCTCCCAGAACTGGCCACCTGGATATTAGTTAAAGAATCTTGACAGGGATAACAGGCACTGTTACTCTACTAGTTACTGGTAGAATCGTGGTGTGAAAGGATTTAATTTCTTCACTTTAGCTGATGATAACTTGATATAGCAAAATAATCTTCACTGAGATGTAAAACCTACATTTCAGTATTGTAAGTTTTGTCTTGTTGTGGCAAAGTAATGGAAAAGGGTCATACATCTGATTGTTACTCTTTTAATGTGTCTGTTTTAACGCCGTCATTTACCTGTATGTAAATATTTTGTAGCATACTCCAAATAATTACTGTTAACATAATAATTTTAGTGTGTACATATATAATGGGCAAAAATATTCTCAACTGTGTGGATTTAAATTAGTGCAGCAAAAAAAAAAAAAAATTGAAAAACAGACTATAAGTCAAACATGTGTTTAAGTAGTGTACGGTATTTAAATTAGCGCTACTGTCCTAGTGCAAAATTTGCTAAAATTTATATTCTTTTAAAGTTATTATGTTTATTGTAAATGACTATAGCTAAACATTATTGATCTTCAGTATGTCAATGGTTGACTAATTCAAATGGTAAAAATATTTTCATTTCTGTGCTTAAATTATCATGAATTTATAAATTTGGCATTTAGATTATAAAAGATGATAAAAATCTGCTAAAAATGACTAAATTTTGTTCAAAATCCATAATGATCTGTTATGAAAGCAACTTACAACCAACAAACTTCCACATCACTTTTTCCCAAAACACTGAGATGGGATTGCTCTAAAAAATAGCAAATTTTACTGCATTTAGATTTTTTTAATTTGGAATCTAAGTCGGTGCTTACAATTTTGTTTAATTTTGCAGGTCTTGCTATGAGATTTGAAGAATATCCAAAGCTAAGGGAGTTAATCAGATTAAAAGATGAATTAATAGCAGAAACAAATACTCCACCAATGTAAGATATAGTTATATGTATTATGATCACACTTCAAAAAAACGCGTTTCCTGAAAATTATTTACAGTTACAAAGTAATTGTCATTGTATAACATAATAGGTAAGCTCCAGGGCTCCACAAATGCTGGTAAGGTCAATCGACGGATGGCAAAGGGTACATTGAATAATAGGAAATAGTATGATAGCATGAACCATAGTATAATAGGAAATGATTTTTGATGCGGTGAACGTTGTGGTATTGTTTTTATCTAAGTTTCTTTCGGAACGTATGAGCCAAATTGAATTTTATTCAGTATAAAGGTCCTTAGGGTGCAGATTTAAAATTATATTAACATTAATTTCTGAAATATAAATGCAAGTAAAGTGCCAGGAATACAGGCCCCAATGAGTCTTTTGATTGCCTTATGTTTTGTGTAGGAGTATTCTTGATGTCGGGTTGGAACCATTATTTGGTTGTGTACAACTTTCGGTAATTGTATTATCTTACAGTGTATGTATCAGCATTGTACTTCAAAATGTATTTTAGGTATTTACAGTGTGACCTTGAAACATTTGATTTGAATGAACTTGGAAGTAAATTTGATGTCATTCTGGTTGAACCACCACTAGAAGAGTACCAGAGAGTAAACGGTGCTGTATATGACAGATACTGGAACTGGGATGAAGTAAGTCTAGTTACCCAGGCAGACTTGTAGTAGTTCAGTTGGATGGTGATAGTTTGATGTATTCTATTGTTCTCTAATTACTTCCATTTTAAAAGCTTACCTTAAAACAAAGTCATTTATATTTTTGGCCCAATCCAACTGTTGTTTTTGCATGCGAGTACACTGAACATACATGTATATTTCTCCATTTGAAAATTCTTTCAGGAAATTATTCCTGTTTTATCAGATTTTCTCCAGTCTGTAATATAGCTAGTTTCTAATAGTTTATCCAAATTTTTTTTTAGCTCACCTGATCTGAAAGCTCAGATGAGCTATTGCTATCCATCTTCTTCCGTCATGCGTCGTCCGTCGTGCGTAAACTTTTTACATTTTAATCTTCTCCAAAACCACTGGGCCAAATTTAATGAAACTCGGTAACCATCATGCCTAGGTGAAGCCCTTTCAGATTTGCACAAATGAAGGAGTTATGTCCCCCTGGGGCCCCATAAGGGGGGAAATAGTGAAAATAAAAAATCTTCTCCTCTGAATGTACAAGAGATATACCTTAGTTATTTCATTTATAACATCCTTAGGTCATCTATTTTTAGATTTGCACAAACGGTAGCCATGGGGCTCAAAATGGGTAAATTGTAAGGCACTGCGTGGGGAAATTGCTAAAAATTATATATTTGTCACTATATCTTGAAAACTATCAACTTTTTGTATAGGCATGTATATTAGAATATTGTAGGTATTGACATGATGATCATTTTAATTTATGGTTCAAGGTCATATGTTGAAAGGTCAAGGTCACAGCTCAAAATGGGGAAATTGTAAGGCACTGCTTGGGGAAATTGCTAAAAATTATATATTTGTCACTATATCTTGAAAACTATCAACTTTTTGTATAGGCATGTATATTAGAATATTGTAAGTATTGACATGATGATCATTTTGATATATGGTTCAAGGTCATATGTTGAAAGGTCAAGGTCACAGAGGCAGAAGGAGACTTAAATTGCTAATTATCTTGAAAACTATTAACTTTTTGTATAGGCATGTTTATTAGAATATTGTAGGTATTGACATGACGATCATTTTGATATATGGTTCAAGGTCATATGTTGAAAGGTCAAGGTCACAGCTGCAAAAGAAGACTTAAATTGCTAATTATCTTGAAAACTATAAACTTCTTGTATAGGCTTGTATATTGGAATATTTTAGATATTGACATGAGAATCATTTTGATATATGGTTCAAGGTCATATGTTGAAAGGTCAAGGTCATAGCTGCAGAAGAATACTTAAATTGCTAATTATTTTTGAAAACTATTAACTTTTTGTATAGGCATGTATATTAGAATATTGTAGTTATTAACATGTGATCATTTTGATATATGGTTCAAGGTTATATGTTCAAAGGTCAAGATCATATCAACATAGGAATACTAAAATTATTAATTATCTTGAAAGCTATTAATTTCATGCATAGGCATGTATATTAGAATATTGTAGGTATTGACATGACAATCATTTTTGGTTCGAGGTCATATATGTTCAAAGGTCAAGGACATAGCTGCTTAAGTATACTGAAATTGATTAATGATTTGGAAATTATTCATTGCACATTGCACTACAGTTACTTCATGCATATTATATAAGCTACTTATAAATGAAATGTTACTGGATATATTTCTGATTAAGTTTGTGGGAGTTCTTAACTTGAGAAAACTTTTCAAGTTTCTGTACTCAATATATTGTCTATTGCTCTTGCAAACAATATTGGACATATCTTCAGGTGAGCGTTACATTAATTAATTCATTAATGTAATTGTCTCTTTTATATTTTCTAACTGTGATAGCTGCAATATTGCTAATGTTGCTTTAAACAATAATTCACCAAGTCATTTACTCACATCTTGATTCTTAAGGTCAGAATTACTGTATTACAACTTACTCTCTCTCTCTCTCTCTCTCTCTCTCTCTCTCTCTCTCTCTCGCTTTCTCTCTCTCTCTCTCTCTCTCTCTCTCTCTCTCTCTCTCTCTCTCTCTCTCTCTCTCTCTCTCTCTCTGTGTGTGTGTGTGTTTGTGCAAACTGCACTCATTTTTTCATTTTTGTTTTAAATAGATAGAAAAACTGGATATTCCAGCAGTAGCATCACAGAGATCATTTATATGGATTTGGTGCGGAAATGCTGATGGCTTAGACAGAGGCAGACAGGTAAATGTTGTAATTTGATTAACAAAAATTGGAAACTTTTTGTTTTTTTCATTTAAGTATTCTGATAAAATTGAGGACATGGTCTAACAATCAGTGTTTTGATGCATAGCTGTATCAGTGTTTTAATGCATAGCTGTATCATTGTCAATGCATAGCTGTATCATTGTCAGTTCATAGCTGTATCAGTGTTTTAATGCAAAGCTGTATCAGTGTTGATGCATAGCTGTATCAGTGTTGATGCATAGCTGTATCATTGTTTTGATGCTTAGTTGTATCAGTGTTTTGATGCATAGCTGTATCATTGTCAACACATAGCTGAGTCAGCATCGATGCATAGCTGTATCAGTGTCATTGCATAGCTGTATCAGTGTTTTGATGATTAGCTGTATCAGTGTTTTGATGCATAGCAGTATTATTGTAAATGCATAGCAGTATCATTGTCGATACATAGCTGTATCAGTGTCTATGCATTGCTGTATCATTGTCAATGCATAGCTGTATCAATGCATAGCTGTATTATTGTCGATGCATAGCTTTATCAGTGTTGATGCATAGCTGTATCATTGTCAAGGCATAGCTGTATTGATTCACAGCAGTATTATTGTCTATGCGTAGCAGTATTATTGTGGCTGCATAGCAGTATCATTGTTGATGCTAAGCTGTATCAGTGTTTTGATGCTTAGTTGTATCATTGTCAACGCATAGCTGTATCATCGTCGATGCATAGCTGAATCATTGTTGATGCATAGCTGTATCATTGCATATCTGTATCATTGTCCATGCATAGCTGTATTGATGCATAGTTGTATTATTGTCGATGTTAGCTGTATCAGTGTCGATGCATAGCAGTATCATTGTCAATACATAGCTGTATCATTGTCGATGCATAGCTGTATCAGTGTTTTGATGCTTAGCTGTATCAGTGTTTTGATGCTTAGTTGTATCATTGTCAATGCATAGCTGTATCATTGTCAATGCATAGCTGTATCAGCAATGATGCATAGTTGTATCATTGATGATGCATAGCTGTATCATTGTCAATAAATAGCTTTATCGATGCATAGCTGTATCATTGTGGATGCACACCTGTATCAATGCATAGCTGTATTATTGTCAATGCATAGATGTATCAGTGTCGATGCATAGCTGTATTAGTGTTTAAATGCATTGCTGTATCAGTGTTGATGCATAGCTGTATCAGTGTTTTGATGCGTAGCTGTATCATTGTCAATGCATAGGTGTATAGATGCAAAGCTGTATCATTGTGGATGCATAGCTGTATTGATGCATACATGTAGCTGTATTATTGTGGATGCATAGCTGTTTCAGTGTCGATGCATAGCTGTATCAGTGTTTTAATGCATAGCTGTATCAGTGTTGATGCATAGCTGTATCAGTGTTTTTATGCATAGCTTTATCATAGTCAATGCATAGTTGTATCATTATTGACTCATAGCTGTATCATTGCCAATGCATAGCTGTATCATTATTGACTCATTGCTCTAAAATACATTGTATCCTAGAGGCAGTGGTAGATATTGTTAGACATTTTTGCTCATGCTGCTTGAATTCATAAATTACAAATATAATCAAAGCACAGATTGTATTAAACGTAGGAAAGTAGTCATGAAAGCCTGGTAACCGGGTTGATATCGATACTTAGTTGAGAAGAGTGGAATGGAGGAATGGTGCTTTACATTCCTGTCAAGATTCTGTCACTTAAATGCCATGGTGTCAATGACATGAAAAGATATAATGCTTTAAATTACTTATATCAACATTTCAAAAAATATGCTATTTTTCTTCTTTTATCCTCTGGAACCACTTGGATCATGGTGACCAAGTGGTCTTAAGGGCAATCTAAAAGGTCACAGTGCCTTTCTGTGCCTAGATTAAAATGCTGCTTCGGCAGATCCTAGTGTGAGAAAGTATGTCAGTTTGCTTGGCAAATGTCAGTGGTTTTCTTGGGGCACTTTGGTATCCTCCTTCATCTAAGAACTGACTACCTGGATATGTGAAAAAGTCTTGACTGGTGCATAAAACATTATTACCCCACTACACTCGGAAACCAATTTGCCAATTTAAATGAAATATGTTTGGATGAATCTTGCTTGATGCAGATTCCAAACTGGCATCTTTAGCAACATTCAATCAATAATGACCATTACAGCAAAAAGGGAAAATGACATTTGTACTTTCTGACGACTGATTGATGCTAAAGACACCTCTGATAAGATAAAAAATAAGAAAGTACATGAGAGGACCTTGACCTTTGGCCTTGAACCATATATCAAAACGATCATCATATCATTATCTATAATATTCATGTACATGCCTATTCAAAAAAGTAATGACCTTCAAGATAATTAACATTTTAAGCCTTTTTATAAAGTAATGGCCTTGACCTATGACCTTGAATCATTTATCAAAATGGCTGTTATATCAATACTTAAAATATTCTAATATACATGCCTATACAAAAAGTTAATAATTTTCAAGATAATTAACAATCTAAGCAATCTTATGTTGCTATGACCTTGACCTTTGAAACAGTAACCTTTAACCATATATCAAAATCATCATCATATCTATACATTCAATATTCTAATATACATGCCTATACAAAAAGTTAATAGTTTTCAAGATAATTAACTTTTAAGCCATTATTGTGGCTATGACCATGACCTCTGAGCCTTTGACCTTGAACCATAAATCATAATGATCGTCATTCCAAAACCTACAATATTCCAAGAAACATGTGCATAAAAAAGTTAGTGTTTAAGATAATTAACAATATTAGCTGTCTTATGCAGCTATGACCTTGACCTTTTAACCAATGACCTTGAACAATATATCAAAATGATTGTTATATCAATACCTACAATACTCCAATATATATGCCTGTACAAAAAGTTAAATGTTTTCAAGATATACTTACAAATATATAATTTAAAGCAATTTCCCCACTAACTGCCTTGCCATTTTCAGTTTTGAGCCCCAATACTACCATTTGTGCAAATCTATAACTAGATGATCTGAGAATAATATATATAAAATAACTAAGGTATACCTCTTCTACATTCTGAGGAGAAGATTTTCACTATTTCCCCCTTTATGGGGCCCCAAGGGTACATAACACCTTTACTTGTGGAAATCTGAAAGGCAACCAACAAGGCATGATGGTAGCCAAGTTTCAATGAATTTGGCTTAAGGTGATGGAGGAGAAGATCAAAATGTAAAATGTTTATGCATGATACACAATGGACAGCAGATGAAGAGCTCATCGGAGCTTTCAGCTTTCAGCTCGGGTGAGCAAAAAACCACATATCAGTAAATATTATATAAAATGACTGAAAAAGGAAGACATCAAAAAGTTTCCAAACAATAAAAGGATTTTTTTTTAGTTAAACCAGTACTTCTATCGCCGTGAGTCAGAAAATGAAAGTCTTATTCAGATTCAAGAAAAAATAGAAAACAAGTGAAAGATGGCCCAAAACTCGGACAGAAACAGCGACGGCAACTATATATATATATATATATAAAAAGATGATAAGCAAAATCTAAAGACAGTCACTGTCAAGTTAGTAAGAAGATTCTGATTTTGTAGCACCTGTGCCACATGCAGCATGCCAGATCAGTGCAAATTTTGCGCATCAAATTATGAAAATGTCTGTATTTCTCAAAATTGTAAAGATGGATTTCTGTGCAAATACTATGAACTTTTTGTTTCTTCTATCTCTAATACTATTGAAATTCAAAAATTAAAAATAAATACTGATTGATTTTTAACAACTGTATTGAAAGTAAAAAAAAAAAAAAGAGATACTTTGACTGAATCTGCACAGGCGCTTGTTTCGATATTTTTAAAAAAAAAAAAATAAAATCCCTTGACCCTAAAATAAGACTTATGTTAGGGTCAAGGGTTTTTTTTTTTTTTTTTTTTGTTTATTTTTTTTTTGTTTTTTTGTTTTTTTTTTTTTGTTTTTGTTTTTTTTAATATCGAAACAAGCGCCTGTGAGTCTATGTCACTATTCCCAATTTTCCTGTTGATACATTTTCCCCAATTAAACCTTAGGGCCTTTTCCCAAAATACAGAGAAAAATTTCTGTTCTTCAATGCTTTCATACATCCTTACTTTGAAATTTTAATATTTTTTTTTAATTTCCTCTTTTACTGACGGCAATTCTTTGTCCGATGATTCCAGACACGATTTTGCTGGAACTCAGGTGGAGCATATGAAACAGAGTGTTTTTAATAAAGATTGAATAGAACCAAGAGCAAACATCGTTGTTTGTTGTTGTTTCGATGTGTATTGGCGAGATGGATCGTTCTGTACATCGTTACTTAAGACCGATGCTGTACCGTGCAGATGATCTACACATGTTTTTACGTTTTTTTTGTTAACCCAACAAAAATCATACCTGAATATAAAGTGCTTTTATTCTGTATGAAAGTTAAAGTTGATTAAAGTTAATGTCCATTGCCGAGAAAATCGTGTATGACAATTCCTGTTGGTACACCATTTCAATATCAAACACATTTTTCTGATGAAATTAGGAAGTGACATTTTCAATAAATTTCATTTGATGAGAGAAAAAAAAAAAAATGACGAATTCCTCTGACCAAGGATTCCAGAAAATGAATGATTTAATGTCCTAGCCAACACATGTCGGCATTGCTGTTATGGCTAATCAGGTTTTATACAAGTGTAAGTTTAGTTACCATAAACAGTTAAGTCAACTTATAACAGTGTTCCAAAATTAGAAGAATATACACAGACAAGAAGAAGTTTTCCCGAAAATATACAGAAAGTTATCCGAAGAGTCCGTGACCTATTTCTGCAACGCGAACTATACCCTCTTTATTTTTTTTTTTTATCTTCTTTTTAATTCTTTGATAAATATTTTTTATTTTTGTTTTCATAAAGATTCTCTATATATATTCATTTACAGAGTCATTGTTGTTCGTTTATTTATAAAAGAGCCGCTGTTCGGAGCTGGACAGTTGATATGCAAATTTCCAACTTGGAAAAAAGCAAATTCCTCCGCAACTCTGTGTGTGTAGGGGAAGCGGTTTTATTTATTTATTTTTATTCATTTATTTATTTTTTGTCCGTGTTACTTTCTTTTCTCCTCTGAAATGTGTGATTCGAAATTGAATTAAACAAGAGGCGGATGGGCCTTAACGCTTACCTGAGGATATGTCCAAAATTGTTTGCAAAGTGCAATAGACAATATATTCAGTACAGAAACTTGAAAAGTTTTCTCAAGTTAAGAACTGCCACAAAACTTAATCAGAAATATATCCAGTAACATTGCATTTATAGGTAGCTTATATAATATGCATGACGTAACTGTAGTGCAATGTATAATTTCCAAATCATTAACCAATTTCAGTATACTTATGCAACTATGTCCTTGACCTTTGAACATACATGATCCTCATGTCAATACCTACCATATTCTAATATACATGCCTATACAAAAAACTAGTAGTTTTCAAAGATAATTAGCAATTTAAGTCTTCTTTTGCAGCTGTGACCTTGACCTTTCAACATATGACCTTGTATTATATGTCAAAATGATCATTGTCCCAATACCTACAATATTCTAATATACATGCCTTTACAAAAAAGTAGTAGTTTTCAAAGATAATTAGCAATTTAAGGCTTCTTTTGCAGCTGTGACCTTGACCTTTCAACATATGACCTTGAACCATATATCAAAATGATCATTGTTGCAATACCTACAATATTCTAATAAACATGCCTATACAAAAAGTTAATAGTTTTCAAGATAATTAGCAATTTAAGGCGTATTTTGCAGCTGTGACCTTGACCTTTGAACATATGACCTAGAACCATATATCAAAATGATCGCCATCTCAATACCTACAATATTCTAAGATACATGCCTATACAAAAAGTTAATAGTTTTCAAGATAATTAGCAATTTAAGTCTTCTTCTGCAGCTGTGACCTTGACCTTTCAACATATGACCTTGAACCATAAATCAAAATGATCGTCATGTCAATACCTACAATATTCTAATAAACATGCCTATACAAAAAGTTAATAATTTTTAAGATAATTAGCAATTTAAAGGTGTTTTTTGCAGCTGTGACCTTGACCTTTCAACATATGACCTTGAACTATATATCAAAATGATCGTTGTTGCAATACCTACAATATTCTAATAAACATGCCTATACAAAAAAGTTAATAGTTTTCAAGATAATTAGCAATTTAAGGCGTATTTTGCAGCTGTGATCTGACCTTTGAACATATGACATAGAATCATATATCAAAATGATCGTCATGTCAATACTTACAATATTCTAAGATACATGCCTATACAAAAAGTTAATAGTTTTCAAGATAATTAGCAATTTAAGTCTTCTTTTGCAGCTGTGACCTTGACCTTTGAACATATGACCCTGAACCATATATCAAAATGATCGTCATGTCAATACCTGCAATATTCTAATATACATGTCTAAACAAAATGTAAATAGTTTTCAAGATATACTGACAAATACATAATTTTAAGCAATTTCCCAACTCAGTACCTCACCATTTCCCCATTTTGAGCCCCATGTCTACCATTTGTGCAAATCTGAAACTACATGACCTAAGGATGTTATGAATGAAATAACTAAGGTATACCTCTTGTACATTCAGAGGAGAAGATTTTTAAATTTTTTCACTATTTCCCCCCTTATGGGGCCCCAAGGGGACATAACTTTTTCATTTGTGCAAATCTGAAAGGGCTTCACCAAGGCATAATGATTACCAAGTTTCATTAAATTTGGCCCAGTGGTTTTGGAGAAGAAGATTAAAATGTAAAGTTTAAGGACTCTTGCAAGCACGCACACATATTAACACACCACATCATACCATAAGCTCACGCTGGCTAAAGCCAGGTGAGCTAATAAAACCAGAAATGCATTTGTAACACCCAGATTGTGCTGTGCTGGACAGGTCTATTTCTTTGGAACGCAAGTATTCAGTAGTGCTCACGAAAAATGACATTTGTTTACATAGATACGATACGTTAGTTACCAACAACGACATAACTAGAAAAGTCTTTGACTTTCCTACGTAAAAATGACTTACATGTATAAACAATATTTTGACAATTTCTTTTTAAGATACAGTTCCTCTGTTCAATTTGAGGCTTGTAGAAGATGTTCATGTGAAAATTTACCTGTAAAGTGTAATGTTTTTGCCAGCTGAGCTTATGGCATGGCAAAGCGTGCGTGCGTGCGTCCGTGTGTAAACTTAACCATATTTGGTGTGAAAGGTCCCTAGGTGATGCAGATTAAAGTTTGCACAAATCAACTTTCTGTGGCATCCAAGATGGCCGCTGTTACTATAAAAAGTAATAAATGGCTGATACACGTTTATTTATCAACCGATTTAGTTCAAATTTGGTATTATAGAAAGTAGATGCATAGCCATTTAACATATGTAATGGGTTTTTCAGAAACAATTTTTATTGGGTGGCTATTAGCAGAATATTCAAATAAGGTGCTATATTTAGCCAATTCTTTGAAAATCTTCTCCTCAGAAACTACTGGACCTATTTGAACCTAATTTGGTGTGTAAGGTCCCTAGGTTAAACTTTCTACGGCATCCAAGATGGCCACCGTTACTATAAATAGCAAAAAGGGGTAAATGGCTGATACACATTTTTTTGTCAACCGATTTAGTTCAAATTTGGTATATAGAAAGTAGATGCATATCCATTTAACATATGTAACAGGTTTTTCAGAAAATTTTTATTGGGTCGCTATAAACGGAATATTCAAATAAGGTGCTATAGGCAATTCTTTGAAAATCTTCTCTTTAGAAACTACTGGACCTATTTGAACCTAATTTGGTATGCAAAGTTTTCACAAACTGTGACATCCAAAATGGCCACCGTTATTATAAATAGCAAAAAGTAATGAATGGCCGATACACATTTATATATCATACAATTTGGTTCAAATTTGGTATATAGACAGTAGATGTATAGCCATTTCACATACATATCATTTTTTTCTGAAACATTTTAGCTCAACTGGCAATAGCTAGCGGCATGGCTGTCTGAAATTCACATGCAAATAAAGTGCCAGTTGAGCAATACAGGCCGTTTTGGGCCTCTTGTTGAAATTTCAGTTCATTTTTTAAGAAAATATTTACAATAGGAGTTTTATATAGAACTTGATGATATCACATATTTTATTTTAATTATTGTATTTATTTTTATAGTGCTTAAAAAGATGGGGATTTCGTCGTTGTGAAGACATTTGTTGGATAAAAACAAATATAAAAAATCCTAATCTGAAAAAAGATTTAGAACCAAATGCCATTCTAGCAAGGACGAAGGTATACACTGTCACATGTTAATCATGATATACATACATGTATATTAAGATATACCAAGAGATGGTAAAATCTCCCGAGCCGTAAGACTAGGAAAATTTAGTCTTGAGACTCAAATACATTTACATGTACCCCTAATAAACATGATATATCAGTATAATTACCAGTACACCATATTTTGAGTTTGTTAATGAGTTGAGTAATGGTGTTTAACGCCTCAATCAAGAATATTTTACTTATATATAGCTATAGGCGAAAGTGCAGAAATTTTGCCTATGTGTTGTGCTGATGGTATTATTCAGCAGGGTTCTTTATTGTGCACGCCATGACACAGGACCTGGTTAATTTTAAGTTCCCATCTGAAAGAACCATGACTTTCATTTCGTAATGCCGAGTGCTTGGCTAAAGAACAGTCACTACCCACTTTCAAGTCTTGGGTCAGACCCGGCCGGGGTTCGAACCCACGTCCTTCCACTTACGGAGCAAGCACTCTACCAACTGAGCTACTGCAGTGGCCACCACATTTTGATGCAACAATAACAAAATAAATTGACCTGGACTTTGTCTTACATATTTATTTTTTTTTTTTTTTTTTTTGTTGTTTGAAATGAAGTCATGCATAAAGTCTGATAACCCAAGAAAGTAAATTTTTTTTTTTTTTTTTTGCAAACCCAATCATACAGGGAAATTTAGTTTAATACATTTAATATTTTGACAGCACTTAAAATAGCAGGAAATTTGCAGAATAAAAAAGATTTATGACAAAATATAGATATTGACCATTAAGAATACATGTACAAATTTATGTAAAGTGTAATTAACATACATGTGTATTTCTACTTATAGTGTGATATTGATTTAAATGTGTCACAGGACAACATATATTTACCAAAGTATCAAAAACTGTCATTTTTTTTGTTATTCACTTTTATCAGACTCTTATTAGTTGATCTTGAGAAAATTTTATACATGTATTAATTTTTTAACTATTGATTGTTGTTGATATCCTTTTTCAATTTTGTTTCTGTAATTACTAGTCACATGGCCAAATAAAGCACAGCGATTGGTTAAAATAAGGTTTTCTGGATATAGTTTTAAAATCTTGTTGATAAAAAAACTTTATTTGTAACCACCAATTGTCAAAGTGAGTTTTATGAAGAAAATTTGTTTCAAAATTAATTTAAAACAACATTTACAACACTTGTACATATTATTTGTGTTAATAAAACTTGAACCCCCAACAACTTCAGTTTTTGCAAAGAATGAAATTTTATATATATATATAAATATATATATATATATATATATATATATATATATATATATATATTTTTTTTTTTTTTTTTTGTATAGGAACATTGCCTGATGGGGATCAAAGGTACAGTGAAGCGAAGTACTGACGGTGATTTCATACATGCTAATGTGGATATTGACTTGATCATTGATGAAGAACAAGAATATGGAAGTAAAGAAAAGCCAATAGAAATATTTCATATCATTGAACATTTTTGTTTGGGCAGAAGAAGATTACATTTGTTTGGGCGAGATTCCACAATTCGCCCAGGTTGGTTGTCACTTGGATCAGAAATTACCAGCAGTAACTTTGATGCATATAAATATGCAGAATATTTCAACACAGAAAATGGCCTATTAACAGGTTGTTCTGAGGAAATAGAAAGACTTAGACCAAAATCGCCAACACCCAAAAATAAACAAGGAGGTGTATCTGACAGGGGCGGAAGGGGTGGGTCATCAAGAGGGGGGCCACCAAGTAGAGGTGGTCCTCCAGGAGGGAGGGGATTTAGAGGTGGGCCAGGAAGAGGAAGTTCATCTACATTACGAGGTGATCATCAAGGGAGATTTATCAGTAGAGGTAGATCACGTGGTTATAAGCCACGTGAAATGATGCATGGTGGTGATAGATGATTCTGACATGATGTTTAGTTACGTTTTATTGCATAATGTAAATATTACTCATTAATATGTATCTCATTAAAATCAAATGTTTACCTAATACTTAAAAGTTAAGATAGATTTATTTTAAAATTAAATGAAACAAGTTATCACAAGTGATACTAATACCTTCACAGTGAAGTGGAGTGGAGCAATGGTGTTTTATGCCCCAGTCAAGATTCTTTCACTTATTTCGAGGTAGTCATTTCTGGGATAGTGGAGGAAACCGGAGCACTGAGAAAACCACTGACCTTTGGCAAGCGAACTGACAAACTTTCTCGCACTAGGTTCTGTCCGGAGTGAGATTCAAATCCAGGCTACGAGAGGCATTGTGATCTGTAAGCACGTGCTTAAGACCACTCGGCCACCAAGGACCCCTCTCACAGTGAAGGAGTATTGTATAATATTGCTTTTTAAAGAATCTGCTACATGTATATTTAACTGCTAATTTGCTTATTTTGTTTATAGCATGCAAATGCAAAAGCAACCAAAAAACCTGTTACATATACATGAATTAAGGTCAGATAAAACATTAACACAATGATAATGATCAACTCAAAATGTATTTAAAGTCTTTGGCAAAAGACATTTATCTGTAAAACAATTTGAGGAAAAACTCTGACAATAAAAAGATTGGATTGAATTAATAGTGTTTTACATCCTAGATAATTTTTTTCCCCTTATATTGAGGTGGTCACTTCCAAGTTGATGGAGAAAACTGCTTTGCACAGAGAAAACTACTTACCTTCAGCAAGTAATACGACAAACTTAAAGGAACTTACCAAGTGGGATTTGAACCTAGGTGGTTGGAGGCACTGTTAGCACACATTTTAGACCACCTGCCTTGTCAAAAGAGGGGATCAAACCCATGACCCTAAACTAACAAAGTCCAAGTAAGCATAAGCTAAGTTGGTTCTATAATTTTCATTAAATGGAGAGTAGAATGATCTTTATATCTAAGTCAAGTTTATTTTAATGTCTAGTTCGCGCTTTGATCTGTATTAAGCAAGAATTCATGTACAACTCACTATTGTGCCCTAATAAAAGATATGTAGCTAAGTAGAAAGAACAAATTTGACCCACTTCAGTGTCCTAAAACAATATATCTACCTTCTTCCCACTCTCTCGTTCTGATAAAAGATGTATAGATCAATATTCCTTTACAGGCTTTTGGTTTCTCAAACTAAAAATTCCATACAACAAAGTATACAAGAAGACATAAATAGATCTTTTATTGTAAAACACTAACATCTCAAGAATCATTCAACACAAATATATCTGATGAGATAAGTTATTATCATTTAAACTGTTAACCAGCATCACTGTTGTTTTTTTTTTGTTACCATAAACTTCTTTTCTCCAACCACTACAATGTAGTTATTTAAACTTTTTCATATTTATGAACATTAATTCTTACTTCAAAATTTCAAAACTTTTCCTGAAACTTGTCATGTTTAAAACATTGGCAAAAAATTTTACTGCTTTTCACAGACTGGAAAAAAAAGCTGAAATCTTCATGAAACACTTAAACATGTATAAACCATCATTCAAGCAATGTGCATGGCTTCCTTTAATTTTTTTTTCACATTGCTTATATATATCACTGTAAATTCAAACATAGTTTAATGTTTTAATTAGGTATAGTTTAACTTATTTTCACTTAAATAACTCGGGTAAATGTGGCACATTTTGACAATTTCCAGTAGCTGCTAATGATGATGTACCGTTAACAATTTTTTTTGCAAGCTGCAAATAAAAAACAAATTATGTTAAAAGAGGTGCTATGAATTACATGCAGGAATATTGATGTAGTAAGAAAGACAAACATGAAATGATTCAGTTGAAAGATATGTATGTTTTATAAAAATACTGGAAATAGACGCCCATTTATCATGTTTTACAAGGGCATAAACATATTAAGCAAAAACTACCAAGAGTACATTATAGTAAGTCTATTCATTTCATGACTGAAAGCATTAAAAAAATTTAAGGCAAGATCATATAACCTTTTTTCTTATGAGATTTAATGAAATGAACAAATTACAGACTTCAAACAATAAAAAAAAATATAAAAAAAATAATATAAAAATAAACCAACAGCACATTTTAAGTTAATTTATTCAATTATTTGTTTAATTACTGTCTGGAAAAAAATATTTTTTGCACTCAAATCTCTTAAAAAAAAATTATAAATAAATTCAACAATTGGGTTACCTTTTAAAGGTTAAAGGTTAACATGCAATATGAGGAGGAGTTACATAGACTTACATTAACTACATCAGCTGTTTGAATGGCATCCACTGCTCTGTTGATGTCTGCAAGATCAAAAAACTGTCCATGTGTGAAAACTTGTTCTGCCAGATCTGATACTATTGATTCTGAACTCTCTGCTTTCATAGCAATAGCTGCCTTTGTTTTATTTCTAAAAGACAATAAATATTATAATGTGAATTACAGTTAAATAACATTGTAATGTCTTTAAATACTTAATCACACCAATTACAATGTCTTCATTCACTCTGAAAAGAGTTATCCCTTTAATGCAAGTCTCAGTGTAAAATGCTGTTTTATTTATGTACCATAGTGAGATACCACTCAATTTCATATGAAGAAAATAAGGGATGTCAAACTAAAGTGGCTTTAAAAAAAATTAATGTACATCCCACATTTCATTTTGTTTCTCAAAACTCTCTGATAAGCATTTTTAAGTATTTTATTAAATCATTTATAACAAAAGAGTTGAAATTAAATTCCCCTTGTTCTAAAAAAAAAAAAAAAACACTGAAAGAAAAAAAAAAACACCATATTTTTACAAAGATGTCTAAATGATCAATTTATAGGGAAAAACCATGAACCTCAGAAGCCTTAGTGGTCAAAAAACTAAATCCAAGAATAGATACTTGTGTAAGAAAAGTGTCAGTTAACTCGCTGAAAGTTAGAGGTCAACGAGTAATCTGATACTCAAATCTACTAACTTAGCTCTGGCAACTTCCTGGTCTGTTAATCCACCTTTAGTAAGACTGGCAAACTGTTCACTAGCTTTTTTAACCATCTGTAACATACAAATGTATATAAAACATAAGATTTAAAACAAAATCTCTATCAACAAGAGGCCTTATGAGCCTGAAACACTCAACTGTGTATAAAAACTACAGTTTTGAGATGTCAGTCTGATAAAACTCTTTGCGATCAAGAAGCTAATTTTTTTTTTAAATTTCATCTTTAATACAGTAAATGAGAGTGTTGACACCATACATTAAACTCTATTGTCGATATGAGTAACAATAAGGGTATATCAAATGCTCGTCACTTTAAATTCTGTGAAGGATTATGAAATTTAATGCAAGAAAACATATCTATTTCTCAAGAAGAAAACAAAATCAAATTATAAACAAATTATAGCCTAAAGACCACAGAAGAACACAATACCAAATGTAAGTCTGTCTCTAATTAAATTCAGAAATATATATATTTTTTAGATGTTTCAGTCAAAAGGGTTTAATCCTTGGGAAATGACCATAAATGACCAAAAGTTCTAACTTGCACAAGATGATTTGCTCATTTAGCTATATAATAATTTCAAAAGAAGCCAATTTTAAAAACATAACATTTATTCATGACAATGTAAACCATTGTCAAAAAACACTTTGTAAGTTAAGAATCTTACTGCTGCATACATAGGGAAATTGATCTTGAAATGAACTGAAATGTAGACAAAATATCTAATATTTCTGCATACCCAGTTAAAAAATAACAGAAAACATTTAAAACTGTGACACATGTACCGGTACTTGATAAAGACCACAATGTAAACCATTGTCAAAAAACAACAATAAGAGAATTTATAATCCTTTACACAGGCTTTCTATTCTAATGTAGCTGACTTAGAAAAGACGCTTATGGATCAGATTCCTTTCATTGTCTAGACAGATCTATGTGAAAGAAGGTTGTCAGTTTCTTTGTAAACCGGTTTTCTCCACCATTCTAGAACTGACTATCTCCATTTTAGTGCAAGAATCTTGACTTGGGCATGAAACACCATTAATCCAATCAATTCAACTTCAACAAATTTTATGCTCTAAATAATAAGAGCAATCAAAATGATCTTTGTAACTTACCTTATCTATGTCACCTGCATATCCTTGAATATGGAAACCGAATAAACCAGAATCGCTGTAATTCATATTTAAACAGGACACCTGAAATCATGAAAAAGATATGAAACACTTGTATATTCAAAATAAGTGATTTTCAAGTTTAATTTTCAACCATATCAGTAGGAGTTGTAAAAGTGAAAATGAAACAAATCCAAGTTTTTTTTTGTTTTTTTTTTTTTGTTTTGTTTTTTTTGTTTTTTTTTTTTTTTTTTGGTATTGCATCCTCATTATCTGTTCAAACATCCTCCTAAAAATAAAAAGAATTCCACAGATTTAAATGTCTTGCCTGGTTCGTTTTTGATCGAGTAGAAAATATATTACTTTAACATAAACTTTCACATTTTGACACGCCACTGCCACCACCACTGCCACCACCACTGCCACCGGAAAAGTAACATCTAAGTCTTGCCTTATGGCAATGCCAGGCTACAGCTCTGACACTCTAGAAGGAGATAGCCAGACAAGCCATTATCTCTCTCCAGATCGAGGGACAAACAGGTGAAAGGGGGGGAGGGGGAAGAACGGGAGGGCTTAATTAATGTTGTTTGTTGTAAGGGGCATAAATAAATTTCAATTTACTGAAGCAATACATGTTCTAAATACAAAAACATGTTACTTACTTTTATGAATATAAAAAGTTTTTTTTGCAATGAGTGATCTTTCAAATTACACTGAACAAAATCTGGACAGAACATGCAAAATAACGAACAATTTTAATAACAACTTTATCAAATACAAGTATCCATAAATCTAAACTCGCTGTGCTTTTATATCACTTAATTTTGTACAATACTTAAGTGTTCAAACAAAAATTTAATATTAGTTTGGAAACCAAAGTACCACAGATATACAAACACACAGACCGACATTGAAAGTAGCCATTACAAAAAGTGAATAAAACATTGCTTTCAAGTTGTTAAATGAAATTATATAAAAATATTTTTTAAATTTCAAATTCAAATCAATTGATATATTCATTTCATCGAATTGGCATTATCAATTTAAAGTACATGTATTAAACCAAAATTCATTTATTTTGACACATTGGTTCTCACAGACAAAACTGAACAGAGGCAGATTTACTTACTGAAAATGGTTTATTTGTCCCTTGACTAACAGCTTGACCTAGTCTTGATGTACAACCAGCATATTTAATGCTAGGTTCTGTTCCCATAATCATTTGTAAGACTATAGATGTCAGAAACTCTTTACTGGTAGATCTGAAATTATTTTCATATTCATATTTAACAAACGTAATTAAATAACATACATGTATGAAATAAAATACTAGTAGTTCGATGGACTTTGAACCATTCACCAAGGATATTCTAAATTGTAATAAGAAAAATATCTCAACCTACAATGTGTCGTTTTCATTATCCAGGGGCTAAGTAAGTAAGTGCTTCCATTAAAACCAAACTCTAACATAACTGTACCTATCATTAAAAAGATACAAACCAAGTATCATTTCAACATTTTCTGGTATCTGTGCTTTATTAGCTAACACTATATTTGAAGTTGTCATCAAAATTTACATAAATCTTGGCCATTGAAAACAAATGCTGAACAGGCAAATATCAATTTACATAAATTTACTGTTACCAAAAAGAATAATATTAATTACTATGTTACAAATTTGAACCACAGACTCCGATTGTGAACTGCTTTAATATTTTATAAGCTTGCTTAAGTAGATATACTTCACACACACACACACACACACACACACACACACACACACACACACACACACACACAATGATAATATTTACCCAACTCCTTCATTAGCAACTGCAACATATGCCATATCTCCACCAGTATCATGTAACCTTTCACCTACATAAAAACAAAGAATCTTTTAGTATTCTTACAAAAAAAATTGTCATACATTACCAACTGGATATTTACATAGCTATAGCAAAGAAATGAATTAAGATGAACTGATCAGCTGATCATCATTTGACTTATTTTTAGTCCAGCATGATCTATATAAATACTTGGACAAGCTTATGTTATGGAGATAATTCTGGAAAGTTTGGTATGTATGGACAAAGCATTTTGACCTTTAGAATGTAAACAAGGTTTTTATATTATTACACAAAGTAACCAAATCACTGACCAAACTTGACCAATATCTTCTTGTGACCTTTCTTTTGTCACATGGTCAGTAAGTGAAACAACTCTATCAGACTATAAAATACTTTCATTTGTCAAAAATTAATTGTAAAAAATAACTGTCTTTGATTTTTTTGCAGCTGATCATCATTTAGATTAGGGATCTATTTAAGGTATTTTTTATTGATTTGGTTTGTATCAATGTTCAAAAATCTGATGATCAGCTGCTTAAAAATTAAAATTACATCAACATCATCAGTTTCTTTTGATTAACATGCAGGTTCAGAGGCATTGTTTACCATTGTAGGCTCCCTTCTAAATGACTAGCTAGCTGCAAGCTTGGCAGATTTCACCCAATGTCTCCATGGGGTTTGGAATTTGAGAGCTTCCACTCTCTACAATCTCTCTGTTAGCTCTTTCCAAGACATCTTTGGAAGGCCAACACCTCACTTTCCAATTTTACACTTTATAAATACATAAAATTTTTAAGTTTCGGTTATTACCTCCACAATACACAACTTTTTCATTATCACTAGAACTTGGGGAACCTATTTCCCATGTGCTTCCTAAGGATTCTAATTGTTCTAGTTCAACTCCTACCCCAATCAATGCCATTCTATCTCTAACATAGTTGTTTCCCACATATCCTAAAAGCTGAAAAGTAGGATTGAAATAAATATAAGGAAATTATTATCATATAGTGTTAGAACACATGACCTATCTTTTTAGCTCACCTGGCTTAAATGTCATACAAGCGTTTTTATCTGGGTGTTTTTTAAGAAAAAAGCATTATAGTTTTTTTCAGGACAGGAAAAGCAAAAGCTGCCAAAAAATATTTCCACTTAAAAAATGTGAAATGTGCAGCAGGCACTTACATGTATGTGAAGTAGGTAAGGTTGCATTTAGCAGATTTAAAACTTGGAAATGAAGATTTAAACATTGTAATATACATTTATATGATCGATTCACCATAACATGAAGATCAAGAAATAGAGTTATGGCATTAAAGAAAACTCTACTATTGAGATTTACATCTGTGCACAGCACCCAGTCAAGTTTTTTTTTAAATAATCCAAAAGAAAATTTAATTTAATGCTTAATGTAAGTGTACATGTATATCTAGATACACTATTAAAAAATAATCTGACATTCAAAAAAGTCAAAAGTTTATAATTAATTGTTACAGTAATTAATTTTTAGAAAACTAGAGAGGAAAAAATTTACAACAAAATAAAATTAAAATTATCAAAATAACAAATAAATATTTCAATAGGTGTTAAACAATTTTCACAATTCTTAGAACATTAACAAAAATGTTCACTCATAATGACCCCTTTAAATAAAGTCTAAAGTCTTTGTAAAGATAAACATTGCCAAGACCCTTGATGGTCAATTAGAGACAGGTTATACTGTATTTTGTATATAGTATTTATTTTAAACCATACAAAACAATTAAACAATTTACACATACCTGTTCTTGGCTTAATTTTTCAAGCCTATGTTCAGAAGCATATAAAGATCTTCCCAATGTACCTCTGTATGCAGCATTATGTAGAAGTTCTACCAATTCTATTTAAAAAAAGACATAGCTAAAAATCAGTATATGCTAGATCTAGCAAGATAACTTCTGTTGAGTTTTGGGGAATTTTCTCCCATGATTAATATTTCTTTAACACTGGTTATTTCTCTGCATATAAGAGTTTCTGTCACCATTTTATCACTTCCTAAATAGGAGTGTAATATTCCTGACCAAGATCAAAGCTCAGGTTCAAGTACTGGTTTGATGGCTGTTTTTTTTCCCATTCTTGTCACATCTTGGGGCCAGCCTGGTCCTTGAAAGTAACCAACTTACATGCTGGTCTCATGCTGAAACTTGTTATTTAAATTCAGGGTAATTGAATAAAAATAACACATGAGTCACACAAATTCTGTGAAAACCAGGTTTTCCTACACCAGGAGGGGGTATATGTGTAAAATAGGTTAGCCCATTAAGAAGAACTTTAATTCCTTTTCTGTCTTTTATGACACAGTGAATAACTTAAATGCTAACACAATGAGGTTAACTTTATTGTTTGAGCAATAGTCACTATGTAATAAAATATCTTTAAAAATATTTCAGATAGTAGCAAAGGCACAAAGTATAAAACCAATTGTCATAACTATCAATATTGAACATCATATAAAAAAAAACAAAACAAAACTAAAAAAAAAAAACAACTCATGCTATAAATAATTTCAGGTAGTAAAGTCAATATATAGCAATCTAATTTTTTTTTTCCAAATGAGGTTATGACCCTTACTTTTGACCTCATATTGTAAAATAGGGCTAAAAATAATAAAAACATGAAACATATTTTTAAAAGTATTTGATATTGTAGCAAAAGCAAAAGGAAATGAAACTATTCATGACCTTAAACTGACAACATTCAAGAAACTAAAAAACAAGAGGCCCTTGGGCCTTAACGCTCACCTGAGGATATGGCCAAAATCACTGGCAAAAATACATACAATATTCTAATATACATGCCTATACAAAAGGTTAAATAGTTTCCAAGATAATTTACAATTTCAGGCTTTTTATGCACCTATGACCTTAACCTTTGAACGTATGACCTTGAGTCATATATCAAAATGATTGTCATGTGATTACCTACAATATTCTGATATATATGTCTATACAAAAAGTAAATAGTTTTAAAGATAATTAACAATTTCAGGCTTTTTATGCACCGATGACCTTGACCTTTGAATGTATGACCTTGAGTCATATATCGAAATGATCGTCATGTCAATACCTACAATATTCTAATATATATGCTTATGAAAAAGTTAAGAGTTTTCAAGATAATCAACAATTTGAGTCTTTTTATGCACCTATGACCTTGACCTTTGAACGTATGACCTTGAGTCATATATCAAAATGATCGTCATGTCAATACCTACAATATTCTGATATATATGTCTATACAAAAAGTTTGTAGTTTCCAAGATAATTAACAATTTCAGGCTTTTTATGCACATATGACCTTGACCTTTGAACATATGACCTTGAGTCACATATCAAAATGATTGTCATGTCAATACCTACAATATTCTAATATATATGCTTATACAAAAAGTTAATAGTTTCCAAGATAATTAACAATTTCAAGCTTTTTATGCACCTATGACCTTGACCCTTGAACGTATGACCTTGAGTCATATATCAAAATGATTGTCATGTCAATACCTACAATATTCTAATATATATGCCTATGCAAAAAGTTAATAGTTTTCAAGCTAATGCAGAATTTTAGTTTTTATAAGCAAAAAATAACATTTCAGGGGCAACAACTCCTATATGCATTATCATATAGTTACGAAACTTTGTATCTTTTTGAATTTTGTCACCTGAACATTTTCACAATGTTTTGATATTATATATCTTTAAAATTTTTGAAGAAAATAACCTAAAACTGCAAAACTACAAACTAGGTCATGACCTTGAACTTTGACCTTGACCCCATTTTGAAGGTTATTTTAAGAAAAAGTCAAAACTGAAAACCCCATGTCATTATCTGTTCAAGTAGTCAAGTTATAACAATTTGAAGCCATTTTACGAAATTTTTAAAATTAAACGCAAAAACGCGTAACCCATTTTTCGACCAAATTTCACGAAATGAACAAACTATAGGCTTAAGACCCTAGAGAAGCCAAATATCACATCAGATTTTTTCTCCCATCATCGGTTTTGGAGAAGAAGATTTTTTAAGATTTTTGGACCCCTAGGTCACCTTGACCTAGTTTTGGTAGCCATGGCAACGCCATGAAAAAATCTGAATTGCTCCGGCCCATATATGCTTCTGACCAAGTATCATTGAAATCTGTCCAGCAGTTTTGGAGGAGAAGTCGAAAATAGGTGTTAACGACGCACGCACGCACGCACACACATACACACGCCGCGCCATGCCATAAGCTCACATGACCTTTCGGTCAGGTGAGCTAAAAATGGATGTTAATCTTTTTAAATTTCAATCATACAGCAATTTAAATATGATTGTTTTTACAATTAAAATTAGTGTGCCTTTGTACACGTACTATTGATTAATGATACGCCTGCCATAATTCTCTGTTCACTACATTTTGAAAAAAAAAATCAGACAATTTTAAAGTGATGGTTGGGAATTGGGATGGATAAATATTCTATGTGATTCACAGGAGATGGACACTTTAGCAATTATGTGGGCTACATAGGAAATGGTTTTAGATTTCGAAATTGTATGTCATTATTTTGATATATGCTTTTATCCTATATCAATTAAGTGGGTTAGACTGTACTTTTAATGAAAAATGACTCAAATTTATTAACTTCTATAAGTTTACATGACCTACATGTATATATTTGAAAAGTATACTTACTTGCATTTGGGTTATTTTCAAGAAAAGCCAGATCTGTTGTCATTTGCTTTTTCAACTCAGCCAATTCCCAAAAGTTGAATAATGGCTCTGTTGTTATGCTTCCCATCAATGAAATCACTTTATCCCTAATACACAAAATTAACTTTAACATTCAACATTTACTAACAAATAAAGTTAATAAGTACATGTATAACCTACTATTTTTTCTGTTAAATGCAAAAAAGTTTTAAAAACCTTTGTATAATTCAAGTCAGGCATAGCACTAAAATATCAAGCTTAGACTAGATATGAAAAATCAACGACTTTTGTTATCAGAAAATTAAATGCAAAACAATGTACACTTTAAAACTCTAATCCCTATGTCATAATTTCTTACAGTTAACATTGTTTCCATTGTGGATATTTTATATAAAAAACATAAGTCACTTTGGATGGGCATACTTCATTTTATGCAGTAATGTACTAACATTAAAAAACACTTGGTTAAACACAAGTTACAAATTTTCACTGACAAAACCAGTGGAGTTAGCGAAGTTTTGTGCAACTTAGCCCAGTCAAAAATTACCCAATTAAAAAAAAAGTCAATTATAGTGGTGTTGCTTATTATTTGTTGAGTCGAGTAATGATCTTTGACTCCTGAGTCAAGACTCTTTCATTTAAATTGAGGCAGTCAGTTTTTGGTATGTCTAGAAAAAAAAATGGCCAAATAAAACCACAAACCTTCTGCAAGTGAATTGACAAACTTTCTCACACTAGGATCTTTTTAGGTGGGATTTAAACCTAGACGATGAGATGCAATGTCATCCGTAAGCAAGCGCATTAGACCACTCTACAAATCAAGCTCTGATAGTTGCATCAGACCACTCTATAACTCAAGCCCTGATAGTTATTTGTCACACATAATACTATGTGTAAAAATTTTGTATGATAAATACTTACAACATGACACTATTGACTCCTGTGAAGCAATAAAGCATCAATTCTCTTGTTGAGGTACAACTGTAAGATTTAAAAAAAAATGCAATAAGAAGTTGAAGTCAAAACTAAAAACAAAATCTCTAAAAAACTATTTTAAAATTAATGTCTCAAAAGTGCATCATTGCTTTTAACATTTTAGCACTTCATGTCCCAAAACAGAGAAAAAAATGCTTCTTTATGCATATTTGCTGCATTTTACAGCTTGATATATTAACCAAAATCTTGATTTTTCAATCACAACATTTGACAATGATTGTTCATGCCAAAGGTAGGGCACATAACCTTCTCTAATTCAAACTCCATGAATAAATTTTATTCCACTTAACTAAGACATCTTCCACACAAAATATGGTTTATTTAAGCCAGTCATTTAAAGTTACCACAAAGCAAACATGCATGAATGCTTTGCCAAGCTTAAAGCTAAGCCTGTTAAACTAAAATAAATGTGCCTAAGTGGGTTAACATCATTTTTTGCCAACATATTTCCATCACATAATATGAAAAATATCAAGTAAAAGAAAGCTTGATACTGAATACAATTAGAGAGAAATAATTTCTGGCACATGATATAAAATAACCTCAATGGATAACTTTTCATCATTTTTCCTCAAGTTCTATCTACAAGCCAACTGAAAGCTGACATGGCAAATGTCAGCTAAACTGTACTAGTTCTTCCATGATTATATAAGGTTTAGGATTGCTAGAAATACCAACTTCAAGGATGATGAAAAATATTACCACTAAATTCCTGTCTCTCACAGGGCTGACCTAAAACAGCTGTACTTGCTGTCATTCACTTTTATATTGTACTTTCATATAATTGATCTTCTGTTAATTCTGAGGACCCCTTGTACATTCAATAATGTCAGTTAAGGGGGTTCTGTATCACAAATTCCCACCGCCACTCCTATATTAACTGATAAAGTAAAGAATTTTCTATCTTGCAAACTGATCTTGACGAGTTTTCATATTACCAGTAATATCAAACTCATGGTGAAAAAAATATTCAGTAACAATTCTTTAAACTTGGGTTAAACAAGTTCAAGATGACATCAGCAAACTCCAACCTTCAAAATGTATTAAAAACTTGAGATTTTATCTTTCTAAAGCAAATACATGTACCTAAAGTTTCCA